>NSJW01000674.1:0-519912 GCA_019955255.1 Castanospermum australe
AGGGAAGAGAATCTTATAATTTTCTTTTTATAAAAATTTATTTAATAAAACTTTCTTAATCCTTGTATAAAAAACTCTAAATAACAGATAAAAGTGGACGGAGAGAGTATATATATAAAAAGTAATAGTTCCTCCAAAAAGTTTTTTTTGCTCCATGCAGACATCTTTCTCACTCAAAATTTTTTCAATACATACTTTTTTTCCCTCAAAAAATTTTCTCTCAAGGACATTTACCAGATTTTTTTATTAATTATGAATTTAATTTTATATCAATCCAGTAATTGCATCTAATTATTTAATTTTGTATCTTGAATTACTATATTTCCTAATGGTCTATTTTATATCTTTTAATCATAAATATAATAAAATTATTATCTTACACAAATTAAGAAAAAATTAGAAAAACAAATCAAAACAAATTTGATTTAATGGAATATATTTTGCTTCCCTCCAAAAGTTCTTGTAAATTTAACTTTCAAATTTAAAACATAAACTATATTCTATTATAATATATAAATAATAATTCCTCTAAAAAATTTCCTCTAAAAAATTTTTCATACATACTTTTTTTCTTCCAAAAATTTCCTAAAAGGCAATTACCAAATTTTCAATAATTATGAATTTATGTTTATATATCCAATGATTGCATCTAATTATTAATTATCAGATTTTTCTAAAGACTTTTTTATATCTTTTAATTATAAAAATACAGAAATTAGTACCTGCACAAATTAGGAAAACAAATCAATTAAATTTGATCTAATAGAATACACTTTGGTTCCTCCCAAAAGTTCATGTAAACTTGACTTTCAAATTTAAAACATAAACTACCAAGTCAAAAAAAAAACTAAAACATAAACTATATAATGAAATTTTAAACCCCAAACAAAATAAAAAAATAGATTATGAATGAAATTAAAAGGAAATAATTTGAAAAAATGTCTGAAGAAAATTCGTGTGCAATGTAATATGTAAAAATCAGTTTATTTTTCTCCATCAATATAATAATAAAAATAATATCATGTCTCATAACTTTGTGATAAGTGACATTCTCTTATGTAAATAATATCTTTAATTATCTTCTTGACACCTAATACTCTATTACAACACTCTTATCAAACCTTAAAGACAAAATCATGCATTTAATATTAATTATAATCAACATTTTTTAGAGTAATAATTTGATTAGAATTCTTGATTGACTCTAAAAAATTAATTTGATATCAATTTACAATTAAAAAATTGACATAAAACACTATCAACAAATCCTCGATTTAATATCCGTCCTTCAATATTGCATTAAAGTGAGTATTATTGCTTAAAAATTCAATCAATATTTTAAACACAATAAAATTATTAATTTATTCCCAAAAACCTTTCAAACTCTAGACAATAAATTGTGACGTGTACACACAGACACACACACACACACACACACACATATATATATATAAACATTTTTCAATTCAATTTGAACTTCTGACACAGATATCTTGCTTATAATATGCCATTTGAAAAAAAATTAATAAATATTTTTAATTCTCAGCTCAATTAGGTTATGAATATAAATAGAGTTTTTATTGTCATTAGAATTTATTGATTGAAGATTTTAAAATTTATAATGTAATCAATTAATACATTATATTCTTAGTTGTGACTGTATTCTTAGTTGTGACAGGATATATATATACATATACATATATATATATATATATATATATATATATTTATTTATTTATTTATTTATTTGAACTTCTGACACAAATATCTTGCTTATAATATGCCATTTTGAAAAAAAATTAATAAATATTATTAATTCTTGGCTTAATTAGGTTATTACTATTAAATAAGAGTTTTTTTATTGTCATTAGATTTATTGATTGAAGATTTTAAATTTATAACGTAATCAATTAGTATATTTATATTCTATTTATGACAGAGAGAATAATAATAATAATAAATTTAATAATAAAAAATTTAATTAAAAAATACAATAAGAAACACAACATATATATGGACTTATAATTTATACCAAAAAAAAAAAGAATAGGACTTACAATTTCATATAATCAATTCTAAAATCTAAACATCCTAATAATGACCTAAATCTAAGCAAGGTTATTCCTGGTTGCTGTATCATATTCATGGTTAAATTCAATGCTTGCATGTTCTCCTTGCCATCTATTGCAGCCATGAGCTTGAAATGGGGTTTTCAAATCATGCTTATTTGTCAGTGTTTTACAAGAGGGCAACTTGCAATGGATCGTCCCCTTGGACACTTGATGATAAAATGGTCACTACGTTTTTGCCTTAGGTGACAATTTCACACCAAGATGTAGGTAAATCCTTCTCATTCATTATATAAATTATATTATGTGCAATATGATGTTTTATTTAGTGCTAGCTCGCACTTCTTTCAATTTTTTTACACTCAACTTGATGTATTTCATCTAAAGTTGCTTTCCATGTATTATATATATATGCTTACGTCATGTATGAACTTCTTTAAAAAAAATTTTCTTTCTTATGTTTGTAGACATACCTTAATAAATGCGTGAAGGTGATAAATGCTTTGGTCTCGGAGAATGTGAATTTCAATGTCCTTCTTCCTCTTTTATACATCTTTTATGTTAAATGACTTTTTACACTTATTGAAATCACATCCTTGGCCTTTTATATTGTTTGTTGGTACATCAGAAAGAAAGGACAAAAACTAAAGAAAACCACTATGACCTAGTAAAAGTAACACCAACAACAGCCTATTTGTTTTTCATTTGGGCCAACGCCAATGCTTCTTTTCACAGCATTCAAGGAACTTTTTTCAAAGTAAGAATTTCTTGCTTCTTTTGAACGGGCGTTGAAAACACAATACAAACAGGCCACTAATCTGGCTAAGTTATCGGCACAGTTATTACCTTCCTTAGAATATGGACCAATGTGACCACCCAGTCCCTCGCCATCCAAAAATGGATTTAAGCAACTATAGCTTGTAGATATGAGTTTCTTCAACACCATTTTTTCACTAACCTGATAGCCTTAAGAGAGTCAAAAATCACACTTTATCCTTCTAAACCCTTCTCCCACACCATCCAGCCCATGTTTTATGCCCTATAGCTTAGCAAGAAGGTTAGAATTATGGCCTATAAAATCTAATAAACCAACAACCAAAGACTATCCTCCCATCTAATAAGCCCCCAAATCCTGCCCGGCTAGGATTGCCTACTGCACTGCATCAAGATTTAATTCACCCAACCAACTCGTGGACAATTCTACCTAACTGAATAGAGCTCCTTCGTTTCTTACCAGATGAACTCTCCCGAAACGATGTTAATCAAGTCTCAAAATGTTGAGTGATGTTTTGGATAACCTTCTGCCTTCTTAATGGTTCACCTGAAAAAATATGGACATTTCTTCTTCTCAAAAGCCACCACAATGATAATGAAAAATAGAACATTGCTAAAACTTATAAATATAGGGTAAAATACAATTCATATCCTTAAAATTTATTCAATATCTAATTACTCATTGAAAATTTTGTAGTCTCATTAAATCCTCTTGAAGTTTGATTTGACTTGAAAACTTTAATTTTGCTATTAAATGAAACGAAGGTTATTCCCACGTGCATACTACATGACCATTTAGTTAGAAGATGTTTTGGGATAAATACAATTTATACCCCTGAAATTTACCCCTGTATCAAATTACCCTCTAAAATTTTTTTGTCTTACTAAACCTCCTTGAAGTTTAGTCCAACTTAAAACTAAATGTTAACCTCTGTTTCATTTAATAGAAATATCAATATTTTCAAGTCAGACCAAAGTTTAGAGGGTTTAGTAAGACACAAAAAACTTCAAAGAGTAATTGGATATTGGAGTAAATTTTAGGCATATAAACTATATTTTACCCACAAAATATCTCCATCATTTCTGAGCATCCTGCTCATGAAATCCTAGGTTATTGTTATAGCCAAAAGTTAATTTCCAACAAATGAGGGCAGTCCTCATAAGCAATGCAGGATGTCTTCATCCTCCACCATTAACAAAGAACATAAGAAGTAGGTGATATACCCTTCTAAATCGAAGGTTGTTAGTAGGAAGGGCCTGTTGACAAATGCTCCACACATGCATTTTTATTTTCTCAGGGATTTTGATTCCAAATCCACTCTAGCCATGATCAGTATTGAAAACATGATGATGAGACAGCAACCGCCTGTAACCAATTTAGCAGTATTGATTCCATTAGCCTGAGAAGCCCAAAACCCAAGCAATGGAAAATCAACACTGGAATTAGAGAAAGGAACCATCATTATCCTGTCCCCAACATCTTGAGTAAATAGCGAGCATAATGTGGCCTTATGTGGATGACTAAATTTATGTAAGGACATTTGGCCAACTCTTGGAATGTTTTGGCCATAATGAAAGAAAAGTTGCGGCAATTAAATTTGTTCGCACTATAAAAAGTATTGTAATGTTTGCGATGATTGAATTTGATGTCCTGTAAAGGCTAAACGGACATGATGTTGATGGCACATGGTAAAATTTTTTTCAAGTCGACTCCCCTTATTCATATTGATATTCAAATTTTACTATGGTATAAGTGTTTCATTCTTTGTCATTGTGTTTGACTATCGTAATTATATTTGTGTTATGGAGAATGGTGAATAATATGCTCTAAAGCATTTGGATGATAACAAAGGATGTAAAAGTTCAAGCCCAAGAGTGATTCAAGGTTGTTCATCTAGAACTTAGGCTTATTTGTAAAATATTCTAATTTAAAACAAGTCAAGGTCAACTCAAGAATTTTTTCTAACAGCCCAAAACTTTTTTCAAAATGGTGAAGGAGGTAATTGGATTGAAAATCAAGTTTGAATGATCATTAAACCTTAATTATTTGTATAAGCTTCACTTTGATATTCTTTCCCTGGCTCAATTGGGCCAAAATTTGAAATTTGGTGGCTTGTAATAACTACAACTTTTTAGTATATCAATTAGGGGATTACAAAGAGCAATAATGGATTACAAGACCCTTGTAATATCGATTACACACTCTGTGAAGCCCATGCTCAAGAGAAATCAAATACAAACCTATGGTAATTGACTACCTTGTTCTTGTCAATTTTCTAGAAAGCTTCTTGTAGTCGACTACCATGCTTCAATAATTGACTAACAAGCCTCTAGTAATTGATTATCACCTTGTGATAATCGAACTACTAAGCAACAAAAGACAAGAATGAACTTGCTTGTCGCATCTAATGTTACTCAACTACCACCAACATCTTTATTTTTAAATGGGCTATAAATACAAGTCTCTGGACAATTAATACACATTCTTTAACACTTCCTAACATCTGAGAAAGCAAAAATCTGTGCATGTGATTGTTCATAAGAGAAGTCAAACTTAGCTTCTTGAGCTTCCTTGTCTTATCTTCAAAAATATTCATAGAGTTTCAAGTTGTATATATGCTCTTAGAGAGAGTGTATTTGTTTTTCCTAAAAGATTGTAAACACTTTGTGAGGGTGGAGGATCCCTCTTGTTGATTGAGAATCTTACAGAAATGGTGGAGGATCTCAAGGTGGAAAGAGTCCTCTTTGATTGTAAAGGTTTATTACGCATCTAGTTAAAGCTTGAAGATAGTGCAAACTCCTAAGTTGATGATATTGGAAATTGAGCATAGGTCAAAATGAGTAGTTGAACTAATATAAATTAAGTTTGCAATTCTCTCTTCCCTATTCTCTTTAACATTTTCAGTCATTATATGCTTGTTGGTGTGTTATTGCTTTCTCCTCAATTCATTTTATATTAAAAAACTTGTGTGAAAAACAAAATTCTCACTCATCCATTTAGCTCTAAGAGTTTACAATTTCAATAAGGATTTTGGAACAAGAATTTGTGAAAAGTTTGTGACAATTTTTATAACTCAATTCACTCCCCTTTTGAATTATTCAAGCCACCTGGTAACAAGTTATTAGTATTTATTGGTATTTGTAATTTGATTATTGCGATGAGAAGGAATATTAATAATTCCATCATGCTTAAACATTCTGAGTTAAAAAACTTGGGAATAGATTTAAGTGGTTTGAATAGGTATTTGAGAAGCTTTGACCAAACTTATATGATTTTTTTTTTTGGCAAAAACAAGATAATAAATTGATAAATTTAATGTTTGCATTTCTCTTAATTAATTTTATTTGGATTGACGACTACTATGTCTATTATAATGAATTATATGATTTTGTGACTAATCTTACCTAGTGTGATTCTGGTTTTTTTTTATAAATGAATTTAATCAATTTATATTTATATAGTTATTAATTGTAAGGAGATATCTTTTAATATAAGTTCTTTGACAAAAATATATGGGATGCTACAAATATTAGTTCATGTTATTTTAAGTCACAATAAATATTAGTTTTGATTAGTTTTTTTACTATAACAAAACATATAGTCAAATATTTATATTCAATTATTTAATTGTTTTAGTAAATTCTATATTTTATAATTTTTTTAATTCCAAAAAGTATTATAAATTATTATTAATTAATAATAATTTTATTTATATCTTATAATAAATTTACCAAGCATGACACGTCTACAAATCTAGTTAAGCTATAATAATAAGAATATGGAGATTCCTACATTATCAAAGTTTATAAAATGAGTACCAATAACTTTATAACATAGTATAATATTATTAGCTACAGGTAACCTATTGATATTTGGTAAATTAAATCTTTTTTTATCAGGATTTATAATTTTATTTACAAAAATTCTTTTATTAAAATAAGAACTCAAGCAAACAATTGCCTCCTAAAATAAAAAATCAGTACCATGAGGAGTTTAAACAACCCAGAAATTTAAAAGATGTAAATGGAGAGAAACCTAATATTATTTTACTCAATTCAAAACTAAATTATGTGAATCTAAGCTTAATTGGTTATTAAGAGCATAAATTCATAGTTTTTCTCTAATATTTAGCGACTCTCTTTCACAGTTTTTTAGTCTAACATTCTCTTTGACTTTTTGTGAACTTTTTTTTTTTTTTTTTCAAAAGAGCTTTATAGAATTTATAGTTTTATTATAAAATATTTAATAAAATATTTTTTTTCTGACAAGGATATATATATGATTTGAGATTTGAACTGTTTTGTAAATATAATAAATTTAAAATATAAAATATAAAATACTAATAAATGCATATTATTTATTGAATAAATAAGTAAACTTATAATGATAAAAAAATTATTAATCAACCTGTTATATTTTAAAATTTAATTTTAATTTATTATTAATATAATATTATTTTATATTATTATTTAATCATATATTATTGTATCTTTAATTTTTTAAGTAATTATTATTTTAATTAAATTATTTTAATAATTTAATAATATATAATTAAATAATAATATAAAATTTTTTACGCTAAAAATGAATTCAAGTTAAATTCTGTGTTTTAACCAGTGTTCTGAAAACCGAACCGGACTGGCCAGTTTAACCGGTCGGACCGGGAACCGATCCCTTTACCGGTTCAGGCAACCTCCCATAACCGGTGAGGTCAAAAACCGGTGAACCGGTTCCAAACCGGCTGAACCGGTCAAACCGGTACCGGTCCGTACGGTTACCGGTTCTTATCTTTTTTTTTTTTTTTTAACTCCTGTAAGCAAAACGACGTCGTTTTGTTTCGGTCAAAAAACCGTTTCTTCCTCTTTCAAAGTTTCTCAAGCAGCAACTTCATTCTTCTTTTCTCTCTTCTCTCTCTCTACATGAGAGCTTGTCGTGAGGCGCCATGGGCGACCAAGGTAGCAACCACAACCACGGTGGCGTCATTGCCAATAACGGGCACGTGGATACCAGCAAAGCGGAGCGAGTGGTGTGGCTCATGAAGTGCCCGCCCGTCGTCTCTCGTAGCCTTCGCCTGCCACTGTCTGATGGGCTCGACCAGTCCCGCCCCGTCGCCAAGGTCGTCGTCTCCATCAACACTCTCAACTCCAACGACGACGACTCTCCCCCGCAGGTTGCCCACTTTCTGTTTTTGCCATAGCGTTGCGTAGTGATTTCTTGCGCTTTGCCTGTCCTTCTATTCTGCCTCTGTATGCTTTCGTTTTTATATCCCCATTTTCTCTTTCCTTTTGCATTTTGTGATTTCTCATTCTTTGGATTCACTATCCGTTTTGTTGAGTGGTATAGAAAGAATTTCTCTAGTAGGTAGTAACAAGAGGCTACATCAATAGCTGAAACTTGTTTTCGGGTAGGGTAGACTTTGTTGTCATTTTTTATTATCTAAAATTATTGTATACGTTTTCTGGGGTACCTTAGCTCTGAATTTTCAACTTTCTCATTATTGATTATTGTCTTACGCAAGACTCTTACGAATAGACTTCTGTTTTTTTATTTTTTTATTTTTTTATTTTTTTTTAAGTTGGTATATGTGTATGGCTAAATGCATTTGCCTTTTACTAAAATGTTTCTACTCTGTTGATTGTAATTTTTTATTTATCTGACATTATTTTTTTTATATTTTAAATAATTTTATTCATGATTTATATTATATTTTTATAATTTTTATTTATTGTATTAGACTATTAGTATATAAATAATTATATATATATATATAAATATATATTATATTTATATATATATTTAATTACATTCCGATTCGACCACGGTTCGACCATAGTTAAACTATTAAATTTTAAATCAGTACCCCGACCGACTCAGTGACCGGTTCAATTTTCATAACTTTGGTTTTAACACATAAGAAGAGCTACTTTATAAAGACAAATGGTACCCAAGAAACCTCTTTAAGAATTTTAATTTGTTCAATGTAAACATTCAGATGACGCGCGCTCGGAGGAACGAATTAGAGGATAAAATTAAAAGTTGCGTTTTTCTTCAATACAGAAACGCGAATCTTCTTTATCTATCTGCATCTGTACTGGCAGTGCACACCGAAAGCGAGTCAGATTCTCTCCTTAGTTTTGGCAATGGCGGGAGTGTTGGAGGCATCGTTTGTGAGCCCAATTTTCGCTTCAAACTCTGAATCTCATCACAATAATCTCAGATTTCACGCTTTCCCCTCAAAACCCACGTTTCTCGCCCTTAGCTGCCCCGCTCATACCAATCGTGCTTCTTGTGCTGCAACTGGAAATGCCTCTCCTTCTACCTCTCCAACCCCTCAAGAACCTGACCCGCATTCAAAATCCGACCCAGACCCAACCCGGGACCGCCGCAGAGCCGTTAGGCTGGCCTGGGAGAAGCTGGTCAGGTGGTCCAGGTCTTTGCGCTCCAAGGGCAAGACTGACGTACTCGAACGCACCAGTAAGGTTGGTTCGCTTTGCTTTGACATTTTTGGTTTCTCTACTGCTTTTGGGCAATTGGGTATGGCATTGTTTCCAAATTTATTGGTTGCTTTCGCGGTAATGGTCAATCTTCATTTTCACCTCATTGTTCTCAGTTATTGATCTTGTGGTATTACTTATTAAAAAGGGTTTCTCTTGTATCAATCGAGCTCTTTGTTTTTTGTTTTTGTTTTTGTTTTTTGAGTTCTTTCATACCGTGGCCATATGTAATTTTCCTTATATGGACGGTCCCGAATCAGTGAATCTTGATAATATAATCTGATATTGAGTCAGTTTGTGCTGTATCTTGTGTGGCACTGTGAAATACTTTTGTTCAAAAGGTGGTTGTGCTTGGAGGGGGATCATTTGGGACGGCAATGGCTGCCCATGTTGCAAATAGAAAGGCTCAATTAGAAGTCAAGATGCTCGTGCGGGATCCTCAAGTTTGCTTGTTTATCAATGAGAGGCACTACAATTGGTACGCCTTTTTGTTGTCCTCGTAATCTACTGGATAAATTGTGATTATCAAATTTCGTCAGCCATTTCTCTTCAGTGACTGTTTGTCTTCGTGCAGTAAGTATTTCCCAGATCACAAGCTGCCAGAAAATGTAGTTGCAACAACTGATGCAAAATCTGCTTTGCTTGATGCGGATTACTGCCTTCATGCAGTGCCTGTTCAGGTCATTCGAATTGTTCTTTTTTTTTTTTTTTATACTTTTTTTGGGTAGTAGTAGTATTTGATGCTTCATTAAGTCTGAGTCTTTGCATTCAAGTAAAATACATTTGATGAATCTCCGCATTTGATGTTCATAACAGAAGTCTGTCTGAATCTTTGTTTCTGCTATTGCAGTTCAGCTCATCGTTTCTTGAGGGCATTGCTGATTATGTTGATCCAGGCTTGCCATTCATATCTCTTAGTAAAGGCTTAGAGCTGAATACACTGAGGATGATGTCTCAAATTATTCCTCAAGCACTACAGAATCCTCGCCAACCTTTTGTTGCACTATCAGGGCCTTCTTTTGCCCTGGAATTGATGAATAAGCTACCCACGGGTGACAATGACATTGCTAATTATATGTGTGGATTTTGTTCCTTTAATTATCTTCTGGTTTGAAAGTCAGTCAGTTTTGTCTTTTTCCTTGCATTTTCAAATAGCAGCAATGGTGGTGGCATCGAAAGACAAAAAATTGGCAAATACAGTTCAGCAGCTACTAGCTTCAAGTCATTTAAGAATCAGCACATCGAGGTAGATGACCTTTGGCAGATTCATTAATGAAATTGAATTTCATGTCTAAATGACATGTGTTCCTTTTCATTTCTGTTATAACTTGGGTATTCATATTTGATCATCTAATGCATTATTAACCAACTTTTCTCCATGTATATGTACTACCTGCTACCTTTATTCTGTATCCCGTTTTTATGACGCCCTGGCTTCTGTTTCTGTTTTATGCGTGGTATGGCAAAGAATTGTGATAGATACCCATCCATCTCTAGGGTTTATAGAAATGGGTGGGATAGCAGGGAAATACTCCCTCATGTAGGCAAGTGGTGCATGGTGAATCTATTTTGTAATTACCTGCACACTTGGCTGGTGGCTAGGAAAGCAAGAAAAGGAATCGGGTAGGATATACAGAAGGGAGGGAGAGAGGAGAGGGAAGCAGGAATTGAAAGGAAAAGGGAATGGGTTTGGGCTAGAAGTTCTGTGCTTCTGCAGGACTCTAGATTTATCTCTAGATTTATCTTTTATTTTCTGCATTTTTCTGTTCTGAACAGAGGTTATCTCTGACCGTAAGGAGCTAGTCTACATTGTTTCTTATCAGTAAAATCGGTTCTTAACAAATTGTATATATAGATTTAGGTGCAAATGTTCAGCTTGTAATCTCTGATTACTCCAGTGATGTTACAGGAGTTGAAATAGCAGGTGCACTCAAGAATGTACTTGCAATAGCAGCTGGGATAGTGGAAGGTATGAATCTTGGTAACAACTCAATGGCTGCACTAGTTGCACAAGGCTGTTCAGAGATACGGTGGCTTGCAACAAAGGTAATTTGATCTCTATTAAATCAATTCGTAGACCTATTTGCAAATAATAGAAACTGGCATCTTTCTTTTCTTTTCCAAGTAATCATTATGAAGAGGACTAAATTGGTTTTCTCTTAAAAGGCTGTCTGCTGTCAATAATTTGACTAATGGTAGAGGCAATGTGTAACACCTAGTCTCTTATACTCTTCCTCAATTGCAATCATGAGGATACTTATACTAGTATTAGCTTATTTGCTATAAAATATTCTTAGCTTATCTTCCAATTAGCATAAATCACTATCTTAGAGGTGATAGAATGAAAAGGGTTAATATGATTGTCTTGAAACCCTTATTAACATTAGCTTGACCTATCAATAATCATTTTACTAGTCGTTTAAGTTATCATGCCACATTGGTGATAAAAATTAAGCAAATATTTTGAACTTTATACCATGATAATGGTTTTAGGAAATGTGCACCTTAATTAGATGATCCCCTTGTATAACCTTATTTTTGAACGTCTACTAGTATAAACATAAGGAACTTGATCTAGGATTTCATTACTCTTGGGTTCTTTACAGAGAAATAGTGGCACTTTGAATCTAGTACCTTACACTTTTCTCAAACATATAGCACATTCCAAGAAGATTATGAAGTACCAAGTATAAAGTATCTTCCTTTTAAGGTTAAATATACTTTTAATTACTAATTTAATGTCTTGCTCAAATTTGGCCAGATTACCATTACACTTTTGATTTCAATGAATTTATCAGTTTGTTTTTATTATTAGTCTATAAAATTACACACCAAGAACCTAATGTACAAAAAATAGTCTAACTTTCTTTATTTGTTCTAAAATAATAACATTTCAGCAAATACACCTTCTCAAAGGATTAGTACATGATTTTATTCATGTCATTATTCAATTTTCATCATAGAATTTTTCACTCATGCTTATCGTGTTGAGCCTATACCCTTCAATTTGACACTTGACTGAAGATACTTATTTGTCTACCATTAGTTAAATCTTGTAAATGATAACCTTTTTATTGGTAGCCTAAAAACAAAGCCCTACTTGTTGATTTGGTCCTTTTACTAATCTTGATTTCCGAGATTACTAAAAAGGGCCATTATGCTGCAAAGATGACTATCTAGGTGTAATTAAATTAGCTTGGGGTCTTGGAAATCTAAGAAAATTTCCAGATTAGATCCTAAGAAATCTAAGAAAATTTCCAGATTAGATCCTAAGGTATCTAACTACTTGCCATAAACATTTCAAAGACTTTGGAGCTCATTTAATAATTTAACTGAACTCAAAATACTGCTGCAGTAACAGAATTCTGCAGACTCTGTCCAGCGACTTTGCTCCAATTAATAACCTACTTATATACATTCTTTCGTCATAATTTTTCATATACTACTCCTTCTATACCTTTGGTCTAACATATAAAAATTTCAGCTTAAAAACAACTGATTAGGACCATCAAATAAACATAATTCCTAGGTGATATCAGCTAAAGTCTCAAACCTGTCCATATGACTTCAACATTTTAAGTGAAGTAATTATACTGAGTATTTAGCCACAAAATTTACAGGGACTTTCATAGTACCTCAGACCTTAGCATTGTTAAAGCTTTGAACTACTTATACCTATTTAATGGATCAAATTCATACTAAAACAGTAGCTGGATTTAAATTGGTCTTGGTTACTTCCACTTCCAATTCTAGCAACTAACTAACTTCTAATCAAAAGGTCATACAAGCATCATACGTTCCACATTCCATGAACATAAAACTACCCTTTTTATGTTACAAATGAAATCATAATAACAAAACAACATTTAATCACTTCAACACATTAAAACATAAATTATGTCATCCAAAACTGATCCAAAGAAAAACAGAACACAATCAGGATCGTGTATTCATCAAAACAGTATATAACTCTTCCATGTTCATGTGACTTCCCTTCTCCTAATTCAAGCTTAGCTGGTCTGTTTGCCATCGAAACAACAAACAGGAATGAGGATTTTGACCTCAGTAAATAATTAAGGAAACAACACACACATTAGAGAATAACTTGTATAGAATTTCTTCATGCCAATTCAACACAATATCATCAATTCATCTAACCTGCAAATTTGGTACATAATCATCTATACAGCACAATCACCAAATTAAGAATATATTCAGAAAGCTAACCTTATGTAGAATTAGGTCAACCGTCAACTTATAAACACATGCAAAGATAATCTTAATTATTTACCTTATGAAGTGTAAGCAGAATTTTCAGAATTAATTTTGTTCCATCTACCAGCACTTTAGGATCTTTCCTCAAACCAGCACTAGTCTCCCCTTTTTAACTATCAAACACCATGAAACTTCTACTTTCTTAGCTCCTCTTGTAGCTGATGGCTTCTACTTCAATTTTCTCTTCTTCCTTGAAGTCAAATTCGGCCTCTAGGAGGGACATGCAAAGCCATGTTTCCTCTCTACTCTCTCAGCCATGAAAGGCCTTCCCTCTATCTCTCTATGTTTTTCCCTTATGCAGAACGAAAGTGGAAGAAGATAAAAAGATGAGAAAGAGAATAAGTGGGGGCTGTTTCAATGGAGAGGGCCTCGTTAGTGGGAGGAGACATGTAATGTCTTCTCTCTCTCTCTCTTTTTCCTTCTTACACTAATATCTCCTAGTTAAATTCTTAAGTGATTCTAATCCTTAATCTCCATAAACAAATTAATTAATGATTGGAATTATATTTTACACTACTTGAGCAACTAACCGCTATATCATATTATTCCATTCTACCAACTTGCACTGTGGTTTCTCAGTAACTTGTTATTGACTTAATTTTAAATAAACCTCATTATTATTATAACTAACTTAATGATGAGTCTAAAGGTTTTTTTTTTTTTTTTGGTGGCAACTAACAGAATTCAAACATTAGTTCGAATGGGAAGAGTCTATATTTTGATTCCACTATCTCCATCCATAATATTTCCACTAGCTTCTTACTGGTTGGACTTTCTACCCTTTTTAATTAGTTAATTAACTAATTCTCTTCTTACTTTAATTTCTCATATTATCTCTTTCCACTATGTTTTTGTTATGGATTTACTTTCTAGTAAACCCCCCTTAAAATTTCATTTTCTAAATTAATTTTCCCTAAAACTCTCAACATATTTATTCTATATTATAATTTTAGGGTATAGTCAATAGGATGTTACACAATGCTGTGTAGAACATCTAAGTTGCTGAAGGCATAGAATATATGTAGTGAAAACCTTGGATTTTTCAGTTGCACACTGCTGCTATATTAACTGCTATATTAACTATCCCATGGTCAAAATAGAGCTCTCATGCTTTATATTTCAATGGCAGTCTGAGCTTACTTCTGAGCTCTTGGTTTTGTTGGTATTGTATATATATTAATTTTACATAATAGTAGATAACATCTATCGACGGGCACTTACTTTCTGTTAGTGTCTCCATTTGGCATATAAAGTCGTCTTCAGTTTTTTTCCCCCTGCAAATAACTGATGTACATGTATTCTGCTTGTCTTATTTCTCTTTATTTGAAGATGGGAGCGAAGCCAACTACAATAACTGGTCTATCAGGAACTGGAGACATAATGCTTACATGTTTTGTGAACCTTTCAAGAAACAGAACAGTTGGTGTGCGTCTTGGATCAGGCGAGAAGCTTGAGAGCATACTTAATTCCATGAATCAGGTAACCAAATAGTTTTCATGTGTGCTTGATCATACCTGAAATTCTTGCAAGTGGCAGGGTTACTGAAAATGTTTATGCTTTCTATGTGCAGGTAGCAGAAGGTGTCTCGACAGCTGGAGCTGTGATTGCTTTGGCACAGAAATATAATGTAAATATGCCAGTTTTGACAGCAGTTGCTCGTATTATCGACAATGAACTTATTCCTAAGAAAGCTGTTTTTGAGTTAATGAGCCTCCCACAGGTTATTCTGACCCTCCTTTGAGAAGAAGCGCTACTGTTCTTTAACTTTAATAAATTGGTCTTTGTTTGAGATTAGAAATGTAATTGATGACTACTTCTCATCATAGGTTGAAGAAGTATGAAACCTCCACGGCTCCGCCAAGAAGACACATTGTTATCTACCAGCTACCTTTTAACTGCTGCTCGTAACACATCTGGGTGCTCAATTCTTTTCACCATTGTGCTTCTGGTGTTGAGAGCTTGGTGAGAACAATTTTGCAGAATCGGAGTTGCACCATGTAACATCCCAACCTTTGTACTTTATGTCAACATAATTAAGTATATAAATGAAGTTTGTATCATTAAATTTCAAGGATTTTGTTACCTTTAAGTTTTTTTTTTTTTTTAATTACTTTGAACATTAAGATGTATGCATGCTCATTTACTTTTGTCTCATATATGAGTTTTAAATTCTTGTTGATAAAAATGTGTTTAGTTTATTTTTTTAATATTTTTGTTTAAAAGAGGGAAATATTTATAAGATAAATTTATGGGGAGTTTATTAGAAAATATAAAAATTGAAGTGGCAGGGCCATGATATAAATCATTGTTTAGAAAATAAGGTAATTAGTTTGCTTGAGTAACAATAATGTAATTTTAATTCCAATTATGATGTTAATGCTCAATAAAAGATTAGAAGGTTAACTAAGGAGATTTCATAATTGAGTTAGGAATTTTGAAGGAAGAAATATAATTAGGGAAACTTATTAAGAAGATTAGTTTAAATAATAATAATAATAAGTGAGTAAGAAACTTAAGGTACAATTTAGTGGAATGATAACATGGACCTAGCTTAGACTAATTAAGATTTTTAATTCTTTAAATTGTTACAAACTAGTTTAAGCTTTAAAATACTTTAATTTGTATAGTTAAAAATTTGAGGAATACTTAAGAAGAATGGTTAACTTAATTACAATGATAATAATAATAATAATAATAAATAAAGTTGGTTGGAAAAGCAAGAAGGAACCACGTCCTCCACTAGTGCATGATTCCCTTTCCCTTTTTAATTTGTATTATCTTCTTTCTCTGTAACTTACAGAGAGCATCCGAGAGAGAGAACGAGAGAAAGAAATGAAAGTGAGGGAAAATGGAGGGCTTGCATGTCTGGCTTAAGGTGGGAATTTGGAGATGAGGTAGAAGGAAAAAATTGTTGCTGCTGTTGAGACTTACACAGTGAGCTAACTAGCTAAGTTTGGGGTGCAAGAAAATTTGGTAGCTGCAGAATTTAGTATACCGAGGGTTTAACTTGCTGCAAGAGCTGTAATCTTTCTTATTCCTTGCGAAAATCCTTTTGAAGGTAGTTAGTTGAGTACAAGTTGCGGTAAATTGTGATTTTAATGAATTATAATGTTATTGTCATGGAAATTTTGTCATGTTCTGTTTTCTGCTGATGCTTTCGATTAGTGCATGATTTTCCTACTAGAAGGGATTAGATAATCCAAGTAAGGGATTAATTTCTAAGATCTATCCAGTAGTTGCACTGTAGGGTGCTAGAACCGAAGCCTTGCAGTCCAAAGTTCCAAACTGCGAGTTGAAAATGTTTCCTCTGCATAATGTTCTGCATTTTTAAAGCTGGAAGTACTTGTACTTATAAGCTAGTTTCCTTTACTAGCTACTGAGATTAAATTCTCACAAGTTGTTTTATAACTTCTAACTTTCAGATTGAGGACAAGGTATAGCAGACGGAGGGCAGGACTTCTAGCTGTATTCCTTATTTGTTTTGTTGTTCTGTATTGGGGAATATGTTAATACTAAGTTATTGTGGATGTTGTAATAATTTAAAATGCTGATTATGGACTATATACAAGGGCTGTAATTGTACAGTATGCTGTATGGATGTATGAAGCTATAGTTATTTTAGTTAATGGTACAAGGATTATGTAAATATAGTTGCTCATGTGAAGTTGCTGTCCTCATGTATAATAAAGGAAGAAATGAGCTTAAATTGAGACAAGATGTGAAATCAAGTCCCTCTATCGTATGACTCCTTAGGATGTAGCTTTTAGATCCCAACTAATGGAATTGTGCTCGACAACTTTATAAGAAAGTAAACTAGCAAGTATGAAAGTATACTGTTCAGCTCAAAGGAGCTGAATAAGAAGCTAGAATTTTTACAAGTGAAGGGAACAAGTATAATATTGCCACCCATATGCTGAATACTTTCCTTGAGGAAGGTGTTACCACTAAACTATTCATGTCTAAGCCAAACAAATTGTGGAACAATAAAAGGAAGAGAATTAAAACCCTTAAACAGAATATTGTTTAAGTAAAAATGGACCCTTGCTTTCTTGAGTAACCTTGTAAGATGCCTTGTGCGAAGTAGTAGTGCAATAATAAAATCTTAGGTTTGTGCAGAATTTGATGTTTATATAAAACGTTGTATGTTACTGCCTATATTGATTCTTAGTTCAAAATGAATTAGTTATAATAATGGGTTGTCTATTGATAGTAAATATAACCAATAGTGTAATTAAGTATAAAAGTAATTTCGTAGGATGTGTGGTTCTTTGAGAAATTCTTTTATGTAATCTAATAGTGGCTTGACTAAATGACTTTTGCAATAGAAATGGGAAAAATATCTAAAATCCTATGTCTCGTAGTGTGATCTTCTTGTCTTATGGTTTTCTTGTATCATGATAGAAACAATGATGTAAAAAATGATTTACCAAGAAGGGATTAATTTATTTGGTTAAGGTTTTGATCAGGTAATAAGTTCCTTAACCTTTCTTGAGCTTAATTTTAAGTAGTCTTCATATAATTGAATAATAACCTCCGTAAGAAAAATATAAAAGATAAATGTTAGTGATTTAACTAAGTTGTGTGCCATATACTAAGCCCTTGAAAGAAACAAAAGAAGACTTAGTGCTCTTAATCTAAGAACTTGGTAATTGATAGTAAATAGACAATGATCTCATTCACTTTCCTAGAAGTGTATCAGCCAGGGTAAACTTATATTGAGGTGTTGCATTTTTGGGATCAGAGCATAATTTCCCGGCACTTAGTTTGGAAATGTTTGGTTTAATAATTCTTTTAGTGTAGTTGACCTAGGTTATATGTACCATTTTCATTGTTGAACCTGTATTTTCGTGTGTTGATTGCTTTTTGGACAGCATCCATTCAATTCTACATAATTCTGGCTATACAACTTTAAATCATGTACCGTTAGCTTGTTGGAAAGCTAACACACACAGCTATTAGTCATAAAAAAATCCCTGGTTCAAATCTGTTCTTGGTTAGTACCAGTTTTTTTTTTTCAATCTTAGACCTGTTCCCTGCATAATTGACACAATGTCTTGTTCTGGCAACTCCTACAGTTTTGTTCATCATTTGAATTGGGGTAGTAGCAATGGAACAATTCCAGTTGCATTAGAAAGCCAAATCATAAGGCTTTTAACTGTAGAAATTTCAGTTTTGAACTCCTTCTCGTTTATCCTCAGTTTTCATTCAAAGTTGAGTCTTCTCTGCAGAATTCCTTGTTTGTTGGAGGCAATGTTTTGTTTATTACTTGAAATACACACCTCTATTTCATGTGCTGCTTTTTTACATTAAAAATTAGATACAAGAGGCTACCATGCACACAATTTATAATGGATAAATAAATCTTTGTTAATCCAAATCAAATTTGGTTAAAAATCATGGCATGTTCTATTTATCCTCGATTTTGGACAGCACCTTTTCAGTTGTGAATAACATTTGATATATATATTGGATTTATGTGCCGTTTGTTTTCTTAGAAAGATAATAAATAAATCTTCCAATAATAAAAATTTCAGACTCAAACTCATATAAGGTCAGTGCCAGTTTCACTTTAAATTCAGTTGGGTTCTGCATTTTTTTTTTTTTGTCTTGGGCAGCATTTATTCTTTCATTCATAACTTGGGCCTTACACGTCTGTAACATTGTGAAGCTAAGATTATAGGATTTTCATCTATAAAAATTTTAGATATTTTCCTTTTGTCGTTTGGCACCTGTTTGCACACAAACTTTTTTAATTCTGCAAAATGTTAATTTTCTGATATGACAGTGTAGGTGTTTGTATGCATAACTTTGGCCATACAGGCCCTATTGCTGTGCTGCTTGTTGCATTTAAAAGTTAAGATATAAGGCTTTCAACCATGAAAATTTCCAATTTTAACTCTTTGCCAATTGATTCCAGATTTTTGTCAAAATCAGTGTTGTTTCTGTATAATTCTTGTTTCTGGCAGCACCTATTGCTTTACTCATAACTTGGGCTATACAAGTCAGAATCACATGATGTAAATTGCCTTGGAAACCTAAATATAGGGCCTTTATTCATAAGAATTTCAGAATTTTATGCTTTCCCAATCATTAGCAGTTTTTCTTAAAAGTAGTGTCAAATTCTGCATATCATAACTATTTGATAGCATGGATGTTTGATCATAGCTTGGGCTAGGAAGTTGGAAATCATGCACCATTTGGCTTGTTGGAAGGCTAACATATGAGAGTCTGAACCATAAAAAGAAAATTTTATTTTTAATTCCATTCCATTTTACGCTCATTTGCTTTGAAAGTGGGTACAAGCTCTGCATTATTTTATGTTTGATAGTAGCTGCACTTTTTCTCAAGACAAAAAAAAAAAAATCAAATTATATATATATATATATATATATATCATATTCTTAAAGTAGATTTGTCATGATCTGGGATGTCAAGATTTGAAAACATGGATTATAGGTGTATGGTATTATTTCTGCAAATTTTGCTGCAATTTGAGTGTTGATGTTCAAGTATAGAAATCGAAATTAAGGTCACTGCTTTGAGGTTAGCTTGCTCATTGAATATGGGTATTTGAAGCTGAAATGTAAACGTGACATACTCTTATATATTACAAGATTCCCAGTGAAATTTGAAGCTAAAACAGATTGAGTAGACTGGTTAGACCATTCAGTGAAGTGCTCATGCTCAGATCTGTAAACTTGTGTCAGTACCTTAGATCTTTAGGGGTGGAATTGATTTAATTCAGAGCTGAAACTTTTATAGGACGTACCTAAGATATAGGTGAACCTATCTGTGAAGTTTCATGTCAAATAAATAGGTACAAGTATGTTAATAAAATGGGGGTAAAAATGCTGGCCAGAGTTTGAAATTATGTGGAAACATTGATAATGATCTATAATTTAGTGTTTGGATAGATATAAAATGATCTTGTTAGCTCTTGGAAACATAACAGTAAGTAGTTGAACACCCTAGGACTAGATTTAAAGAATCTTAATAATTTTTGAGTCGTTCATCTAATTTAACTTTTCAAAGACAGCATAGTACAAAATATGAGCTTTAATTTGAGAATGTAACAAGGATATCTAAATTCATGCACTAGACTTAATCAATGGACTAAGAGGTTAGACCTCCAATTCATGGATAGATAAATTTCTTGAAGTGGTGTATTTTAATTAACTTTCCTATTCATAGTTCAACTACGCACTAGTCTCTCAAATATGATTTCAGCAATGAAATTCATTATATGCTTTTGCCTATATTTCCTTTAGGATATGTGTTATAAAAATTTGTACGGTCTTTTATTTTGGTTTTGGTTTGGAAACATTAATGGTGAGTGATACTATCATCTTTAGTTTAGAGTAAATAAAAAGGGATAGAATATAGTAAATTATTACCTTTTGAAATAGAATAAGTCTTGAACCATCACACTGTTGAACTTCTGCTAAAACCCCAAGCATAAGTGGATAAATGGACAGGGAGTATGTTCTGTGACTGGACCCAAGACCATTCATTGAGAAGGAAAGAATTTAATTTAATAAAATTATTGGATATAAGATTGTCTAAAACGTGAATCCTCCAATGTTTTATTAAAGATTACTCTTGGCTTCAAGTATAGTAAGTAAGTGTCTGGCATTTATTATGTGTATGGATATGAGATAGAAATGAATTGATTCTTATGTTAGCGCTATGAGGATGGTGCATTATGTGTTATTGAAAATACTCAAAGGTAAGTGTTTGTGTAAGTACCCAAAGAAAGGTGCTGTGAACACTCAAAGGTAAGTATTTGTGTAAGCATCCAAAGGAAGGTGATGTGAACATTCAAAGGAAAGTGTTTGGTTCTCCATTTACCATATTAAAATGCCAAATCCTATATTTAAAGCCAAGGTTTATAATTATATTCAAGTTTATGATTTTTTTTTTCAAAATGAGATTTCTGTAAGGTAATACAGACAATTGATGTAAGAGGCTTAATTCGAAATCTCTTACAAGACAAATGCATGTTCTCATGCAAGACTGAGTATTAGTAGAATCTAGTTTGTAATGTGTGTACTGGGCACATTTTACATACATGAGGCTATTATTAATCATCATTTTGACATGGGTTCACATGATATAAGTTAAAAATATTGATATTGTTTAAAAACTGAGCATAATGACTTTAGATAATGGAAAGCATTACATGTATCCATTTGTGAAGACATATAATTCTGTGGCTAATGATAGAACTATAAAGGCCTAGTTAATGACTTGAGATATTCGAAGAAATTAAGGGATTAGTCTGAATTTAAAGTTATAATATGTTATTTTGGTGTGTATCAAAGGAGTTAGGATACAAAATTTGAAGAAAATTCCTGAAACTTCCAAATACTTTAAACAGATTTGATAGTGAAACCAGGATTACTAAGGGAAAGACTCTATCCGTATTATTTATGAAATGGGTAAGTTATATTACCACTTAAGAAAGTAATTTAGACGGGACCGTATTATGAAAGTGGGTGTCAATTAACTCTAGATCCTAGAAGAAAGAGATGAGGGAATTATATCTAGCAATTTTGAATAAGGTAACTGAATTTTGGGCACAAAATTCCCAGAAAGGTGGGGAGAAATGTAAGATCCCAGCCTTTGTCCTTTATGTCAACATAATTAAGTATATAAATAAAGTTTGTATCATTGAATTTCAAGGATTTTATTACCTTTAAGTTTCTTTTTTTTTTTAATTACTGTGAACATTAAGATGTATGCATGCTCATTTACTTTTTATCTCATATATGAGTTTTAAATTATTGTTAATAAAAATGTGTTCAGTTTATTTTTTAATATTTTTTTAAAAGAGGGAAATATTTAGAAGATAAATTTATGGGGAGTTTACTAGAAAATATAAAAATTGAAGCGGCAAGGCCATGATATAAATCATTGTTTAGAAAATAAGGTAATTAGTTTCCTTGAGTAACCATATAATGTAATTTCAATTTCAATTATGATGTTAATGCTCAAGAAAAGATTAGAAGGTTAACTAAGGAGATTTCATAATTGAATTAGGAATTTTGAAGGAAGAAATATAATTAGGGAAACTTATTAAGAAGATTAGTTTAAATAATAATAATAATACGTGAGTAAGAAACTTAAGGCACAATTTAGTGGAATGATAACATGGACCTAGCTTAGACTAATTGAGATTTTTAGTTCTTTAAATTGTTACAAATTAGTTTAAGCTTTAAAATACCTTAATTAGTGTAGTTAAAAATTTGAGGAATACTCAAGAAGAATAGTTAACATAATTACAATAATAATAATAATAATAATAATAATAATAATAATAATAATAATAATAATAAAGTTAGTTGGAAAAGAAAGAAGGAGCCATGTCCTCCACTAGTGCATGACTCCTTTTCCCTTTTTTAATGTGTATTATTCAAAGTTCTGAAAACTAGACCGGGCCAATCGATTCAACCAGTCAGACCGGAAACTAATCACCTCACTGGCTTAGGCAACCTCCCAAAATTGCTAGGGTCAAAAATCGATCAAAAACCATTGAACCGATTCCAAACCGGCAGAACTAGTCAACCCAGCACTGGTCCATATGGTTGACGGTTCTGTTCTTTTTTTTTTTGAACTGCTCCTCCATAAAACAACATTATTTTGTTCTTATTTGTACAAAAAAAAAACTGCTACCGCACCGTTTTGGGGCTGGAGGTTGAAAAACCCTAGGCAGCCAGCAGTCCCTTCTGGCCTTCTGTTTTGCCTTTGTCATTGAGCAAGGAACGGAGTGAGAGTAGTGCCGCGTCATCCATGCGAGCTTCCACCGCGAGCCACCTTCCACAACGAGCTTCCTTCCACTACGACGAGCTTCCTTCCGAAATTTCCTTCCGGCGAGCTTCCACCACAAGCCATCGCGCGAGCATCCTCCATGCCTGCAAGCTTCGACTATGTGTGCCATCGTGCCAACCGCCACTTGCCACCACCGACGCCACATCAACCTCGACCTATCGCTACTGACGCGACGCCACCTCCACCTGACATTATCTCCGTTGCTTGTAAGAAATGCACTTCATTGATTATGTGTATTGTTGACTCTATAATGTTGATTGCTATTTTCCATAACTATTCTGTGTTGTGTTGTTGGCTCATAAGCTTATTAGTTATTCTTCCAGAGTATTAATTTAGATTTGTTACATTTAATTTGTATGCTAATTGTTAAATGCCCATGTCCAAATCAATTAGAGTTGTGGATTTTGTAATTTTTCTTTTTTCAAATATGGATAATTCTTATAATTAGATAGGAGAGAGCAATACTATTGACCAGCAATCCTCCTCAGGTTCTAGTCGTGGGAAAAGTAATCCAGCATGGAAACATGTTAGTTTACTTTATGAAAATAGAAAGTCAATGTACACATGTATGTTTTGTTTGACTCGATATAAAGGATAAGGGATTAATAGGATGAAGCAGCATCTTGCAAAGAAACAAGGACAAATAGCTTAATGCGAAAAAGTTCCTCATGATGTTAAATGCCAGATGTTAGCACATTTGGAACAAATGAAAAAAAAATAAGGATGATAAAGTGAGCTTTGGTGATGATTATGATGAAGTAGAGGAACAAGAAGAACAAGAGATTACTTCTCTACCTCCACCAACTAAGATTAGTGATAATAATATAATTATTACAAATTTTGCCTATTAAAAGTGTGTTTATTTATATTATTGTGCATGTTAATTTTGATAATTTGATGTATTACTGATTATTAATTTAATTGAAAAGAGTTAATTATTAAATTATATTTTTTGTTGTAGAAAAATAAAAAATAAAAGTTCCCATGTGTGATGAGGTTAGGAGGCTTGAGGAGCAAGTTAGATACAAATGAGAACAAGTGAGCCCAATGAAATAAGCAAGTAAAAATGAAAAAGTTGCAACCAAGCCCTTCTAGCCAATCTAATCCTAGTACCAAATCCACACTTGCCGAATCGAATTGACAAAGGTCATGTTTGATCTCCACACCTTGTACCTTTACGCAATACTTCAAAGTGTTAAAGACTAGTAACTTCAATAAATAAGCCACTCCTTTAGTAATAAAGTTGTTGGATGCTCTACAATTAACCAATATCACTACCATCCTCTTCTTTATTTCTCCCTATAAGTTCAAGGACTTCTTATAAGTCATCCACATGATGCTGTTAATGGATAAGTTTAGGGGTTTATCCCCCAACATTTCCTCTTCTTCCTCTTGTTGACTTTTCAATCAACCACCTTGTTCCCTCTCTGAGTTCACCAACAGAAGGTGAAATTGCTTGAAAAGGCACACATATTATGAGCTAAACTTTTCATCACACAAAAAATACAGGCCTTTTTTTATTTCCTCCTGCAACTTAGCTTTAGAAAGCCTCCTGAAACTTACTTTCCCAATTCCTCCAAATCTTTTAGCTCCTATGTCCTCCCTAGAGTTTTTAAGGGGGACGTGTAGCAATCACTGGAGGTTGTACTTGAAACAAATCCCACATTTTTGGGTTGAATATTTGCCCATCTTGCTCATGGTTCAAGTTTTTTCCTCTACAAGCTGGGTTAAGTCCATCATCTACTCTAAAGTATCAAAACAGTGGTGCCTAAGTTCTGCTCCCACCTTTTATTTTTAACTTGTTCTTAAAAATTCCTTAAAGAATTTATTCATATGCATGACACAGAGGACAAGTGATCATCTCAAATTGTTCCCAATAATGCCCCACAGTGGTACACTATTGGAGACCCAACAACATCTCGTATAAGTTTTGGGTTAGCAGCGGCTGGAACCATTGAATGACAACTGCTTTGAACACCTCCCAAGTCGTGTGAAGGGTGTAGGACACCCACCATTCATACAAATTCAGAGCACATCCTTTGAGAGCCACCATGATCGCCTGAAGCTTCACCACATCCTCCATTTTACTCACCAAGAGTAACATTTGACCCTATTGAGCCATCAGTAAGCATCCTCCCTATAAACACATTAATTTCCAGTAGTTGGTCCCTTTCTTCTACGTGCACCTATTTACTTCCTCCAAATGAGATCCCCCTCACTCACATCCACCTCCAAGTTCACCCCGGAATGTTTATGTTGGGTTTCAATTGACTTTCCCTTGAGCATCCAATGGAGCTCTGCTTGGATCTTCTCATTGCATTTCAAACATGTAGATTAAGCTTCTTGTTCTTCCATGGCTTTATTCTCCACTACTCAAACTACTTCTTTAGTTCACTAAGGAACTCCAAACTTTTATCAACGACCTCTATCCTAGCTTCCATGTAGGTGTTCACCATCTACAACTCCCAAGGTTGAGAGCACTAATACCTATTTGTTAGAATTAGAATCATAGAAGTACATGTTATTGTATTCACAGCTAAGGATTCCTCATTCTAAACTGATATTAGACTGATATCAATAGCAAAAGGAAGGATTACCAGTGTATCTCTCACTCTCCAAAAGAAGAAAATTACAAGATAAAATGGAAAAATGATATAGGTTGTTTGAGGGACCTGTTTCTTTCTCCTAACTCCACTCACTGATAGCCTATCTCATCTAGTTCCCCCTCTTCCCTCATTCTCATGGTCCTAACCAATTCCCATTCTTTCTTCCACTTCCTCGCCATATTAGCATGGTCGTTACACCTAAGCTCCAACTCATGATTGCTGTTTTGGGCTCCAATCTGTTGATACCTAAATTTGTCTAAAAATTTTTAAAATTTGTCGATATTTACTTTAGGTTTGAGCCCAATCACAATCCCAAATCCAAGCCCAAATTTAAGTTTTTTTTTTAGAAAAAGAACAACAAAAAAGCAACAACAATATCACAAGAAAAAAACAAAAAGAAACACTCTGTGCTGCATAACTGACAAAGGCACCAGTACCCTTTTTGTTGCTGATTTCTTCGCACCATTAAGAGACAGCTTGTTTTTCATCAATTTGGAGCATATATCCTACAAGCATTAAAAGGAGGTTTTAATTCTTACACTAAAATGGCCATCAGCTTTGGCTATAACACACACGATAGAAGCAAAGGAGCATCTTCCATTAGAGAGACCAGAGAAAAAAATCAGAGAGAAGGGAATAGAGAGCACCATCTTCCATTTCAAAAATTGGTAAAAACGAACTCTTCCCTACCCTTCGAAAGTCCCTCTACCCTTACCAAATGAGAAATGTCCACCTTCGTTCTTAACCACCCAACCCAGATAATGAAAATGGCAAGAAAGAATAAGGGAACACAATGACTTGCTCCTTAGCAACCCATTCGTGAGTAGCGACTTGATGGGGTTTTTGGGAAAATTTTGATTTTGCTGTGGTGCTTTGACCCTTTAGCAGAGAAAAAGAGAGAAAATCTCTTTGCGTAAAGCCTTTTTCTCTTCTCTCTTGCTAACTACCCATTGCCATCTATTCCAAGTTTCAAGTTTTTTATTATTATAATGGTAATGACGGTGTTTCTCGTGAAGCAAGTCTCGTTTTCTTTTTTCTATTTTTTTTGAATCCTTTTATTTAACTTTTTAATTTGTTTTAAAATTTCGTAGTGCAGATACATGGAGCTCCTTGCACTTGGAGTTCTTCCCAATCTCTTTTGACTTGACTCTTTTTAGATTATAAAATAATTGATTAAGGGTGTTGTTACATAACTTGTAAAAATGCCATCCTCTGTCACGTAGAACTTCAAATCGTCATTCCTTTTTTTTTTTGTTTATTATCATTGTATTTCTTTCTTGTATTTGCTTTTATTTTATTATTATTTGAATTGATCTCTTAGTTGTGCTAACTGTAGCTTGCTCTTTATAAATTGATGCCATAAAAAAATACAAAAATAATAATCAATGACTTTGTTTGTTTGGTTCAGTAAAGGTGCTCCAGAAACTCATTTTATTTTGAATTATGTACTCAGCTATCTATGTTAGTTTTCCTTTCTTATTAAGTTTTCAGCCTTATAATACCATTAATAATGGATTAAAATTTCCAACGAAGGAATAATTAAAATTAGTTATGATATTAGTTATATTTTAATTATTATAGAGGCGAGGATATTTCTTTAGTCTTAATATTGGCAGGACTCTTGATGGATTCCAATAAATAATCTTTTTTCAATCATGCTCATTGTATAATTTGTGCACGTACACCATTTTACAACAATCATCACCTTTTTGCTCATTAATCAAATCTTTAAAAATCTGCCAACGACAAAAATATTGAGAGAAGATCGGGATAACGATCAGATAAAACTCTTCTCAATACTCTTGAGGCTTTAATATTAGATTTTGTTAAAAGTGTTAGTGAGGTCTAACTTCCACATCTAAACAAATAAAATATTTTCATAAAAAAATAAATGTGAACAAATTCCCATAACTTTGACTCTGTCAAGTTAGCAAATTGAAATTTATTTGACAACTAAAAACAAAATCTCTTTTGTGAAATTCACTTTCGAAAAAGTAATTTATTTTTATAAAAAATATCTTCTTCAAAATAAATATGTTCTTGAAAATAAATATTATCAATCTATCACTTTTCAAAACATGTCACAGATTTAGAATTTGTTCTGTACAATAATGGCTACTTAGTCATCCATTCCTTGTTAAAGTCATTTACCATCTTTTGGTAATATGCCTGATAAAATGGGACATATAAAAAATATAAAAATATAAAAATAAATAATTTCTCTTTTTGGAATAATAAAGGATCAATTTAATTTATTTGGCAGATAACATCATATTAAATAGATAACCGTTCTTGGAATGGACGGTGTAGGGTGCTAATACTTTCCCTACCCATAATTAACCCCCGAATCTAAACTTTGTAATGCAGACCCTTTCTTCTTGATTTCTGATCATACTATTCCATTTTCTTAATAAAAAAAATGATTAATGGCAATTCCATTTCTTGCATTCATTGCATTTCATTCATCATCCTATATCATACCATCATTTCATATTTTTAAAATTTTTTATTTTCCGAAGGGAGTTTTTGCCAATCTGCGTTGCGCTGTCTTGAGGGACATTGCGACAGCTTGGTGACTCCACTAAGGAAGCTAGTGGGTTAAGCCATGATTTAATCTCTTGTTATTTGATTCTTTATTTACGATGGTCCTTGTTATTTTATTTGCTATCATTTGCATATTTTCATTTTATCTTTGCTTATTCGATATGCATTTGTATGTTTTATATGTTCTCTCTCACACATTGTGCATTACACTAGCACATACAAGCTCTATATCCAGGCTTGATAGCTTATAGGTTTAGTCGAGGGAAAAGTATTGATGCTTTGAGAAACCTTCGGTCTCCATATAAACTCACGAAAAACCCCTCACTTAATTTGAACCTTCTCCATTTGAAGCTTGTCATGGGTGAAGGTTGGGGACCTTGCTAGCCAACATGTTGGCAACAGTAGGGACAATTTGGGAACCTTTTGTCTAATAGGGGTCATAAAACCTAAACTACCATTATTTGGATAGATCTTAGATGAGGTTTAGGATTTACCCTTTAGTACAAGACATTGTGCTTGGGATTTTCCTTTCATAAGACACATGAGGGAACTTTTTTCATGCATATGCATTTTTAAAAAAAAAATTCTAACTATTGGTTTGTTTTCCAAAATGATACACTTTTTTCTCTAGTAATTTTCATAAACAAAAACAAAAATTCTCGAAGCCAAATCACTCAGTTGCATTTTAGTAAGCAAACCAAGTAGAAATTTTGCTAACATTTTGTGCATTTTAATAATGCTTTTATTTTCAATAAAGGGCAACCCTGTTTCTTCAGCATCATAACAGGACTCATTTTCAGTCAAAAGTCATGGATGAACTAGAGCGAACAAGGGTTAAAGAGTTTAGAAATGATGTTAACCAACTAAAAGGCCAATTGGCAAGGGTCTTAGAGATTCTACAAAGGAGAAATGCAGATGGAATCCACTTTGGAACAAGTCAAGACCAAACCATCCATACCTCATCATCCACCTAGTTTCACACCAAACTTTCTTGAACTGCAAACATCTATCCCTTAGGATGTTAATATGCCGCCACCTCCACCAAATTTCCACATTTATTGTCTTACATATATGCCATCTCAGAACCCTTCGTACCAACAAGTGTTCGAAGTTCAAGATGGGCCACATGCAACTAAATGTCTATCCATGCTCTAGAGCAGAGGAAGCTATATATTCACTGCTAATGCAGCAATTTGACCCTTGTCTTATGCCACAAGCTCACGATCCAAAACCACCTGGTCATAATTCTCCCACAATTCTGTTGGCTGAAGAGCAAGAAGCCAAAAAGCTGGAAGTTCTTGAAGGGAGATTGCGAGCAATAGAAAGAGCAAATTATTACGGTGTGACAAATGCTTTAAAGCTTTGCCTATTTCATGATATGGTCATCCCTCCAAAGTTGAAAGTGCCATATTTTGACAAATACAATGGGACCACTTGCCCAAAGAGCCACCTAATTATGTATTGTCGAAAGATGGCATCCTTTATCAATGATGACAAGTTGCTTATCCATTTCTTTTAGGATAGTCTAAGTAGGGTAGCTTCCAATTGGTATACCCACCTTGATCAAGCTCATCTTTGATGTTGGAAAATCATTGCTAATGCCTTTCTAAGGCAATACAAGTACAACATTGACATGACTCCCAATAGGCTATAATTGCAAAATATGAGGAAACGAGGCATTGAAAATTTCAAAGAATATGCTCAAAGATGGAGGAAAACAGCTACTTAGGTGGAACTGCCATTATCTGACAAGGAGATGATTGCTATGTTCATTGATACTCTTCAACCACCTTTCTATGGCCGGATGATTGAAGTCAGTTCCATGAACTTCTCAGACTTAGTGATCATATGTGAAAGTGTTGAAAATGGATTAAAAAGTAGGGAGGATATCCAATGACGATGAAGTGGAAGTTTTGACATATGAACAGTGGCATGGAAAAAAGACCTACTCAAAGAAGGCTTAGCCAATCACAGCGCTTCCTATAACTCTAAAGCTTCATTCGCAGTAATTCTCAATACCAATCCTTTAGCTCTGTCCACGGCTTCAGGATGACATTTGTATAATGGGCTCACATGTTTTAGTATAGTTATCTGTAAATACATTCTCAATTCCCACAAGTAAATGTGCCAAGCACTATTCCTTTTCCAAATTATCATTCATTCTTGCTTATTAATGTTACTTGTTCAAATTATCCCCCATTCATTGCTCTGTGTTTGTGTTAATGTGAATAAATGCAAATCTGAAAGTGATGTTCTTGAAAATGACAACGCTATAACATTGAGTTATGATTTTGGTCACCCCATCAATTGTGCTATTGAAGATAGTGAAGGAGATTGAGAGCTTTATGCAAATATACCAAGGTTGATGAATAAGAAACCGAAAAGGTCCACCTCATGAAGAGTTAATTGACATTGCCCAACATTCAATCCTCTCACTCAGAGATAGGTCTCATCTTATAACCAAATCCAATTGGTTTCTAAAGACATGTAAGATATTGCCTTTATCACCCTAGGGGGTATCATTGCTATAAAGTGATGTCGTTCCTCAATTTTTCTAATATGGATGGTGAAGATTGATTGCTTCCTTTAAATCTAGATGTAGTAGATGGACAATGTGCTAAAAAGCAAAAAATAAACAAAAAACAAAAAAGGAAAAAAAAAGAAGGCAAAGTGCAAAAGAAAAAAGGCTCACAAGGCTAAAAATCTAAAATTGCAACCTAGGCAAAAAGTAAGAGCAAATAAAAAATTGCAAAAAAAGGAAAAAAGAAAAAAGAAAAATAGCTCGCTAGGCTAAAAATCTAAAAGTACAAAAGAAAATTGAATGAATAAATGACCTGCTAGGTTGAACACTATAAAAGAGTAACCTAGGCAAAAGTTAAGGTCCATGAAAAATAAATGGCACATGCCGTAACTACATCTGAGAAAGGAAATTCTCATCAATTTGTATGGTTTGAAAGCAAGCTACTCACTTGAAATCTCAAAATTGGGGCAATTGAAATCAATGGAATGCAATAGTGCCTACTAGCCTCAAAACTGGGGCAATTGTATTCGTGAAAGCCAATATTGCTTGCAAGTATTTTCACTAGGGCAATTCAAAATCAAGAGTCAATCAATGAGATCTCCATTAACTAGGGACAATCCCAATTTAAAGGAGCTAATTGCAACATTCACGAATCTTGAAATTGTGGCAACAGCAATGCATAGAAACCAATTATGGGGTGTTTAGGATCATACACAAAGGTGACTAGCATTGATCATTTTTGAGAAAATCACTAGATGATTTGAATCCCACCTAACCATTTTTCTTGTATTTGCTTTTATTTTATTATTATTTAAATTTATCTCTTAGTTGTGCTAACTGTAGCTTGCTTTTTATAACCTCTTTATCTCTTATTCATCTATGAATCTCTTTGGAAGAGAGTCATATAAAGGTCTCTGAACCAAGGAAAGCCTATGATGCGAACCTCGCCAAGAATAACAAGACCCATCAATAACTAAAGTACCACAACCGTCTACAATCAGAATTTTGGATGGAAAACCTCGACCCGTTACCTATGCAGATGTAAGAACCTTGGTATGTTGAAGACGCCACAAACGGTGGTGGAAATTTCGTTTGATAAGTCGAATTGTGAACGCCACGGAATGATTCCGATAAGTTCGAAAAGTTCTTCAAAGAACCAAAGAGAAATTCTTAATTTTTGTGGATAATACTGTGCTCTTTCTTTCATTCATGTACACCTTTAAATAGACTGATTACAATAAAGGAAAGTATTTGATTAAATCAATCAGTCCTAATAAATAAAGGAAAGTATCTAATTAAATCAATCTGCCCTAACAAATAAAAGGAAAGTATATAAAAAGATACTTGGCAATGAACCAAGCTCAAAATGCGTCCAAATTCAGCCCCCAAATCATATAGATTTGCTGCTGCAATTAGCCCTCAAATCATGCAGATTTACTGCTGTAATTAGTCACCAAATCATACAGATTTGTTGCTGCAATTAGGTTGGGTCTTGGTCGAAATTTTCTAGAGTTTAAATCACATTGATGCTTCTTTGTTGAAAACGTAGGCTATGCTCAATGGGCCTTACATTTGATTGAAACCAGATTTCTTGAATCAGCCCATTGAGTGCTTGAATTTCTTTGCCCGAGCTCTCGTTACTGGACTAACTGGGACTTAGACCGGATCCTTTAACATCCTAACTTTATTTGCATCATTCCCCTCCTCTTGAAAAGGAATTGTCCTCAAATCATCACCTACATCAAAAGGAGTCAAATTAGCAACATTAAAAGTAGCACTAACATTGTACTCACCCGGTAAATCCAGCTTGTAGGCATTGTCATTGATACGTTTGAGGACTTGAAAAAGGACCATCTCCTCTTGGAAGTAGTTTGGAACGCCTTTGAATAGGAAATCTCTCTTTCCGCATGTGCAGCCAAACCTAATCTCCAGGTTCGAAAATCAGTTTATGGCGCTCCTCGTTGGCTTGTTTTGCATAATGCTCCGTTCTCCGCTCGACATTGAGTCTTGCCTTCTCATGGATCTGTTTAAAAATTTGGCTTTCTTTTCGCCATCTAAATTCACACGCTCAGACAAAGGTAAAGGAGATAAATCTAACGGAGTCAAGGGATTAAATCCATACACAATTTCAAAATGTAAAAATTTAATAGTAGAATGAACAGTACGATTGTAAGCAAACTCGACGTGTGGTAAACACTCTTCCCATGTTTTGATATTTTTCCTAATGATAGCCCTCAACAAAGTTGACAAAGTCCTATTTACTACTTCGGTTTGACCATCAGTTTGTGGGGTGACATGTAGTAGAAAAACAATAGCTTAGTTCCTAACTTGCACCACAAAGTCTTCCAAAAGTAACTCAAGAACTTACCGTCTCTATCCGAAACAATTGTCCTAGGCATATCATGTAATCTCACAATCTCCCTAAAGAACAAATCAGCAACATGTGAAGCATCATCCGTTTTGTGACACGGAATAAAATGTGTCATCTTAGAAAATTTATCCACAACCACAAATATTGAATCTCTTCCCTGTTTAGACCTAAGCAAACCTAACACAAAATCCATCGAAATATCAATTCAAGGTTCGCTAGGAATTGACAAAGGAGTATACAAACCATTGGACTGCAATCTGGACTTAGCTTGCCTACATGTGACGCATCTACCACAAATCCTCTCGACATCTCGTTTCATGTGTGGCCAATAGAAGTGTTCCTGCAAAACAGCTAAAGTCTTGGCAACTCCAAAATATGCCATTAACCCTCCGCTATGGGATTCCCTTACCAATAAGTCTCATAATGAACAATTAGGCACACACAACTTATTTTCTCGAAACAAGAAATCTTTCATGCCTAAAGAACTTTCCCACGCTCTTTTCCTCACAATTCCTATACTCCTCATAAAAATCTTAGTCAAAAGGGTACAATTCTTTAATGTGTTCAAAACCAAGTAATTTTGCGTCAAGAGTAGAGATTAACACGTACCTTCAAGAAAGTGCATCAGCTACCACATTCTCCTTACCTTGTTTATATCGAATGACATATGGGAACGTCTCAATGAACTCTACCCATCGAGCATGTCTCCTACTCAACTTGTGTTGGCTCTTCAGATGCTTTAAGGACTTATGATCAGTGTGAATCGCAAACTCCTTAGACCAAAGGTAGTGCTGCCAAGTCTCTAGAGTTCAAACCAATGCGTATAATTCTTTGTCATAAGTAGGATAGTTTAGGGCTGCCCCACTCAATTTCTCGCTAAAGTACGCAACCAGCCTTCCCTCTTGCATCAAAATGCCTCCAATGCTATACCTGAAGCATCATACTTAATTTTAAATGTTTTTAGCAAAGTTAGATAAAACAAGTAAAGGCGCATTAATTAATTTTTCCTTGATGAGTTTGAGTGCCATCTCTTGTTCCCCTCTTCATTTGAATGGAATATTCTTCTTGATGACTTCGGTCAAGGGCGCTGTAATGCTGCTGAAGTCTCGAATAAAGCGTCGGTAGAAACTCACCAAGTCATGAAAACTTCTTACCTGACTTATAGAAGTGGGCATTGGCCACTCTTGGATGGCGCGAATATTTTCTTCGTCCACCTGTATTCTTTGTGCACTCACAACAAAACCAAAAAACACAAGCTTATCGGTGCAAAAGGTGTACTTCTTAAGGTTAGTAAACAACTTTTCCTTTCTTAACACTTCCAAAACCGATCTGAAGTGCTTAACATGGTCATCTAAGTTTTTGCTATAAATGAATATATCATCAAAATAGGCAACAACAAATCTGCCTATGAAAAGCACGCAAGACATGGTTCATTAATCGCATAAAAATACTCTGTGCATTAGTTAATCCAAATAGCATCACTAACCACTTATATAAACCATGCTTTGTTTTAAAAGAAGTTTTCCATTCATCTCCTTCTTTCATTCTTATTTGATGATAACCACTTTTCAAATCAATATTAGAAAATACACAAGCACCATGCAGTTCATCTATCATATCATCTAAGCGAGGAATAGGATGTCAATACTTTACCGTTATATTGTTGAATGGCCCGACAATCAACATACATTCTCCACATCTCATCCTTCTTAGGAACTAAAATCACTGGAAACGGCATACGGGCTCATGCTTTCTCTCACGTACCCCTTTTCCATCAATTCACTAACCTGCCATTGTAATTCCTCTGTCTCCTCCTCGGGATTAGTTTGGTAGGCTAGTCGGTTTGGAATGGAAGCACCGGGTACAAAATCGATTTGATATTCAATCCCTCGAATAGGTGGTAAATCATGTGGAATCTCTTTGGAAAATGACATCATAAAACTCTTGCAAAAGAGAAACAACAAAACTAGGCAAAGCGGGGTCAATTTCATTAGTGTTCAAAAACAATATCTCTTTGTACAAAAAGTACAATTATTGGCTGATTTGTAAATATTACTCCCTTAATTTTACTCGTTTTTGCATAGAAAATTCTTTTGTTCTCTCTCTGATTTTTCTCTCAATGGCCGTAATTTTGATTTTGTTTTACTCTCCTCAATTTTTCTCGGCCTCTCTCTGAATTTTCACTCTTTTTCTTTTGCTCACTTTCACTCTTTTTCTTTTAATCACTCTCTCTCTGTAATCTCACTTGATCTTCATAAACTTGCTTCGGTGTCATCGGAACAAGAGTGATGGTTCTCTGATTGAGCACAAAAGAGTATTTGTTGATAAAGCCGTCATGCTTAACTTGTCGATCAAATTGCCAAAGGTCAGCCTAATAACAAGTGTCCAGCTTACATCGGAACTATATCGCACAAAACTTCATCTTCATATTTTCCAATGTGGAATGACACTAACACCTGTTTAGTCACCCTTCACCCTTAACTCTCCATTATCATTGGAGCCATTACAATTTATAAGGTCGGGGATGTTTAATTGTTAACAGCCCCAATTTTTTCACCAAAGCAGTGTTAGCAATATTAGTACAACTGCCTCCATCAATAATTAGACTACATACATTGCTTTGCACGTGGCATCTAGTATGAAAGATGTTTTCTCGCTGCACCTCTTCATCTTCTTTGACCTGCACGTTTAAAACTCTTCTTGTAACCAACAATTCTCCTTCGGCTGCATATTCTTCCTCATCCGCATTCTCCAATGGTGGCATAGAGTCGGGCTTCGATTCATCATCGGTTTCAATCTCACCATTATCCCGTATCACCATGACTCTTTTGTTTGGGCATTGGCTTGCTATGTGACCCCTGCCTTGACATTTGAAACACTTAATGTCACGATTTCGAGATGTGTAAGGGTCAGATTTACCTTGAGAACCATGACTGGTTGTTTCTTGTTTTGGCTCAGTTTTGGGTTTTACAGTTGGCCTTTTTTCTTTCTTTACATAACTCGGTTTCCATGGAGAAGAACCCGAACTATGTACTGCACGTGTACCACCCTCCTCTTGAGCTGTTGCTCCACTTTGATGGCCATGTGCACCACATCTTCCAACTCCACGTAATACTACATCTCTACCTTATCATGAATTTCTCAATTTAAGCCATGCAAAAACCTTGCCATAGTAGCCTTTCGGTCTTCTTCTACATGAGCTCAAATCATAGCAATCTCTATCTCCTGATAATAATCCTCCATACTCCGGTTACCTTGTCTAAGGCTTTTGCAGTTTTTGGTACAACTCTCGGTAGTAATGGCTGGGTGCAAACCGTCTTCTCATCACTGTTTTCATCTCTTCCCATGTCTCAACCGGACGCTCTCTATTCCGCCGCCTGTTCAACAGTAACTAATCCACCCAAACAATAGCATATTCAGAACACTCAATGGCGGCAAGTTTTACCTTCTTCATATCGGAGTAGTTGTGGCAATCGAACACCAACTCCACCTTCTTCTCCCATTCAAGATAGGCTTCCGGGTCATTCTTTCCTTGAAAAGAAGGAATTTTTATCTTAATACTGCCCAAATTGTTATCCTCCCGGTTCCTAACTTCTCTAAACCGCCATATCTCCTAGGACTTGCCCACTGAATTTTGATCTTCTTTTCCATCAAAATCAGCCCCATAATACTCGTCGTCCTCATCCCTTACTTTCCCTCGGTTGAACTCTTTCCCTCCTAAGCACATCATGAACGTTTTGCAGCTACGCTATTCGTTCATTCTCTACCCTATCCAACCGTTCATGCACCTACTCCAATTCACTCCTCATCATTCTTCTTACCTCTTCCACCATAGCCTCCATGAACAACGTCGGATCAGCCACTCCTTTAGCACCATCACCACTGTTATGTGACATTGTTGATCTGCAAAATAAGGTTAGAAACAAAATGCAATAGATGTCACAACACTCCCTCATGTTTCACTCAAACAATGATTCACTCGTGTTTCACTCAAAACAATTCGGCTTTTATCCTCTAATATGCTTACCACTCCTATCTTTTTCTACTCGATATTTCTCTTTTAGTTCTTTTTTAAACTAATCAGACAATATCAAATCACTTGTAGCAATTCAAAAGTAAAAAACACCAAGAACAGCCTGATGAAATTTTCGGAAATATGAAATTTTTTTCTGACAAATTTTTTTTTTTGGACGAATTTTTTTTTTGAATTTTTTTTGACGAATTTTTTTTTTGGGATCCCTCTCTGTTTTTTTTTAAACCCTAGGCAGAAATCAATGGAAAGACGAAAAAAAGGATAGGCAAACCTGATTTAGAACCAAACCTCTAATACCAAATGATGCGAACATCGCTAAGAATAACAAGACCCGTTAACAATTAAGGTACCATGATCGTCTACAATCAGATTTTTGGATGAAAAACCTCGACCCGTTACCTATGCGGAGGTAAAAATCTTGGTATGTTGAAAATACCACAAACGGTGGTGGAAATTTCGTTTGATAAGTCAAATTGTAAATGCCATGGAATGATTCAGATAAGTTCGAAAAGTTCTTCAAAGAACAAAAGAGAAATTCTCAATTTTTGTGAATAATACTAATGCTCTTTCTTTCATTCATGTACGCCTTTAAATAGGATGATTACAATAAAAGAAAGTATCTGATTAAATCAATCAGCCCTAACAAATAAAAGGAAAATATATAAAAAGATACTTAGCAATGAACCAAGCTCAAAATGCATCCAAATTCAGCCCCAAATCATGCAGATTTGCTGCTCCAATTAGCCTCCAAATCATGCAGATTTACTGCTGCAATTAGTCTCCAAATCATACAAATTTGCTGCTGCAATTAGGTTAGGTCTTGGTCAGAATATGCTCAATGGGCCGTAAATTTGATTGAAACTAGATTTCTTGAATCAGCTCATTGAGTGCTTCTTTAATTTCTTTACCCGAGCTCTCGTAACTGGACCAACTGAGACTTGGACCGGATCCTTTAACGTCGTAACTTTATTTGCATAAGCTTATCCACAATCCAAATATTTTAAAAGCTTTTTATTCAAGTTAGAATATGCTAATACATTTGCATGGGGGCATGCATTGCATTTTGCATCATATAGTTTTCTCATGCAATTTGAAAAAAAAAAAATTTGATTCCTCAGTCTTGACTTATCAAGGTCCAACTTTGAATTTTACATGCATTTACTTTCAAGGTTCATATACCAATGCATTTATTTTTTGGGTCCCCATACCCATCATATTCCTTTTTAGGGTTCATTACATTTACTTTCTGGGTCCCCGTGCCCATTACCTTTAATTTTTTGGGTCCTCATACCCATGCCTTTACTTTTCAGGGCCTCATGCCTCTTACATTTACTTTTTCAGGTCCTGTACCCATGCCTATACATTTTGGGCCCCCGTGCCCATTACATTTACTTTTCGAGTCCCTATTCCCATTACCTTTACTTTTGGGGTCCCTGTGCCTATTGCCTTTACTTTCTAGGTCCCTGTGCCTATTGTATTTCCTTTCTAGGTCCCTATACCCATTTGCATTTCCTTTTTGGGTCCCTGTGCTGTCTCGCATTTGTTTTCGACGCTTTTGTTCCCGACTGTATTTTCTTTTTGGGTCCTTGTACTTATTCACTTTTTACTCTTTAGGTCCCTATACCTATCTTATCTTTCTCGATGCCTTTGCCCTCGATGCATTTTACTTTTCGGGTCTTTGTACCCATTGAATATTTCTCGATGCTTTCACGCCTAAGTTGGGTCCTCATACCTGTCGAATTTACTTTCAGGGTCCTCGAGCCCATCTATTTGTTTAAGGGTTCCCATACTCATGCATTTATTTTTGGGTCCCCATACCCACTTTATTCATCTTTCGAGTCCCCATATCCTTTAGGTCTTTAGATTTCTATAATTGCTTGAGAGAATCCTCTCAGCACCCAAGAATTCATACAATAGAATTACAATTTGAGTTTGAATCTAAGTCTATTTCTAATATGAGTTTGAGTATAAGTCTACTTTTAATATGAGTTTGAGTCTAAGTCTACTTCTATTTGGAGTTTGAGTTTGAGTCTACTTCTAATTTGAATTTGAGTTTGAGTTTACTTCTAATCCCACAATAATAGGGATTTTCCTAAACTATAGGGATACAAGGAATAAAATATTTATATTCTAATGATAATATGATATTTTATGATAATCACAACACTCCCCCGCAAGCTGGCACATATATGTCATATGCACCTAACTTGTTACATATGTAAGTTATCCTCAAAGCTCGGAGAGATTTGGTGAAGATATATGCTAACTAATCATTAAAAATCACAAAAGAGGTAGTGACTTATCTAGATTGAACCTTTTCCCAAATGAAATGACAATCAATCTCTATATATTTTATCCTCTCATGAAAGACTAGATTGAAGATAATGTGTAATGCTACTTGATTGTCACAAATGAGTTTCATAGAACCTACTTGGCAAAACTTCAACTCCTGAAGAAGTTGTTTTAACCAAACAAGTTCACAAGTAGTTAAAGCCATAGCTCAGTATTCTGCTTCTGTACTTGATCTTGCAACTACATTATGCTTTTTACTTTTTCAAGAAATAAAATTACTCCCAAAGAGAAAGCAATATCCAGAAGTTGATCTTCCATCACCAGGAGATCCTGCCCAATCTGCATCTGCATATGCAACAATGTTTATATGACCCTTATTTTCATAGACCAATGCTCTTCTAGGAGCACTCTTGATGTATCTTAAAATTCGAATTATTGCATCTCAATGACTTTCACATGAAGAGTTAAGGAATTGACTCACAACACTAATAGCAAAAGATATGTCTGCGGTACCTTCCTGAGTTGGACAAAGGCTCCCCTAATTTGGTAGAAACTTGACATTTGGATCCATAGGAGTATCAATGGGTTTACAATCTAGTAGCCCAGTTTCTTCTAAAATATCGAGAGCATACTTTCTCTGAGAGATAGTAATTCCTATCTTTGATTGGGCAACTTTAATGCCAAGAAAGTAGTGAAGTTTGCCTAAATCTTTTGTTTGAAAGTGTTGAAATAGGTGTTGCTTTAGGCCTTTGATGCCTTTGTGATCATTTCCTATAATAACAATGTCATCCACATAAACAATGAGATAGATAGAGTGATTAGAGGATGAATGTTTATAAAATACAGAATGATCTACCTCGCTACGGATCATTACAAATTGCTTTATAACCTTACCAAATTGCCCAAACTAGGCCTGAAGGGATTGTTTGAGGCCATATAGGGACTTGTGCAAGTGACAAACAAGACTAGGCTCTCCCTAAGCAATAAACCTAGGTGGTTGCTCCATGTACACTTCCTCTGCCAAGTCACCATGTAAGAAAGTATTTTTAATATCTAACTGATGTAATGGCCAGTTGTTCATAGCAGCCATATCACCATAATCGAGGCCAAAGATCTAAGAATAGCCTTTAGCTACAAGACGGGCTTTCAGACATTCCACCTATCCATTAGGACTAACCTTAATAGTAAAGACCCAGTGACAACCAACTGTAGATTTCCTAGGAGGGAAAGGAACAAGTGTCCATGTATGATTAGAATCCAAGGCTTCCATCTTGTCAATCACGGCTTGTCGCCATTTTGGATGTGAAAATACTTCCTGAACAGTTTTAGAAGTAGAAATAGAAGACAAAATAGATACAAAGGCATAATGGGATAGAGATAGATAATGGTAGCTCAAGAAACTATAAATAGGATGAGGATTATGGGTAGAGCAAATACCTTTACGTAGAGCTAAGGGCAGGTCTTTTGATGGTTCGAGCAGGCTCGTGGTAGGTAGAGCTGTTAGAGCAAGAGATGAATCACATGAATTTGGAGAAATAGTAACATCTTGTATTAGAGCTTGTGGTTGAGAAGGTGAGTCCGAAACTGATAATTCCTGAGAAATGGAAACTGGTGGAGGAATGCACGGAATGGGTAAAACCTGAAAGATAGAGTCAGATTCTACAGGAGATATGAAGTAAACTGTATCCTCAAAGAAGGTGACATCTGCAGACATATAAAACCGATGTGACGAGGGAGAATAACATCGACAACCCTTTTGGACCTAAAAATAGCCAGGAAAAATGTATTTTATTGCACAGGTAGGCAATTTATCAAGACTAAGAGAGAGATCATAGACAAAACAAGTAGATCCAAAAACATGAGGAGGAACAGTGTAAAGAAAGTCCTTAGGAAACAATAGAATGTGGAACTTTATCATTCAAGACAGAGGATGACATCTGATTAATTAAGTAACCAGCAATAAGGACTGATCACCCTAATATTTTATTGGTGCATTGGCATGTAACAAAAGAGTGCGAGCTGTTTCAACAATATAACGACTTTTTCTTTCAGGTATCCCATTTTGTTAAGTTGTATGGGGACAAGTAGATTGATGAATCATGCCATGAGATGCCATAAAGGAATTAAAAGAAGGAAAAAAATTTTCTTTGGCATTATCACTATGCAAAATGCGAATAGATTGCCCAACTGAGTCTGAATTTTAGTGCAAAGAATTTTGAAAATAGTAGATAATTTTGAACAATCTTTCATTAAGAAAATCCAAGTACATCTTGAAAAATCATCAATGAAAGTAACAAAGAACCGAGTAACCTAGAATAGAACTGACACGACTAGGACCCCAAGCATCATCATGAATAACATAAAAAGGAGACTTGGCTCCATTATGGACCTTGCTCGAAAAAGATGCATGAACATATTTTCTAAGCTGACATAATTCACACTTGAGAGACTATAAACGAGAGAGATGTGGAACAATCTTCTTGAACTTATTAAAACTGGGATGACCTAAACGATGATGAAAGAGATCAGGGGACTCTGTGATAGCACATATAGTGGATGAAGGAGGCTGGAGATAGTAAAGACCACGCGATTCAGATCCTGTGTTAATCGTCTGTCTCGTACCCTGGTCATGTACAAGAAAAGTATTAGTAGTAAATGTTAAAGAACAATTTAGTGTGTGGGTAAGTTGACTAATAGAAATTAAGTTGAAAGGACAACCAGGTACAAGGAAAATAGATTTTAAAGGTAAAGAAGATATAGGTGTAGCTTGGCCAATTCCTGTGGCCATAGCCTCAGAACCATTAGCAAATGTGATGTGGTGTGTCTGCTTAGGAGATGATAAATATGAAAAAAGATAAATGTGTGATCATAAGCACCAGAATAAAGAATCCAGGAGCCAATAGATGAAGATTGAGAGACGAAAATCGTAGAATTACCAGTATGAGCTACAGTGGCTGAGGATGAACCTTGTTGCGTGGCTTTGAATTGAAGATACTCCTGGTAATCATGATCAGATAAAATATTCTAATTGTTATCGCCTGTCTCAAGTTTCTTCCCAGTGTTTGGTACCACTGACCGTGTCACATTAGCTGACTTTTCAGGGAAGCCATGCAAAAAATAACACCTGTCTTGAGTGTGGCCCAGGCGTTTACAGTGAGTGCATTGGGGGTGATTGCTAAAGCCATGGCTCTACCACCATGTCCATAGCTTCGACCACCACAGTTACTTGAGGTTGTGATGAAAGCTGATGAGTCTGAAATCGTTTGGGAACCAATTATAGCTGTTGATTTGGAAGAAGGAACTTGCAGCAGACGGGTAATGAGATCTTCCACGGAAGGAACATTAGTGTTTGTTAGGAGTTGATTTCAAATAGACTTAAAATTCTTCTGTAGACCATGAAGAATGAAGACCATGTATAAGTTTTCAAGCTTAGTCAGAATTTTGGATAGGTCATCACAGTGTAGAAGTAGTTTAATCTCTTGAATCTTGTACTGTGCTTTGTTCAAATAGGAGGACAAATTGTGATCAGTCATTTGGAGGGTTGTCAAATTATGGACAATATCATATAGGCATTGCACATCATTGGCATAAACACTTAGAGCTTTTGCCAAATTTCATAGCACATTTTGTAAGGGCAGAAGTGGACTAATAGCTTCAGATCAATAGATTGCCATAATAAAGAAACCAATTGGTAATTAGCTCGCTGCCACTTATCCTTTTCAGCTATAGGAATGGACTCAGACTTCTTATTCAGGTGATCATAGTAGCCTTGTCCAAGAAACCAAATGTCGACAGCAGCAGACCAATCCAAAAAAAATTTTCCATTCAATTTTTTTAGACATTATAGTGGGTGAACCAGAAAAAGCAAAGGAAATGAGGCTCTTCTTGACAGGTACAGATGTAACAGATAAGGCATCACCACAGTTATCGGAGGCGAAAGCCATGAGCAAGAGGGAGATCTCGCCGGAGTGGTTCACGGTGGTTGGTACGCAACCGGTGATGTTGAGTGGTGGGTTTCCAAGGATAGGTCGGTCGATGCAGTCTGGGGTGTCCTGTCACTTGACTTTCATGATTGGAGATCTCATCAGAGTGGTTCAGGGTGGTTGGTGTTCTGCCAAAGTGATTCACGACAAAGAAGAAAAAAAGAATTAGGCTCTAGATACCAAATTGAAGCTTTAGATTTCTATAATTGGTTGAGAGAAATCCTCTCAGCACAACAGAATTACAATTTGAGTTTGAATCTAAGTCTACATCTAATATAAGTTTGAGTCTAAGTCTACTTTTAATATATGTTTGAGTCTAAGTTTACTTCTAATTTGAGTGAGTTTGAGTCTGTTTCTAATCCCACAATAATAGGAATTTTCGTAAACTATAGGGATATAAGGAATAAAATATTTCTATTCTAATAATAATATGACATTTTATGATCATCACAACAGTATCTATCTTTCAGATCCTGTATGAAGGACGCTGGAGATAGTAAAGATCACGCGATTCAGATCCTGTACTAATCGTCTATCTCGTACCCTGGTCATGTATAAGAAAAGTATCAGTAGTAAATGTTAAAGAACAATTTAGTGTGTGGGTAAGTTGACTAACAGAAAATAAGTTGAAAGGACAACCAGGTACAAGGAAAACAAATTTTAAAGGTAAAGAAGATATAGGTGTAGCTTGGCCAATTCCTGTGGCCATAGCCTTAGAACCATTAGCAAATGTGATGTGGTGTGTCTGCTTAGGAGATGATAAATATGAGAAAAGATAAATGTGTGATCATAAGCACCAGAATCAAGAATCCAGGAGCCAATAGATGAAGATTGAGAGACGAAAACCATAGAATTACCAGTATGAGCTATAGTGGCTGAGGATGAACCTTGTTGCGTGGCTTTGAATTGAAGATACTCCTGGTAATCATGATCAGATAAAATATTCTAATTGTTATCGCCTGTCTCAAGTTTCTTCCCAGTGTTTGGTACCACTGACCGTGTCACATTAGCTGACTTTTCAGGGAAGCCATGCAAAAAATAACACCTGTCTTGAGTGTGGCCCAGGCGTTTACAGTGAGTGCATTGGGGGTGATTGCTAAAGCCATGGCTCTACCACCATGTCCATAGCTTCGACCACCACAGTTACTTGAGGTTGTGATGAAAGCTGATGAGTCTGAAACCGTTTGGGAACCAATTATAGCTGTTGATTTGGAAGAAGGAACTTGCAGCAGACGGGTAATGAGATCTTCCACGGAAGGAACATTAGTGTTTGTTAGGAGTTGATTTCAAATAGACTTAAAATCCTTGTGTAGACCATGAAGAATGAAGACCATGTATAAGTTTTCAAGCTTAGTCAGAATTTTGGATAGGTCATCACAGTGTAGAAGTAGTTTAATCTCTTGAATCATGGACTGTGCTTTGTTCAAATAGGAGGACAAATTGTGATCAGTCATTTGGAGGGTTGTCAAATTATGGACAACATCATATAGGCATTGCACATCATTGGCATAAACACTTTGAGCTTTTGCCAAATTTCATAGCACATTTTGTAAGGGCAGAAGTGGACTAATAGCTTCGGATCAATAGATTGCCATAATAAAGAAACCAATTGGTAATTAGCTCGCTGCCACTTATCCTTTTCAGCTATAGGAATGGACTCAGACTTCTTATTCAGGTGATCATAGTGGCCTTGTCCAAGAAACCAAATGTCGACAGCAGCAGACCAATCCAAAAGAAAATTTCCATTCAATTGTTTTAGACATTATAGTGGGTGAACCAGAAAAAGCAAAGGAAATGAGGCTCTTCTTGACTGGTACAGATGTAACAGATAAGGCATCACCATAGTTATCGGAGGCGAAAGCCATGAGCAAGAGGGAGATCTCGCCGGAGTGGCTCACGGTGGTTGGTACGCAACCGGTGATGTTGAGTGGTGGGTTTCCAAGGATAGGTCGGTCGATGCAGTCTGGGGTGTCCTGTCACTTGACTTTCATGATCGGAGATCTCATCAGAGTGGTTCAGGGTGGTTGGTGTTCTGCCAAAGTGATTCACGGCAAAGAAGAAAAAAAGAATTAGGCTCTAAATACCAAATTGAAGCTTTAGATTTCTATAATTGGTTGAGAGAAATCCTCTTAGCACAACAGAATTACAATTTGAGTTTGAATCTAAGTTTACATCTAATATAAGTTTGAGTCTAAGTCTACTTTTAATATATGTTTGAGTCTAAGTTTACTTCTAATTTGAGTGAGTTTGAGTCTGTTTCTAATCCCACAATAATAGGGATTTTCGTAAACTATAGGGATATAAGGAATAAAATATTTCTATTCTAATAATAATATGACATTTTACGATCATCACAACAGTATCTATCTTTTAGGTCCCCATACTATCACACTTTACTCTTAGGGTCCTCGCACCTATTGCATTTAACTTTCAAGGTCCCTGTACCCATTGCCTTTGTCTTCTGGGACCTCATAACCATCGCATTTACTTTCAGGGTCCCCATACTCATGCATTTATTTTTTTGGGCCCCCATGCCTGACACATTTTACATTTCTGAGTCCCTACACCCATGACATTTATTTTTGGACCCCTATTATGCATTTAATTTATGGGTTCTACACCTATCACTATTTAAATTTTTTGGGTTCTTGTACCCTTTGCACTTATTTTTCTGGGTTGGCTTTCCGCTCTTGCTTTAGCTCGATGGAATAAACGAAAATCCGCTTCAGTCTTTTCTTTTTTGTTGTGTCTTATGCTGCAAGGAAGCATTGCGATGGGCTTTCTGCAGCTCCTATTTGAACAAAACCCATTCTCGATGCAGCTCCGTCTCTAGGACATTTGGCATTTGTCCATCTCTAGGAAGATTGTGTCCGATACCTTCGCATTTAAATTTTTTGGTCTTATATCCTTGAATTCTAATTTCTCAAGTCATGTAGCATCGCTTTTGAATTTTCTTAATCATGTGCCATAATTTTTGGTTAAAAAATTTTTGGACAAATTTGAATCAACTATTTTGCTTTCTATTTAATTCCAGAGAAGTAAAAAGGGGTAACTGTTGTTACCCAAATTTGTCCAGAAATTTTTTGGACTAGATACCATCAAAATTTTTGGTCTAAGACCATTACCAAAGTACAAACCTTTTTTTTTTTGTTGTCTGTGAAGCACAAGCCCAAAGCAAGTGTTCTGAAAGTACAAAAATTAAGAAAAAAAAGCCAAAAAAATCAGAACACATTTGCGTGTTCTATATCTTCTGTAAATTAAAAAATAAGACAAAAAGAGTTGAATTTTGGTCCAGAATTAGCTGTTATCCTGCTGTAAAGACTTGTCTTCATCCTAATTTGCACAAAAGTAACCATACATGCTGCAAGCACCAAAAGGAGGTTTCAATTCTTACACTAAAATGGTCATCAACTTTGGCTATAACCAAAGTTCTAAATTGCAGACCCCATCACACGATACGGCTGCAATATTGCAGTTGTGGCCACTACCCCAACTGCATCACATCGCAATTGCAGTGTGACTCCAAATCACATAAACTACCACTACGAAATGGCATTATAATCGCAACGGGCCACAACGTGCTGCAACTCCGTTCTATTCCAATTTTTTTAAAAAAAAAATCAAAGTTTCAAAACATCAATCATGATACTGTGATAAATTCTCTCCTCTGAAAAAGTATTTCAGCCAAAACAATCAACATTCACAGATTTACCTTTCAGTAATAAGTCCCTCTCTCTCTTTAATAATCCCATCACATCTTTGCTCATTCAGATTGATCTCAAATCACCATATTGCCTCTCAAGCTTGTAGATCGGAGTCATCGAAGTCAGACCATCGGGCTTCACTCTTCAGTTTTTAGCTAAGCACTCACCGTCTCACCCATCAGCCATATTCTCAGTCTTAGGTCTCTCTCTCTCCTCTATTTTTGTCCTTCTCAAATCTATTTTTCTTTGTCGAGGGAGAAGGCATGAGGGGAGAAGGGGAAAGGGACTCATGAGGAGAAGAGGAATGAGGGAAGAGGGAGAAAGCAGAAAGCTAGAGATTGCCAAGAATGTGAAGTCATGCCATGCGTGAGCGGAAGAGGAAAAGGAAGAGAAAGTGGGAGGAGAGAAAGGGAAAGTGGATCGTGCGTGAGGATTTGGGATTTTGGGAAAAAGGGTAGTTTTTGGGTAGAGGAAAACATTTATTTGGGCATGGAGTGTGAAAATTTTGGCAGAAGTGATTAGTAGAGAAAAATTTAGGTAAAATTTGAAGAAGGCGTTGAGAAATTTATGTTTGATGATGAAAAATTAATTAAGAAAGAGAGAAGAATTTTTTTTTTTTTTTGGGTAATGAAGAGGGAAGAACTTTCTTAAAGAGAGAAGAAAATAATTTATTAAGAAAAACTGATAATGATAATTAATTCAAAATTTTATGATAAGTAAATTAATTAGTTAGTTATTGGTTAATGAAATAAGTAATTAATTGTTTATTTTAAATTTAAAGTTAAAATTAATTGTTAATTAGTAATATAATTTAATTTTATAAATAGGTATCATAAAATTCAAACAATGTCATAGTGAATATTAAAAATACTGATAATTAATTAAAAATTTATAATAATTAAGATAGTTAATTAAATGCTAGTTAAAAGTTTGTGTTCAATTTTGAAAAATAATTTGAGGAAGAGAAAAGAAATTTTGAGAGACATAAAAGTATATCTTGGAAGAGAGAATAACGATTAAAAATTCAAAATTTTATGATAATTAAGTTAACTAATTAATTGTTGGTTAAAAAAATAAATAATTAGTAGCTTATAGTAACGTTGAAAGAGAGAAAGAAATATTTTATTGAATATAATTGACAACAGTAATAATTAATTCAAAAATTTTATGATTATCAAGTTAATTAATTACTTGTTGGTTAATAAAAATAAATAATTAATAGCTCATATTAAAGTTTAAAGTCAAAATTAATTGTTAATTGATAATTATTATAATTTTCTTTTATAAATATGTATTATAAATTTAAACAATGCTGTATTTAACAATAGGAATAATGATAATTAATTGAAAAGTTATGATAATTAAGTTAATTAATTAATTGTTGGTTAAAAATTTAAGTTTGATTATGGAAAAATAAATTGAGGAAGAGGAAAGAACTATTAAAAAAGAAATAAACATATCTTAGAATGGAGGAGGGAATATATTATTAGACATAAGTAATAATGCTAATTAATTCAAAATTTTATAATAATTAAGTTAATTAATTAATAAAAATAAATAATTAGTAGCTTATGTTAAATTTTAAAGTTAAAATTAATTGTTAATTGATAATTGTTATAATTTATTTTTATAAATAGGTATTATAAAATTTAAATGATGTCATATTGAGCATTTGGAATAATGCTAATTAAATTAATTGTTGGTTAAACAAAAGATAATTAGTAGTCTATATTAAAGTTTAAAGTTAAAGTAAATTGTTGATTAATAATTGCTATAATTTATTTTTATAAACCGATATTACAAAATTTAAACAATGCCATTGAGAAAAGAATTTCTAACAAAAAGGTTGGAGGGTGCTCCAAGTGATGACATTGGATGGCATTTTAAAATACCTGTTACTAAAAATTGGAATAATATCACATGCAAACTTTGTCAAAAAGTAATAAAGTGTGGCATTATTAGATTGAATCAACACACAATACACTATAAAGGACAAGTCGCTAGCTGTCCTAGAGTCAATACATTTGTGAGGGAGAATATGATGAAACTTTTCATGGATGGTAAAGCAAATCAAATTGACTCTAAAAATAGAAAAGAAGAATTTGAAGCACGCTTAAGAGGAGATGATGAAGAAGACGATATAGAAGACATTATTGATGAACAAATTAGTCAAGTTACATAGGAAAGCCTTAGTTCACACTGTGAATGGGAAGATAGACAACGATTCAGACAACTAACAGGGGGATCTCAAAATATATATGATTCGGGTGGAAGCTCTCGTGCAAGAGTTAGTGGAGCTACAAGGCCATAATTATTTGAGTTGCAAGATGTTTCTTTTATGCTGAGGTCTACAGATGTTGACCTTGTGAGAAGTAAAAGTATGAAGTAACCAAAAATTACTGGTGGATTGATGAAAACACTAAAAAAAAAACTTGGAGAAGTAGTAAGCAAGTTTATAATTTATGAGCGTTTACCTATGAGTTTATCTGATTCTCCTTGGTTGCATATTTTAATTGTTGCAACTGCTGAGGTTGGCCAAGGATTTAAGCGCCTAACTCCTTATGAAATTTCAGATATATATTTAGAATTTGAGTATTAAAAAATGCATGAATGGATAAATAATTTAAAAGGTTCATGGAAGAAAAAAGGACTAACAATAATATGTGATGGTTGGACAGATAGTATAAACCATACACATATTATGGATTTTCTTGTATATTGTAACGAGGAGACAATTTTGTTCAAATATGTTGATGCTTTTAATGTTGATAGTAGAAATACATATTATTACTTTCAGTTACTTGATAAAATGGTAGAAGAAGTAGGAGAAGGATATGTTGTCTAAGTTGTCATAAATAATGAAAAAGCATTAAAAGTAGTTGGTCAAAAATTAATAGAAAAGAGGCCACATCTCTATTGGTTTGCATGTGCAGTTCATTGTTTAGATATTTGCTTGGAGGACATTGGAAAAAAAACAAAATGTGAAAAAATTATTAGATGATGCAAAAACAGTTACAACTTTTATTTATAACCACATATGGATGGTAAATCTAATGAAAAAATTTACTGGAGATAGAGAAATTGTTTGTCCTGGTGTTACTTGGTCAGCTTCAAGCTATTATGAAACAAAAGCAAGGTCTAAGAAATATGTTCAACTCCAAAGAATTTAGAAGATCAAAATTTGGAAAGAGAAAAAAGAACTAGAGTTTGAAGCACGAAAAATTGTTATGAGCATGAATTTTGGAGTAAGGCTAGTGATTTGTTAAAAGTGTTTGAACCTATAGTAAAAAGTTCTAAGGCTGGTCGATGGTGATGAAAAGTCAATGATGGGTTTTATTTATGAAGCTATAGACCAAGCCAAATAATTCATTCAATAAAATTATTGTTATCATTCTAAATATAACAACATAATAGACTAATGTTGGAGATTCATGCATTCTGATCTTCATTCTATAGGTATGTCAATAATATAATTTATAATTTTTTTGTTTTGTTATAAATTTTTATATTTATGACTTTATGCACAATAATTATTTAACTTTATTTTTTTAGGTTATTTTCTTAATCCATAATTTCAATACGGAGTTGAACATGGCACCGATGTATGTAAAGAAATATTTGATGGAACTAGCAATGTTATCATCAAATTAGAAAGAAATATAGATGATTAAATTAAAGCTTTAAATCAGGTCAGTAATAAATGTTTAAATTTTAATATTGTAAATTTATAATTTAATATTATATATTTACATATTGACATATTATATTATGTTATATAGTTGATACTTTTTAGAGAAAGGAGTGAGTCATTTGGTACACCACAAGTTCAAAGAGGTTGGTCTCAAAATGAATCCAGGTAAAATAACTATTTACTTTTTCTTTTTATATAAATAAATATATTTTAACATTACTTTTTATGTGACAAATTTTATATTGCTTGATCATTTAAATAGCTAAATGGTGGATGATATTTGGTTCTTATGCTCCTAAACTTCAACATGTGGCAGTAAAAGTTCTTAGCCAAACAATTTCAGCTACAAATTATGAGAGAAATTGGAGCACCTTTAGCTACATTCATACGAAGACAAGAAATAGACTTAAGTATAAAAAACTACAAAAACTTGTCTTCACATTTTATAATATGAAGCTAAAAATGAGACATGATATGAGGAGAAGTCAAGAAGAAATTGAAACTAGTTTTAATCCCATTAATCTTGTCTATAAATTTCAAGAAGATGATCCGTTATCTCCATGGATTGAAGAAAGGGAAGGTCCACTATTAGATGGTGTACAAAATTCAGAGTGGTTGCTTAGAATTAATACTGATGATGAATATATGGAAGTTAGTGATGATAATGAAGCTTCTGATGAAAATAATAGTCAAAGTAGTTTAAATCCACCAAGTAACAACAGTGGTAATATTGTTGATGATGCGGAAGCCGAAGAAAGTGATATGATGATGATGAAGATAAACAAAATGATTCTTATAAGGAATTACCATACCATCGGCATGATAGGAACCTTATGATTGATATGATAGCTTATAGGCCATATATGGTTGCTTCTGATAGTTCATTTGGTGATAGGAGACGAGGTGGATCCTAATCCAGGAGAGGAAGAAAGAAACAAAATGTTACATTTGAATATTCTTCCTCTTCTAATATTGCACAAAGTTTTTAGTGAATTTGGCATTGGTGAATCATCTCAAAATAGTCAAAGTTACTATCCGCTATTTTATCATTATCCTTCTTTCAATACATATGATTAGTATGCAAGTAGTCAAGCTCCACCATTCTACCAAGCTTCAATGAATTACCAGGATCCTTATTATCGTCAATCAAGTGGAGGATTTTATGATCATATCTTTGTACAAGGACCTACATAGGGTGATAGCCAGAGTGAAAGTGGAGGTTATGATTTTTCATGTCATTCTACTATATGGTAATAGTTCTATTTATATTATCTTTGATTTATTTTATTTATTATTATTTTGAATTTAACAATTTACCTTATCATTTTTAGAATTTTTAAGGGACATTTACTTTATTATTTGTGACCTCAATGAAAAATTTTCTTGTAATGCTCTTAAATTTTCAAAATATTAATTATGAGTTTTTATTATGCTTTCTTTTACAGTGAAGTCATATCTATGAATGGTTGCTTTCCTCTGAATGACTGATGGCTTGATGAATATTATAGCTAGTTGTACTTATCTAAATAAGTCCGATCCTTTTTTATCAATTTATAAAATATGACATATTTTTATCAAATTTATAGAAACTTGTTTAAATTTATATATTGTCAAACTCCCTTGCTAATATTATTCTTATATATTCTCAGAAAATAGATTTTAAAAGACTTATTTATAACCATTATCATAACAATTATGTTATTTTATTATAAATTTAATTTAAATTATCCATTAAGATAATATAAAGATTTATAAAATGAGCACAAAATAAAGTCTTATTAAATGAGTAAAAACATATACAAGATTATAAATAAAGATATATTAAGTGTTATAATGATTATATGATTTTTTTTTTACATTTTGTGCAACCATAAAACAATTTCACACCACAGTGGTTGCAATCCACATTGCAGCAGTCACAATGTGACCGCAACAGCAATTTTGAATCATGATTATAAGACACACGACATAGCAAAAGGAGGAGGCATCTTCCATTTTGTGAGAATAAAGGGATCATCTAAAAAAAAAAACCATAGAGAGGAGAGAAAAAAATAAGAAAGAGAGAGAGAGCATTAGAGAGAGAGGAAGAAAAATTCATAGGGGTTACTACAGAGCAAGAAAAAAAATAAAGAAAAAAAAAACAAAGAAACCTACTTACCCATACTTTTTAAAAATCCCTTTCCTTTTCTTTTTCACTCGCAATCAAGCTTCCAACCGTAGGAGAATCCCAAACTTGAAGGTATACTGCTCTATCATTTTTCTCAATTTTTCACAATCTTCTTTCTTTCTCTCTATTACTGTAGCTAGGTAAAAAAAGGGATAAATAATAAGAGGGTTGGCACTGCTGGTCATGGAGGCAAGCCACCTCATTCCCGTTTACAACTAAAAAGAGAGGAGAGCAGAAGTTGGAATTCTTGACCTTCTGAGTTGTCCACAAAAGAAAATACGAAGAGGCTCCCCTGTTTTCATTTTTGCTTCCATTTCCTGTCTTTTATTACTTTTTTATTATTTTATTATTTGTCCACTTTTAGTTTACTTACATATTTAAAATAAAATCAATAAAAATGTAGGTTGTAAGCTTCAACCTAATGGCTTTTTCAGAAGCTTGATATGACATTAATGAGTGTCTTTTCAAACCAAAGTTTGGGAGGATAGTCTTAAAAATAGAGGAGGGAGGCGAGCATTTGGGAGGAGGTCAAAGGAAGTAGATGACCATGTGGCTTGGAGTACCAAAAAGGTAAAGATGTAGATGCTGGATAGTTCAGGTAGGGAGGCAATAGATATAGAGTTGGGTACAGGCCTTGATAACCCAGATATGGTTTCTATGTATGCAGACGCCCATGGAAAAGGTCCTTCTGAGGCATCTGAAGGTGTGGCTCACCCTAAGCCCTCATATAGGAATACTCTACTGGAATTGAAAGGTTTTAATGTTGACTTGAAACCTAAAGAAATAGTTAAATCTGTGACTAATGATATCTGTGGGGAGTACAAACTGGAAGATATGATGGACAATGCAGTCTGGGAGTTCAATTCTAGCCCCAAGAAAGAAGTCTCAGTAGACGAATATGGAGACTAGTGCAAACCATGGAGATTTTCCCTTATTGTTAAGCTCTTGGGAAAGAAGATTGGTCTCCAAGCTATGGATCTCCATCTCTAGCGACTATGGTCCAAGAAAGCGGACTTTTGTATCCTAGACCTGAATGAAGAGTTCTTCTTAGTCACATTTTCTAATGAGGATGACTACAAACATGCTTTATTTGAAGGCCCTTGGTTAGTGGCTAATCATTGGCTCTTAGTTTAACATTGGAGGCCTTTATTTAAACCTATTGATATAGAAACTAAGAAGATTGCTGTGTGGGCTCGTATTCTGAATTTACCAATTGAACTCTACAATGAAAAATTCCTTTGGAGGGTGGGGTCCAAGCTGGGCAAGATGCTGAAAATTGATGAGCTCACTTCTATGCATTCTAAGGGAAAATTTGCTAGAATTTATGTTGAAATAGAGTTATGGTGCAAGTTTGTCCCTAAATTTACAGCCTTGGGACAGGAATTCAATGTTGAGTATGAAGGGCTTCATCTGATTTGTTTCCGTTGTAAGAAGTATGGTCATAAACAAGAGTCTTGTGTGGATTTCCACCAACCTGTTTTAGCCATGCCGGAAGCTTTGGCTCAGCCATCATCACGGCCATGCAAGTGCAGGAAGAGCACGAGGGGAGGAGCTAGCTGGTGAACCATGCAGAGAGGTAGCGGTGATGGGTGATTATCCTGGAGAAAATCTAGGAATTAGTGCCACTGATTTGGTGAGAGATAGAGGCAATATCTTTGGGTCGTGGATGATGGTCAAGCACATCCCAAGGAAAAGACATGGTAGTGATAAGGTAAGAGTCAACGGCAATTCAGATGGGGAGCAAATGCCTCCAATTGTGCCTAACTTCTTAAGCTCTCGTTTTAATATCCTTATGGAGAATAAAGAGGAATTGGAGGTTATGGAAATGAGTGGGAATATAGATAGGAGAGCGCAACCTAAGTTATTGTCTGGACCTGCAATTGTGTAGAAGAAGCCTGCCAAACAAAATAACCATGCCAGCCAATTAGGTCCAACAAAGCATAAAAAGAACCACTCTTAAATAACCTCTTTTAGTCAGTTTAATACAGAAGCCCAAAAAGAAAGCCCAATTGTGGAAGACCCAAGCTCAGGAAGTAGAGACAACACACATGATCAGTACTGGCAAAATTTTAGCTATATGCAAAAAGAGAATTGGAGGAGACATAAAGAGGAGGAGTATATTAACATTTTTACTTCTACCCATGCTGATGTTCCTTCTCAAGAAGAGGGTGGCTGGACTTCATCCTAAGGTTAACTACTTCTAAATGTGGCGAATGTGAAAGAACCTCCAGACCCTGCAGACCCTACCCACAGAGACTATGTATTGAATGATTCTTGTCCTACCTTATAAGGAGCTCTCAATGATATTGCTCCTTTTGTTGATAGCTGTTGGTGTGTTGGGGGAGATTTTAATGTTGTTCTAAGTAGTAATGATGCTTCTAATAGCTTGGACTCAGGATCAAATAGTCATCTTTTTAGGCAATTTGAGCTTGGAAACCCTCAACTCACTAAAGTACAAACCCTAAAGAGACAACCCAGAAAAGCAACAAAATTGATTAGAAGAGACAAAATAGGCATTAAATATATAATCAGAGTTGGCAAAAATAAAAACTTGAGATGACTTTCCAAGACCAAGCATATCTAAGCATGAAAAACCCCTCGAGGGGAAAAGAACCATCAACATATGTCAAACTCCCTTCTTCCCCATAAATCTTAGGGAATTGATTAGGAAGTAAAGAAAATTTTGAGAATGTAGAGGGAAAATGTGTTTTGGAAAGAGGGACTCGCGAAGGAGAATGGAGAATGCTAAAAGTTGAAAAATGCAAGGTAGAAAAGAGAGGAAAAAAACCTTTTGGAAACCAAACCCCATTTTAACTAGGCAAAAAGCCTTTTTAATCTGATTCTTTCTATTTAGTTTTGATTATTAACAAACTACGTTGAAAATATTAAGTTATTGCTCTAACACATTTTGAGTGGATTAATGCATTCTCGTGAGTTTTCTTCTAAGTTTTGATGTGTAAACCTTAATTAAGAATATAGATGAGAAAGATTATAGGACGACTGGAGGATTACCAAAACTTAATGAGAAACATCAATAATAACTTGAGTACATCAAAGAAGTTAGTAGCTAAAACTTGAGAAATGTTGCATCAACTCAAAAAGAAGTTTAAAGAATCTTAGGAACATAAGATTAAAAATTTGAAAGATGTTTCAAGAGCAAGAATTCTCTATAATCATGACAAAGTAACATCATCTAAGCAAAGAGAAATCAACTTGAGAAGAATCAATATTTAAGAAAGTTAGAGTTGAGAAGAGTCATGAAGAACCTTTTCACATTACCAAAGGATAAATTATACTTGCATGCTAAGTCATCTAAAAAGAGTTGTTACAACCACTAGTAATTGTCCAGTGTACAACAGAATCATCCAAGGCTGCACCAGTCATCTTTTGAAGATTATATAAAGATCTCAACTCAAAGATTCATAGGTTAGAAGCCTGAGCGATAGTAGAACAGTAAACAAAGCTAAGTACTCTTCTCATCTCTTCTCTTGTCACCTACTAGTGAGAACTTAAATAAAATCTTCTTGTAGGTATTTATACTGCTCTAAAACTTTTGTACATCCACTCTTTGAGTGTTTTCGAGAGCAATCCATTGCAAAACACTTATTCCTACTTAAATCTTAAGAGATAGTAAGTTAAGCTAACGGGTTGTGCTAGTGACTTGTTGCTATTGTGTGAGTTTGAAGAGGCTATGAGGTAAATAATACTTGTCAATTAGCCTAGAGAGGCTGTGGATAAAGGAATACACAATGTTTTAGTGACAAATCTTAGTGAGGAGCTGGGGACTAGACGTAGCCTATATGATTTTAGGGTGAACCAGCATAAATCTCTAGTGTTAAGCTTTATCTTCCTTTATCTTAAGCTTTACTACATTTCTGAGATTATTTCGAGCTTGTTAGTTGTCATTTGAAAGTTGAAAACAAAACTTTTCATTAATACCAACTCAATCGACTAAGATTTCTGAAACTTAAGCTTCCGCAACTCAATTTGTTTAAAAGCGATTTTATAGTGTTGATTTTCAATTTATAAATTTCAAAAACAACTTAAAAAGTGATTCAGTTACTTCTTAGAATTTCTGGTGCTATCTGACTTAGTTGAGAAAGGTGATCCTTCTTAACTTTAATATATGCTATCTTTGAACTTTGTCAACTTCAAGTCTTCTGACTTGAGAAAGGTTTAAGAAAGGAGGTTGTGTTGGCAGAAAAAATTCAAAATTCAAAGAGCATAACTCAACTCCCCTTCTTGTGCCTTTGACAACTTCATGGCCAATATATAGGTCTTACAATTGATTGGTGAAAAGTCTCCCCATTAATTTGAAATGCTTACAATAGTTGAAACTTGTTTGCAAAGAAACATATGGCACCTGCACAAGAAATGAGAAGATGTTAAAACTCCCTAAAGCCACATGACACATGGCATATTGGTAACTCAAAAAGACAGCCCAAGGTCACAACTCATACACCTCGGCACTCAGCACTTCTACTAACTTAGTTTACTGAGTGCAAAGTTAGGAGCAAGTGTCTATATGGATCTCCTATGCTTATTGGTTCCAAGAATGACAAAAATCCTATAGTTGAGCAACGCAACCCAGCGTTTAGTCCTTATCATAAGCCACTGCCTACAAAAGTTAGTGACCAAATACAATTAGTTGACTCTCTACATGTCTATAAATAGGGGCCTTGCCCCCTAGGTAACACAAATCATTGATTACTTCGAGATAGCTCATTTTCTCTCTGACTTATTGGCTTGATCATAAGAGTGAACTCAACAACATCAATCCCTCCTCTTTCCTCTTGCAAGCCACAATCCAACTCAGTGATTTAGTAATCCTTTCAATATGACTTGCAAGCTACCTCAAGACAAATCACTCTTCAAAAATTTGATTCTCCCATCTAGACGCATGAAGGTTTATACCAAAACAATAGTATGTTATTTCATCTTATTATCATGAGTCCCATTATATTTTCCATCTATAAATGTTCTTAATTCTTAGGTATGCTACATAATATAAATTTATAATTAATAATTGATTTCAACCACCTCATTTGCTTAATTCTAAATCACTAGTATTGTTGTTTCCAAAACAAAATGATATCTAATTAATTCATTCCCCAATAAAAACACAAATATTCTAGCTAGCCCTTTCTCTCATGCTTCTCTTTCATGGCGTGCCTTTTATGTCAAATTGAAATTATTTCAACTTGTTTGGTAGAACCATAATCCATCTTAACTTAATATTAATCAATTTCTTTGGGCATTGTAAACCTACTATTATGGGCAGATACCTTAATAATTGTAATAACTCAATTGTGTATAAAACATCAAGTCGTGCTTGATCTCCCTCGTGTGACCCTGAGCTTTAAGGATTAACCCTGTGAGTCATTTTTTCCAATTCAGGAAATTTCTTTGACATAAACCTACTTCACTAGTTAACCTAAGATCTTTTAAACCTATTTGGTAACTCTCTATAGAAAATGAATTTTAACAAATTTTTTAGAAACCATAACCCATTTGTTTTGAAGCTGAAAGGTTTTAAAAACTATACATTTCATAAATTTGAACTAAAACCAAATTTTTGATTTTTTATTCTTAATGATTTCTTTTTTTTATATATTTTGGCTGAATCCAAATGAGAGTTATTTCCTTATTTACATTTATATTATAAAGCTAATAGAGAGTAAAATAAATGAGAACAATAAACTCCTTATATTTGAGCCAATACACCAAATCAGCTACTCTATTCACTCATCCCTTCTATTTTCAAAATCTCCCCTTCCTTGTCGTCTCCCACTTCGAAACTTTCATTCCCCTTACATTCCATCCCCTTTGAGCCACCATTTTTTATCATCCTCCATAGGCTTCAATTACTGAAGCTTGTTCCTTCCTTTTACCAATTGATGCATGTTAGTTTGCATTTTAAGAGGTTGAGTATTGTAGTTTGGGTGAGATCAAAACAACTCACTGACAATTATTTTCATGACTTCTCAAGGTAACCCTAAGGCTTATAGATCTCCTTACTTTGCTGTTTATGGTAGATGTCACTATGGGTATAAAGATTTAAGGCTACTACTGTTCAAACCCTAAGTTTGATTTGGGACTTTCTAGAATAGAAATAATATTTGTATAATCATTGGTTCTAAGTGTAGATTTTTGGTGTCGTTGACTTGTTCGGTCTTATAGATTCATTGGAGGCTACTCCAATAGCTGTCATTGGTTCTGCTACACTAGAAACTTGGACCCATTTGATTTGGCTTGAAGAGTTTCTTGATGATATTCTCTAATAACATTTTTTTGAGCTTTCTAACTTCTCTTTATAAATCTATTTTCATTTGTCTGGGTCTTCAAATTTTACTCTCAATTTCCCACATGTAACCATTAATTATTTTTTGGTTATCAAAATTATATTATACTATTTCCACAAGTTATTAAGAAGTTATTTTTTTCTCCTCAATCACTAAAACTTTAGTAAAACATTAGTGACAAGCACCTTTGAAATATTTTTTGTTGGTATCTAACATGTACACTATGAAAGATGACAAAGATGTTCAAATTCTAAATGGATATCTTGGATGAGTATTTTGACACATGATGCGTTCTTTGAATGTATGAAATCATGTTTCTATGAGAGGAGACTTTGATAGAATGTTGTACTAATGATAGTAGATGTTAGCCTAGGTTTACCTAGGTTTGAACCTCAACTAGCATGGGTGATGCTAACCCGACATGTTTGGCCCTCATATCCAAATTTGTTAACCCCTATGTAGGTGAGTATATGTTATTTGTTGGGCTTCGAGCTATACATTCGTTAGTTAATTTATGTTTAGCTCGAGATTGGAAACCTCCCATCCTATGATGGATATTTTGGTTATTTTAAATTCAATACCTAATACCTAATTAATTTTTAATCTTTATTCGAAAGGTTATCTACATTTACTAATGTCATATAAACTTTGTGTTTTTAAAGTTTATAGTACATTTTTGAAAATGTTAATATGTTTATGTTTTTGAGAATTGCAAGAATTATTTCAACAGCAAGACTCCTTTCTGTGCATGCCCTATTTATGTTGTAAATTCTATTATCCCTTACCAAGTCTTGCTATATACACTGATATTTACATTTTTCATATTATAGTGTTGTAGTGGGTTTATGATCTTCAACCTCTTGTGAGGAGTCATTTATTTTACTGAGCCTAGTGCTTTATTCGTATGGGCATTTTGGTTTTGTTGCCCAATGTGTTATGTCATTTTCTCTCTTGGTTTCTGTGTAAAAAGATCTAGAAGTGCTTCATTTTTTAAATCAATTCATTTGATGCTGAAATGCCTTGAATATTTATTATATCATCTGTGACTTAAAGCAAAATTTCCATTACCAAGTTCAATTTAGATTTACCTAATTAATTTAATTGGTGATCAAGCAATTAAATGCATTAAGATCAAAATAAAATAAACAACTCAACTTCATTAAAATAAAAATAAAGGCAAAAAAAAGAATCAAATTACATATTGATTCAATTGTAATCCTAAAATGAAAACTTAGTTCATAATGGAAAACAGAAACAAAAAAACATGTCCAAGGAGTTCTACCATCATGAACCAAACAAGAAATCAAGGAAAAGAGTCAAAAAAAAAAAAAAGAAACTAGAAATCACAATCCCAATCTTCAAGCTTCAAACTCTTCATCTTCTCTCCTAGGGCACAACATGAAGTCATAAAAAGTCCTAAAAAAAATATAATTATAGTTTTCTCAAATTACAAGAGTTTCAATTCAAAAGAACTTTACTCATGCATTTATGCTACAACTCCAACATTCAAGCGTCCTAGTGCCACACCCTATGGTGTCAACAGTGCATTTTCAACATTGGGGCTCTGTAGCGATCAAACTATTAGGATTGGCTATTGCTGTTAATAGAGAAGTTCTAGTTTTATATCACAGCTTTCCATAAGCTTTAGAATCACTTCATTTTAACTTCTCTAGCTTTACAAATCACCATTTTTCTACTCCAAAGCATGATAGTCTTGACAATAACACATCTCAAATTTGCACAGAGATTTTCACACTCAAAACAGCTGAACTAGTCTTCGATGTCTCGACAAATTGTAGATCTCTCTCTTTTCTCTTCATAGCCACTAAAATCTTCTCAATCAAAGATATGTCCTAATAGTTATGCTCCAAAGAGTATAGGAAGGCATGAAGGTCTTTAACTAGAATTCAAGTGATTTATCCAAAATTTCACTAAGTCAACAAAACTTCTCTTTTTCTTATCTTTGGACTTCTTCTATAGTCATTCATATACAAAACACAATACAACGACCAATAAGTAGCCTCATCGATAATAGAAACACAAACAATTTAAACTATAAAGATCGTGAAATAACCAAATAAAAATCAAACAAATAACTTGAAGAAGATTTTATTAAAATTAAAAGAAAACCAAGATTTCTAATGCAAATACTAAGGACATAGCAAGTTTTAATGGATTAAATGAGACTAAATAACTCTATCACATAGACTTATTACACCACCAAAATTTAAGATTTTACTAATCCTCAAGTAAAAGAATAGAAAGAAGAGAAGAAAAGACAAACCAAACAAATGATCAAATGAACTAAACATGACAGTCAACTAGAAACATAGTTGTTCACCTTCAAAAGCATTTTGTTCATAACAAAGAATAATTAATCTCCATTTTGTGGTGAATCCTGATTCCTAAAGCTCTTTTCTATTGTGTTTTCATCTTGTTAATAGATTGCCTTTATTAATTCTAGTTTATTTTTAGTATTCTACTTTCTTTTAAATTACTCGATTTAAAAGTCTAGATAATTAAAATTGCTATGTTCAGTACTCAACATGATCCTCGTGAGAACAAATTTTATATTACTAAGTGAACAATTCGTGCAGTTGCGAAATGCTAACAAGAATTAATAGAACAGTGAACACATACCATCCTTCTCAAGTTTGATGCTATTTACCTACCTACACTTGTATAGAAAATACTTGCAGTTGGTGTATAACTAAGCTCAAATTATGTGTATATCCACTCTAACACGACCGTCCCAGGTGGGCGCCACGATGACATGGCAACAAAAATAAAATAATTTATGGAGTCACCACCAATTTTTATTTGGTTATGAAAAATTATTGGCAAAACCTTTTTTAAATAATTCAAACCAATATGCAAAACAGAATTATGTTCGGGAATCGATTTATGCACAAAGAATGGTGAAAACTTAATCCCACTACACTCTTAATATATCCGTTCTAAGATGGCTACCTTAAAGCTAGTTGTGCAAATTAATAATATCAAAATATTTATTTTATCTCACAAAATCAAATAAAAGGTTAAAAGAATAATAATGAATTCAATTAAAATATTTACAAAATATCAAATAACGAAACAAATAAAAATATTTACAAGGTTTACCTGCCGAAAGTGCCTATGTATTCCCAATTGAGAAATCAAAGTTCCGTAGTTCGTCAATAAAATAGTTATGGTTTAAAAGATTTTAATTAAATAATTAATTATTGATAAAAATAAAAAATAATTTGTTAATTGATTAATTAAATATTAAAAAATGGTTTGTTGATGTATTAAAATTAATTCAATTTTTATATCACTCACAAGTCAAAGAGCCATCACAGCAACATTGATTGTTAGCAATTCTAAATTATTTTTAGGATCAAAGCATCATCACGACAACATGATCTCAATCAGATTATTTTAAATTTGATTTTAAATTTAATTTTAGAGCCGAGGAGCCGTCACAGAAATGCGACCCCATTTAAATTTATTTTCCAACTCAACAAACTGTCACAACTCAATTGACTCAAATTAAATTGAGTTTAGAAATCAAGTTTAGCACAAGGCCAAAGACACACTCTCAAATTACAGATTACCAAGCTGTCACGGCTCAGATGACATGATTATTTTAAATTAATTTTTTGATTTATATCAATTAACACTTCAAATTCACAACAATTATTTATGAAATTATACTTGCATTAAATAAATTTATTAGCAACTCAAAAGAGGAAGAATAAAACTAAATTAAATAATCAAATGAATGACTTTTAATCTATTATATAATATAAAAGTAATAGTCTTTCTAAAAAAAAATTTTTTACTCAATGAGACTTCTTTTACCGCTCAACAATTTTTCCGTGCAATCTTCTTTTTATCGAAAAATTTCTTTAAAGTATTTACTAGGATTTCATTAATTATGAATTTAATTTTACATCAATTTAATGATTTAATAATTGCGTCTAATAATTAGTTACCATATTTTCATAAGGTCTTTTTATATTTTTTAAATTTTAAATTTCATATTTAAGTCTATATTTAATAACTCTATATTAAATTTTAAATTTTTTATTTAATTCTATATTTAATAACTCCTTATGTAATTTGATTTATGTATTATCTATTATCTATTATAATAATTAAAAATAAGAGTCTTTCTAAAAAAAAATTTCCCTCATACAAAAACTCTTTTCTCGTTTAAATGCTTATTTCTTAAAAATTCTAATAAATAATTAGATTAAATAAATCAATTTTATATTATATCAATTGAGTTTTGGAAGTGTGTATATATATATATATATATATATATATTATTTATTTATTTATTTATATCCAAATTTGATATTTAGCTTCGGTTCGAAGTGGGCATAGACGAGCATATTATTGTATAGAATAAATCTCAATTTTAAATTTAACGGTTTATAGAACAAATCTCAATTATTATCTGTATAAAAAAAACTGAATTATTATTCACATAATAAATATTAGTAAAATGATTAGAGCTTTTAAATTTGGAAAAAATTCACTTTCTAAAATAAAATCTATTATATTTTATATGAAGATTTTGATTGATTTCGGGATCTTGAGTTATTTAATATAACACTCGAGATACATAAACTGATCTACAGCAAAGTATATTAATTTGCAAACATATATTAATATTAATTGATTAGTTTGCAGCAATGTATGGTGTAGAATCAAAATGATTTCAATTTTGGTTGCTTGAGATACATAAACTAATCTACAAGAATGTACATTAATTTGCAAACATATCTTAATGTACATTCCCAAAATGTATATTAATTGACTAATTTGCAGCATTGTATGATATTGAATTAAAATTATTTCAATTTTGGTTTACTGAATTAATAGTAAATTGAAATCAATTTATATTGATTTGGTTTTAAATTGTATGCTCTAGATATAAAATTAAAAGATCCTCAAGATTTCCTCCCCAAGATATTGTGTATTCCAGGTATTATTTTTAGCTCAATATCATGGATTTAGAATTCTATATTTTGCAGTGAAATAGTTATATAGATCTTACAGATTTGATTTGAATTAGTTATATGATTGTATAATACATTACCGTGATTATTTTCTTGCCTAATTAAATAATATGAATTAATATGCCTTAGTATAAATATTTGTATTCATTAACTTTTGAAGAGAATTTTTGAGCAACAGTAAAGTTTATAGGAAAACCTTCAAGCTTTCTTTTCGGTATGATTCAGGTTAGATCATTTTGTTTTGCTTTCTTTCAAATTACATTATTTGTATTTTTTTTCTTTATTATTATTGGCTTCAATCTTTCTTTAATGGTTCACTCTCTTTTTTTCTTATAATCTGTGTTTTTCTTCTTCCTTATAATTTTACTTCATTTTGTTTTATTCATTATAGATCGATGGCAGGGATATTTGATGGTTGATGATATTTCTCCTTTGAAACAATCTTGAAAAATTAAAGTTAGGATTGTTAGATTGTGTACTACACCTAACTTTAACTTATCTAATGAAATTAATAGCATAGAAATGGTCTTGCAAGATCAACATGATGGTAGAATCCATACAACTATGAATAGATTATTTGTTCAAAAGTTTATTGGATTTGTGAAAGAACGAAAGATTTATGAGATCACTCAGTTTGGAATAGTTTAGAATAGTAGATCTTATCGAACTATCAAATATACTTTCAAAATTAACTTACAGTATTCGACATATGTTCAAGAAAAACAAGATTATGAAAAAATATCTAAGTTTGGTTTCGTATTTTCTAACTTTGATGAGATCATCAATAGAGTTATTGATGAAAATTATTTTGTTGGTGCAAGTATTTAATTTTTTTTGTTTTATTTTTTTGTTAATTAATTTAATTAATTCTTTACTATTTCTTTTATACATTACATTATATTATATTCAAAATTCTATGTTGGTGTAAATATTATTGGAAAGCTTGATGGTTATTATGAAATTGAAGATTTTGATAAGAATAAAAAATCGACCAAGAAAGTTATTATTTATTTTTAAGATCTGCAATATGATTATTCTATTTAGATTTGTTCTTCATATTAAATTTTTAATTCAAATTTAAATATTTCCCAACATATTTCAGGCAGATCTTGCCAGTCATCATAAAGGGCAACAGACAAGATAATATGTCTGCTACTTTCAAATCATCTTATTTGTAGTCATTTTGTAATGTGCTAACATTGTCAAAAAAAATGAGACTAACAACAGGTTTGTCTGATTCTACATCCACTGATAGAAGGTAATTCTCAAAATGAATTTAGAAAGTCGGAGATGGTAATATTGATGAGCTTAAAGATAGTGAAGAGATGATGGAAATACCCAATGAATTCTTTTTCCTCTTGCAGTATTTGCAATAGTACATACCCTTCTTTGTTGCAAAATATGCATGACCCAACCTACATGCAAGATTGAGCCATTCTTGCACCTACTCATGATATTGTTGATTTAATCAATGAGTACATACTTTCTATCTTGTCCGGTGAAAAAAAGATCTATCTGAGTTTTGATAGTATTTACAAAACTGACTTGGGTGCATTCAATAATGAAGATCTACACACTCCAGAGTTCTTAAATAATATTCAATGTTCTGGCCTCCCAAATCACATGCTGAAATTAAAAATTGGTGCTCCTATTATGCTTCTTAAAAATATAGATCAACTTTCGGGGTTGTGCAATGGCACAAGATTAATAATAACTCAACTTGATAACCATATGTTAGAAGGGAAAGTCATTTATAGGTGCAAGACAAAAGTTATTTATTCTCCGAATAGTATTAAATCCTTCAAATTTTAGGCTGCCATTTAAATTTCAAAGTAGACAATATCCAAAATTAATATATTTTGCTATGAAAATTAGCAAGAGTTGAGGTCAATCTCTGTTTCATGATGGTTTATTCCTCCAAAAATTAGTATTTGGCCATGGTCAATTATATGTTGCCCTTTTTAGAGTTCGAAACAAATAAGGGCTAAAAATATTAGTTCTTGATAAGGAAGGAAAATTATCTAGAACAACAAATAATGTTATTTTTAAAGAAAATTTTCAAAATTTGACATAAAGAGGTATTCTTTAATTTTATTATTGATTAATTTACATTATACATTACTATACCTTTTTACAATATGTTTTCTTTTGTTATATAATGTTTTTATTATTTAAAAATATATCTAAACAAATACATTGTATTTTCAATTTATTCTTCTTTTAAATTCTATTATATCATAATTTACTGTCATTTTTAATTATTATGTAATGTATTCTACAAAACAATTGAGATTGTGAGTTTTTTATTATTATTACAGGTAGCCAACTAACCAATTTCTATCTTTTGCAGTTAGAGAGTGACTTCATTTTTTTTTAAATTTTAAGATATTTGAAGGCTTCATGATATTATCATATTCTAAAGGAAAGAGGTGTTATAGTTTTTTTTTAAAAAAAATATATTGGGTGTGAAGGGAGATGCTATTGATTCATGATATTTTAAGTCACAACAAATATTAATTTTGGTAAATTCTCTTTCTAAAACAAAACTACCTACTGATTTTTCTTTATTTGTCATGACCAGTAAGTAGGTATAATTCTAATCACAAGTTTGTTTTCAATCATTTAATTGAGTTGGTGAATTTTATATTTTATAGTCTTTTAGTTCAAATAAATATTAAAAATTATTTCTAATTAATAATTATTTTATTTTTTTCAAAAATTCATACCCAAGGATCAACTAACATAAATTGATATTTCCATTTGAATCTGAAAGCAATAATTAACAAGAATATAATAATAACAATCTAAACAATATGTGAAGACAAGGTAAAATAGAAGTAAGTCCCTAATTCTAACTTACAATAAATGACAAGATACCAAGAAAAGCAATTGGGAATTATCTTTAAAAGGAATTCAAATCTAAATTTTCAATCTCCAAGTTTCTAATAATTTACGAGATATAAAGTAATATTATGTACGAGATATAAAGTAATATTCTCATAAATGAAGCACCGAAACCGAGTTACCAAAACCCCAAGCCTACGTTGGCCTTCGAAACCTGAAAACCATGTTGCCACTAACACAACCATGGTGGAAAATTATGATTCGAACAGCAAATCTGCCCAAAACAATAATGACCCGACTAAGAGAACAAAGCCAGTAACGGTGGGGAAAAACTACAAAACAGTCCATCTGAAACTTAAAAGCAAGAAGAGGATCTTCACAGACAAAATCACACAGAGGAATCACAAGCTCGTTTCGACATCCAGAAACTGCACTAGAAAATAAAGGTTTCTGCCATGATTAAATGATTTCACTTTTTGTACTCTCAAAATGAAATATGATAATGGTCACAGCATCATTCAGGAAAAGCTTAAGAGAAAAAGATTTACCTCTTTGCTAAAATCACATGAAAGACCTGCCTGAGGAAAGAGGAACTCTCTGTTTTTCTCTTCAAGAAATATTTCCCTTTTCTTCCTTTCCGCTTCAGTGAGCGTGAATGATTATCCACTTTGGGTTTCTCTCTTTCTCTTCTCTCTTGCTTTGGCTGTCAATTTCTTCTCCTCTCCCAGTTCTCAAATGCCGTCAATCACCCCTCTGGAATTTTTCCCTCTCTTCCTCTGCTTTTCCGTTTTTCATTCTCTCCTCTTCTCACTGTTTGTTTCTCCTTCTCGCCTGCTAAGCCAAGATGCCTTTCTTTCCCTTGTTCACCCCCTCCAAAATATCTTCTTCAACTCCTCCTCTTTGGACGTACACAAATGCTGCCAATAAAATATGTCCTGCTGCTCCGGCGGTCAAAGTGCTTTTGTGCAGTGTGTGTTGTGCAGAGGTCAGGGGCCTGCAATGGGCAATGTGAAGATGGGTGCAGAGAAAGAAAATGGAAGAGACGTTAAACAGGGCAGCCAAAGACACCAGCCATGTTGGTCCTAAAATGAGAATGGTACAGTCTGCGTGAGAGGAAAGAGGAAAGGAAAGAGAAAAAGAGAGATGTAGTGGCCAAGGAAGGTTTTTTTTTTTAACTAATTATTATTGTTGACAAAAAAAAAGATAATTATTATTCCATTCTTCTTTTTTTTTCAACAAAACAAATATTTATTCTAATTTCATCATTTTTTAATTTTTTTTATTAATTTTCTTAAATTTATAACGAAAAGGATAAATTTATTATTTTAAAAATACTTTTAATATTAAATTTATTCCATACAAAATTGGGTGCTAACAAACTCGGAGTGTTTTCGAGAGCTATCCAATATACCTTTTCATCTTGTTGTTTTGATCTTGTAAATTTAAGCGAGTTAGCAAACGGATTGTATTAGTCTCAAAGAAGAAAACTGATTTCTAACTTAAAAAGGCTGGTGTGGTGAAAGAACACTTGTACCTAAGCTCTAACAAGCTAGTGTGAATTAAAGAATACTCTAAATAATAAAAATCCCAGTAGTTTTGCTGGGGACTAGATGTAGCACATGTGGTTGAGGGTGAACTAGTATAAATATTTTGTTTCAAGTTCTTCTCTTGTCTACTCTTAACTGTTTTCTTAAATTTGATTTATCTTGAAGGAAAAACAAACATTTTAGTGATTTAAGAAACAAGAAGTTTAATTCCATTTTTACACCCAATTTTCATTTCTGAAGTTTAAGAGTATATTGCAACTCATATATATATAAAAGTTTCAAGATATTATTTAGCTTCTGTGTAAATGCATGTTCATTCATATTAACTGTTTGATATTTTTGAAGCTCAGACATAGTTGAGAAGGATAACCCTTCTCAATCTAATATTGTATCTTCTTAAGTTTCTTATTAATTTTACTGACCCTTCACAACTCCAAGTCTTAGAACTTGAGAAGATTGCTTACATCTATAGAGAAAGTTAGAAGTTTTAGAACACAATTTAACCACCCCTTCTTGTACTTTGTCAACTTCAATTGGTAGAAAAGCTCAGCCTCTAATTGAACACATCTAATAATAACGTGAGAGGAAAAAGATTCAAAAGGAAGTATGGCAAACCAAGGAGGAGGCACTTACATTCTTGAAGGACCATTATTATTATTGAAAGGATCGTATGAGGTTGTTTATTGAATCTCAACACATTGATATATAGGGAATCAATAAAAACGGTCCATTCATCCCTACTACTTGATTTGATGATGGAAGAACATAAGCAAAACCAAGAATATCTGGACTGATGAAGAGAAGAGCAAATATCTTCTAAACTCCAAAGCAAAGTTCTTCCTAACTTGTGTCTTGATCAAAAATGAATATGACAAGATTGCATGCTACTCTACTGCCAAGGAGATCTAGATACTTCTATGGTAACACATGAAGAAACAAATCAAGTTAAAGAAGCCAAAATTAGCATGATTATGTATCAATATGAGTTGTTCACAATGCATGACCATGAGACTATTGAGGAAATGTTTGCTAGATTTACAGCACTACAAGATAATTTAGGATTTGTGGCCGCAAAATTGGTCACAAAAAATAAAATAAAAATCGGTTACAAACTGAGTTTCTGACTGATTTGTGACCAATTTTAGGTGGTCGTGTTTTTGAAGGTTGAAAATTTATTCCTGATCCATTTAATTGGTAAGAAATTTTTGTAACAATTTGTGTGACTGATATTTTTTCAATAAATCGATTACAAAAAAGACCAAAATATTTGGTTATTTTTTAATTTTACAATTAAATAAGCCAGTCATATATTCGGTTAGAAATATTTCTGACCAATTAATCGGTCAGAATGTGTTTTTTTTATTTTGTTAAAAAACAAAAATTCGGTCACACAAACGGTTAGAAAAATATTATTACGTGTATCTATGACCAATATTTCGATTGTAAAATCAATCACAAAAATATTTAAACATATCTGTAACCAATATGTCAGTCGAAAATTAAAAATAAATAAAATAAAATCAGTCACAAAATCCTTTAAAAACCCTCCATCCACTTTTGGATATATATATATATATATATATATATATATATATATATCACTTTTACTTGCTAATTTCAAACCTATTAAGAAATTTAATTTTTCCAATGAAATAGAACATAACAATCTCATAATAAGCATTTAGAAACCTAGAATCAATTTCATTGTCAACATATCCAACTCTATCTTTTTGGTATATCAAAAATCAAAACCAAAAGCTAGAGTAGACTAAAAGCGAGTAAAGTCAACAATATCTAACACTATCTAGCATTTATATTACGTGTCCAACACCTAATAAAAATCTAACATAAATCATCACTATCACTGTCATAACCACCACCATCATCGCCATCACCACAATGGGAGGTAGAAGTAGGATGTAAAGTAGAAGCCATGCTATCAAACTTACGAAACAACTCTTGTATCATTGCTTCATTACAGTTGACTTTCTCCTTAAATTCTTCTTTCTCATGCCGTTCTCTGTTAACTTGGACTTGCAATTCATTTTTCTCAACTAGTATTTGATGTCGTTCAGCTTGCCATTCTAGTTTCTATCAAGTCGAGCTTTCCATTTAGATGTCATGGCAGCAACTGAAGACCTCAACTGCTCCTGAAATTCTGGAGACTGAACCCATGACCTGGTTTGCATGGAAGAGGAAGAGCGATGGTTAGAAACTACAGTGGACTCCAATCCAAGTCCATAAATTCGTCCCTTCTTCTTTCCTCCAATAGTCTGAATCCATAAATCTAATTCTAATTGTGTAGACTGTTATGGATCTTCAACTAACCCCTCTGCAACATTACCACTAGATTGTAACTCTTGTATGCAAAGTCAAAAGAATCCTACAAAAAGAACATATTAAATACAATATATCAATATACAAATATCAAAAGCAATATAATTAACAAGTATATTTAACGAGATTTATTAACTTACATAGTAGTGTTGAGCTTTACTATCCACCCAAGAGCCATCTTTTTTCGAATGCGTGCACTTAAACAACTGCTGAACAGATAGAGCTACGCCAGTCTTCTTTTCCTATAATGTTCAAAATAAGTAATTAATGTCTTGTGGAAAGAGTAATTATTAATAACAAAGTTAAGAAAATATAATGGAAGAAGTGTTTACCATATTTTGCCTATGTTGCGAAGAAGAGATAGAACCATAAGTATGGAGTGTAGATCCAAAACCACCACAATCTAATGCACGATTTCTCTTTGCTTTTGCAGATTTTTCTTGAAATTCGCCACTTCTCCCATGGCCAAACAACCGCTCCTATACTTCATCTGATATCCAAGATGGTCTTTGGTTATTCTTCCGTGGTTTACCAAGTAAATTCTTCAAGCGAGCTGTATCACGCTTTTCAAAATTGATCCTAGCCAAGCAATTGTCAGGTGGCAAAAAACAATATTTAATTTGCAATACATTTGAAACAAGTAGTAAGTTGAGGTAACATATAAAAAATAAAACATGAGAAGAATTAGAATTACAACTTGCCTGGAACTCATTGAACCACATCTTTCTGACATTATCATCTATTTTTTTTCCAAGATGTATATGCATCATCATAATGACTGTTGATTATCCGAGTAATGCCATGAGCGGCTTCTATGGAAGGCAAAAATCTATTTCAATAACATATAATATATTAATTAAACAACATATATAAATTTACAATAACAAACGAAAATGATATACTTAAGTAAATATTTTTGTTTGCCCATCTCCATGAAACTCTAACAATATCTTGCCTTCTTGGGCTCTTGGACTAATGCTCGATGATGCTGTTGGTTAGAATTGTGGTCGATCCACATAAGGGTCCTCCAAAGGAGAAGATGGTGGAGGCATACTAGTAGAAAGAGATGGAGTAGTAACAGAAGGAGATGGATTTCTAGTGGAAGGAGGCATACTAGTGGAAGGACATGAAGTGGTAATAGAAGGAGATGGGATAATGATGGAAGGAGCTGGAATGTAACGAGAGGTGTGATTATGGTGGAAGGGGAACATGTAATGGTGATGAGATCTGATTTGATGTGAATGGTGATGCCTGCTTCCTCGGGTGACCCCTACTAGCCGATTTCCCACAACCAGTCCCTGACATCTACAAAGCAAACTCAACACAATGTCATATAAGTGTCCAAGTACTGCAAACAAAAAATAAATATTTCATTTTTATTACACAAATAATTGCTAGCTTACACACGTAAATATGAATCAATGATGTTCATTGTCCTCATCCTGATAGTCTTCATTTTCACTTTTTGAGTCATCAATATCTTCTTTAGTGAAATCCATTTCTTCTTCAATATCATCTTCTTCCTCTTGTAGTTTATTATTCATATCCAAGTCACCCCTATCATAGCCTTCCATTTCCTCAAAACCACCTTTATTATCTGTTAAATTCTCAAGCAAATTATCATTAACTATTGCATTCACACACAATATGTTATTGTCTTGGTAAGCAACCACCAATGTGTATTGAATATCCACATTACCCTTTGTACTAATTTTCATGACAACTAACCAATTTGCCTTCTCCCTTGCGCTTATAGGGTATGGTACATAGTATACTAGAGTTGCATGTCCAGCAAGTATGAATGGATCATACTTTGCATATTGTCTTGTATGACGAATCTTAATGATTCCATATTCTTTATGCACTTTCATACCACGATTCAACATGGGATCAAACCAATCACAATTGAATAACACCAATCTCTTTATTGGTTCTCCGGGATACTCAATTTGAACCACCTCCTTAAGAATTCCATAATAATCACTTTCACCCATATCTTGACCAGTACCCTTAACACACACTCCACTATTAATTGTTTTTTTAGCCCATCCTCCATTGATCTATGTGAAACTTATATCCATTAACAAAATAAATAGGCCATATATTCACATATCTTTTAGGACCCCAAGCCAAGTCATGCAAAAAGGGATTATGTGCCATATTTTTATTATGAACCTACTCAAAAATAAAGTTATTAGTCCATATATTCATAAATTAACTTTGATGAAATGAAAGTTACAAATGTGACAACACTTACAGAATCCTTAAATCATGAAGCAAATTGTGCTTCAATTTTAGTATCAATGTCTTCAGGACTAATAAGTTTAGATATTTGTAAAGTCTGAACAAAATTGCTACAAGACATTATTTATTAGCAATGAAGCAATTGAGAATGTGAGTTGGACTAAATATAGTGTAATATGGTGACACTCACTCAATATATTGTTAAACTTCATTACAATTCAATAAGACATGCAAATGTGCAGCTTTCATCTCCTTATCAAGTAAAGGCCGAGTTTTACATTTTCCAAATGAACGACCTGGTTTATTGAAAATTGACAAAGTGGGTTGAATTGTTTCATCTTCACCACCATCATCATTTCGCCCAACTCTATTTCGCTTACATTGTACATGAGGTTCAAAATAATAAGGACAAAAGTGTGAAGTTTCTTGGCATAAATATGCCTCACATATAGAGCCTTCTATATGAGCATAATTCTTGATTGTCTTTTTTCTTTTTTTAAGAACCTATAGGAATAGAAAAAAAAAAGAAAAATTGAAATATATAAAATGAAATATGTGACATAGTAAAACATTTATAAATGCAAGGATTATTTACCTCTCAAAAGGGTACATTCACTGATAATGAACGGGTCCACCTACTCTTGTTTCATATGGCAAATGAATAGGTAAATGCTCCATTGAGTCAAAGAAGTTAGGTGGAAATATTTGTTTCAATTTACATAGGATGATCGTAATATTTTGTTCCATTTGTAGTAAGTCATTCTCTTGTAAAGTTATTGAGCATAAGTCTCTAAAGAATAAACTCAACTCTATTATGGGCTTCCATATCTGTTCTGGTAATGTGTTAAAGGCAATTGGCAACAAACGCTCTATAAAGACATGACAGTGATGACTTTTTATCCCAAATAACTTGCCTTCTCACATATCTACACATCTGGCCAAATTTGAATCATATCCATCGGGCAATCTTAATTCCTTAACCCATTCACACACTTCTTTGCTCCAATGTGAAGGTATACTTAGCTTTAGGTTTAACAAACTTTCCATTAGGATGAGCTTGAAGTTCAAACTCCCTTCGCTTACAATAATCCTTTAAATCCATTCTTTCTTTCATATTGTCTTCTGTTTTGCCTTTGATGTCCATGACTATGTTGAACACATTATCAAACACATTTTTTTTTATATGCATGACATATAGGTTGTGTTGAATTAAGTTAGCTTTCCAATATGCCAATTCCTAAAATATACTTTGTTTTGTCCAATTATGACTAACACCATATCCTGGTAATCTACTTGGCCCATTTGCAGGCATATGAATGTGACATACTTCTTCCCAAACTTGTTCTCCAGTCAACCTAGGAGGAAAAGGATCTCTCTCAATCCTATTCTTGTAAAAGGCATCTTTATTCCTTCTAAATACATGATCATTAGGCAAAAACCTACGATGACAATCAAACCAAGTATTCTTCCCCCTTGCTTTAAAGTGAAAGATTTTGCTTGCTCTATACAATATGGGCATGCCAACTTTCCAAATGTACTCCAACCAGACAACATGCCATATGCAGGAAAATCATTGATTGTCCACATTAATACTGCTAGCATTTGAAAATTTCTCTTTTTAGAAATATCATAGGTTAGGACCCCCTACTTCCCACAAGACTTTTAATTCATTGATCAAAGGTTGCAAATATACATCAATCATACTCTTAGGATTATGAAGACTAGGGATAATCAAAGTTAAAAACATATATGGAGTGGTCATGCACATTTCAAAAGGAAGATTGTAAAGAGTAACAATTACTAGCCAACAAGAATATGGTGTTGCCGATTGACTATAAGGACTAAAGCCATTAGCACATAAGCCAACTCTAACATTCCTAGGTTTAGAGGCAAATTCTGGATATTTTTGATCAAAATGTTTCCACACTTCTCCATAAGATGGATGACATAACACCCCTGTTTGTCGTGGATTTTCATGATGCCATCTCATGTGTGGTACAAAACTCATAGATGTGTATAACCTTTGATACCTAGGGATAAGCGGCAAGTAATGCATTCTTTTGAAAGGGATATCTTTTCTTTTATATCTAGCTGCACCACAAAACTTGCATATATTCTCATTTATGTCACTCCTGTAATATAGCATGCAACCATTACGACAACAATCTATCTTTTGTGCAGCAAGACTGAGTCTTGACACTAACTTTTTAGTCCTATAAAAATCTAGTGGTATGAGATTATTAGGTGGATTTGTCTCTTTCATAAGTTGCACAAATTCATTAAAGCATTGATGAGACACATTATAATCAGATTTAATACTTAACATTCTAACAGCAACAAATTATATACAAAATGATTATCACATCCTTCCCATAGAGGTTGTTGTGCAGCATGCAACATATCAAAAAACTTTTGAGCCTCCATATTTGGAGGTTCTTCCAAATTTTGTTCATCATGAAGTCCAAAATCAGGTCTGGCAGCATCAAACGCCAAAGCTTCATATCTATTTAAATGTACATTATCACCACATTGCACACTACTTGAAGCAACATAACCAAAATCAACCTCAGGTTCATGCTCTCCATGACAATTCCAATACGAATAATTAGGAACAAACCCTTTCCTATATAGATCAATCCTCACTTCATCAGGAGGTAAGAAATTCATATTTTAATGTTTAGAACAAGGACACCTTGGTAACTTTACCAGCACTTAAGAAAATCTGTTGTTGGCATGCGAAAGAAATAAACTCCTCTACCCTATGCAAAAAGTCATCCATATATCCCTTTCTACCTAGGTTTAATCGATTATACATTCATCTACGACGATTGGGAATTTCCATCTCTTTATAAAGATACAAGAAAATGATTTCATTACTAACAAGCTAGTAATCAAGGTAAATTGACCAAATTCAATTAACCACATATAGAAATTTATAACAAACAAATTAAAATAATGGAGAAATTGCAGCACCCAATATTCCTATACTGCTTCATAAAAAAATTAGACAAATAAAAATCTTAATACTTATAACTGGAAATTTTGAGCTGAAAAAACATCAAAAGGAAATACACAACCCAATAAGACATAACATATTAGTTTTGGAAACTCTTACCTTCGTAGTTTCACACAAGTTCTTTTGAGCTTGTATTTGCCACTTGATCTCTAATGTTACTGATATGACAGGGAGACAGAGATAAAAGTCATATAAAATTACTAGATCTTGAAGCTAATTTTTACTTACAAGACACGGGGGAATAAACATATATGACTCACCACTTAATAAATCTTGAAAGTTAGTTACCTTAATTATAATATAAACATTCCAGTTATAACATCTTTTTCACTTTATTCTTAGTGCTTTCTTTTGCCTGATGAAACAACTATAAGACTACTATAAGTGGGATAGTCATTCAAGACACTATAATACTAACTTAGATAATAAAAATGAGGTAAATGAGGTAGCAATTATATAAATTACTAGCTAACAAAATATATTTAAAAAATATTAAAATAATTTATTCAATAGCACATATTATTTCAAGTTTTAGCTTTTATGTGAATGGCATATATTGCAGTGCCCAAGTCCTTTCAAGTTTCAATTGCTCCAAAACAATTAAACTGTCTTCGTTGGCTTCCAAAAATTGCTTGCTAGCCACGGTTTACTTGTTTTGTTGATCAAGACAAAATGGCAAATTTCTTAACAGAGCAATGTCCAAGAATTGCTTCTATAGTTCTATGCCAGCTATAACTATTAGTATATTATAGTAAGTTTGCTTCTACGTTACAAGATAGAAGCCAAAATTTAACTCCCAGGATTTTCTCTGAATTAAATTACACCACTGTCTCCACCCCATCCAATGCAATCAACTTTACATCTTTTAGGGTCAACTTGGTACAACTAAAAGTAGAATAATAGAAAATGACACCTATTAAAGACTTGAAAGAAAATTATTTTATATTATAATTAAGTGACAGAGAACGTTAATTAGTAAGCTATATTTGCATGCCTTTATTTTCATTTCAACCCTCTTTTCTATATTTTAAGTACTTTATCTCCTGTTTTCCAGTGCATGCAAAATTCAATTTTGAAGGTTTCCATTAATCTTCCTGATAATTAGATTTCATTATCAAGTGAAAAACACCATAAAAAAAATATAATCTTTTTTCACAAATCAAATGCTCGAATCAAACTTGCAAACAAAAACAAAAAAAAATTTAAAAAAACTCAATCAGAAACCATAGCAGGTTAGCAGCCAACTCAGCTGCCCCCCACACACACCTAACCATGGCAAACAAAAGAAACTTCTAAATCAGTTACAGTGGACACCTAGTCTGGAAAGAAGATAGTTCTCCATTGATCAATCAAGAATCCAATTAGCAAACTGAAGACAATGCATAGGATCAAGACTTAGAAATCATTGATATTTTAAAATATTTCTTCAAATAACAATTTGAAAGCTTATCTCCAAACATGGTTCAATTCCAAGCCTTTATCTCCATCCACATAATCTTTTAACTACTTTTCTTAATTTTTTTTTCTAATCCAGATCTGTGTTCAGGTGGAAAACTTTGTGAGTGTAGATCCAAATTTCAAATCCAACTATTCCCTTCATGACCATGGCTGACAAAACAAGATCCACCATATCCCTCACCACAACGTCATATGAGATAAATAAACACAGATCTATAATATTTGAAATGAGAGAAAAATATAACAGAGATATCAAGGAAATATTTGAAAGTAGAGTGTGAAATCCACTACGAATCTCTTCCCCGATCATCGGAATCCACAGCAGAAGCTACCAAAGTCGGAGAACACAACCCACATTAGGGCATAAACAGGGAACTAAAGTAAAAAGGGGAACTTTTGTTTTGGGTCTGCTGAGAGCATAAGCTGCGTCATTTCACACAAAAGAAGAGTTAAAACAAATAAATCATTTGTAACCAGTACAGAACGGTCACAAATGAATTAAATAATTATTTTTTTAAATTTTTATTTTAAGTGAAATTGTTTGTGACTTACATAAATTGATTAGAAAATAATTGCATAATTTTTTAAAATACTTTTTATGGGAAAATATTTGTAACTAATATATAACGGTTACAAAATGATAAAAATTTAAAATTCAAATTTTCTGACCAAAAAATCAGTTACAAATTAATAAAAATTTAAAGTTTAAGGTTTCTGACCAAAATAAAACAATCAGAAATACTACAAAATTAATAAATAAAAAGATAAAATCATTTGTGACTGATAATTTCGTCACAAACTTGTTTCCCTCCTTACAGAGCCAAAATTTCTAACTGATTTTCTGACCGATTTATATGTTGTTACAAACTTATGTATTTTATTTATTTTAGTTACAAAAACAGTCACAAATGCCAATTGATATTTTCAATTACAAATTTCGGCCACAAATCCTGAACTTTCTTATAGTGCAACCATCACTAATGATCTCAAGTCTCTGGGAAAGACATACTCCAATTAGGAGCATGTGAGAAAGCTGTTGAGAAGCATACCTAAGATATAGAGACCAAAAGTCATAGCTATTTAAGAAGCTAAGGATCTTTCATCTCTCATGTTACATGAGCTGCTTGGATCACTATAGATCCATGAACAAGAGCTAGCAGATGTGAATGAAGATATCCCTAGGAATGGAAAATCTATTGCTCTTAAATCAATTCAAAAGGATTCTCAGCAACACACTTTCCATCGCTCTTCTCAATTTTCAACTCTCAAGTCAACTCTTTACTCTGATGAAGATGAATTGTTTGATGAAGATGAGCTTTCCTTCATCTTTAGAAAGACTCAGAATGTGAAAGAAGAGAGAAAGATTCAAAAACAGCTCACAATCTAAGAAAGACCCTCTGAAGGAAGATTCCAGCATTATTAAAGGCCAGATTATATAATACAAAAGCAAGAAATCAGGCCACATCAGATCTAAATGCCTTCAATTGAAGAAAACATCAAAGAAATCTAGAACAAAAAATAGCATGATGACAACATAGGAAGATTTAGATGAAGAATCTTCAGATGATGATAAGAATGAGAGAGCACATCTGTGTTTGATGGTAAATAAATCAGAAAATGAAGAAGAGGCGTCAAATTCCGAATATTCTCAACTCTCTTATGATAAGCTTGAAAAAGCTTTTGATGAATTTTTTAAGTGATTATAAGATCTTTAGCTGTAAAATATGCCTCTCTGAATAAGAAATTGTCTTTTGTTGAAAAAGAATTTTAGAAAATGAAAGTTGAGAAGGAAGCATTGCCCCAAGAAGATGAAAGTCTCTTGAAAATCAATGCTAAACTATTTGTACCATCTAAAATGAAAGAAGTTAAACCTTCTCATCAAAATTCTCAACATTCTTCTCAACTTATTTATGAAAACAAACTTTTGAAAGATGAGGTAAAGTTGCTCGCTAAAGACATAACTAAGTTTTTCAATGGAACCAAAAAACCTTGAGAAACTTTTAAGAAGCCAAAAGTGTGGTTTTGAAAGAGGTGGCAAGGTTACAAAAGAGCATTTAAGCAAAAATGGTATAAAAACCTTTTCATTCCTGCTCAACAGACTAAGGTCACTTGCTTTTTGCTGTAACAAGAAAGGTCACAAGGCATCTTCATGTTACTACAAAAACAAAACAAAAAGACCTAATGAGAACTAAGCCCAAAGGACCCAAGAAAGTTTTTCCATGATCTAAACTAGGAGTATTAACTAACACATGGAATGGGCTATCTAACCTAGCAAGGCTAACAGTAATCAAATTTATTAACAAAAATTGATCTGGTTTTCAACAAAAAGTTAGGAAAGTCTTCCTTGAAAATAGAGCATCCCAATATTTACAAAAATCACCTGCTAATTCACAATAAACATATATCTAATTTTCCAGTGACAGCTTATCCAAAGGGCATATTCCATAAGCACAGTTTACAAAAATAAATAGCTAAATTTGTTCACAACAGAAGCTAGATCGTTCATGTAGATAATGGAGCATATCTAAACTCATAAGAACAACCATGTTCAAATCTCACTAGGAACTCATAATGTCCATAGCGAGTTTGAAACACAATCTTAGGAATGTCCCCCTCTTACTCCTCAACTAATAGTATCCTAAACAAAAATCAATCTTTGAGAAGCATTGCGCTCCTTGGAGCCGATCAAATAAACCATCAATTCGAGGTAAATGATACTTACTGCGCACTGTCAAACTACCTATAGTTTACAAACACATGGACCCATCCTTCTTCTTCATAAAATGTACAAGACCACTATAAGGAGAAGTACTCAAGTAGTTGAAATCCTTATCCAACAAATCCTGTAGTTGCTCCTTTAATTCCTTATGCTTGGCTGGTGCCATGCGATAAGAGGTTAGATATAGATTGAGTACCAGGAACCAAATCAAAGAAAAACTCAATCTTCCCCTTAGGAGGCATACCAGACAACTCATCAGGAAATACATTTGGGAATTCATTGACCATGGAAACTTGTTCTATGGGTGCTACTTCTAACTGATTATCTCTAATCATAGCTAAGTAGCCACAACAACCCTTCCTTAGCATCCGTCTGGCATCCAAGATGGATATCAAGTTGGATGACATCAAACTACACTCACCTTGGAGAAAGAATGATGGTTCACCAAGAACATTAAACCTTACCACCTTTAAGTGGCAATCAAGAGTGGTATGACAAAAGGTCAAACAATCCATTCCCAAGATCACATCAAAGTCTACCATGTCCAACACTATCAAGTTCACCAAAGTCTCTTTACCATCCACACTAATCAAATAGATCAATACACATACTTAACAAACAAGTCTTTACTAATAGGTGTAGCAACCAAAAATAGATGGTCTAGCAACACAGATTGTTTTCCTAACTGAAAGGCAAAATACAAGGATATGTAGCAATGTGTAAAGCCAAGATTCAATAAGAAACGTACATCAAAAGAACAAATTGTTCTATAGTCTAACTACCTATAGTTCACACACAAACACACAGACCCATCCTTCTTCTTCTGCCATGGCTCCCTCCTGAGCATTGGGAGGTAATGGCACATCCTCCCCTAAAGTATAGCCCTTATAGGCCCTCTAGTAGATCTACCACGACCTCAACCTCAGTCTAAACCTCGGCCTTGACCCTTACCCCTCACCATTGAAGAAGGTGACCTATTAGATGCCGCATCAGGAGTTTCAAGACTTGCAACTTATAATACCCTACCTATATAGGCATGATATTACATACTAAATTAAAACAAAATTATAAGAATTGATTTAACTTGAATGTGTGTGTGTGTGTATTTCTTTGTTTTGTTTAGCATGTGCTTAGATTTTAAAAAAAAAATGGCTAACTTAGCCAATTACGTAATTACTAATAACACGTATAAAATTATAACTTACAACATAAAAATTTAATTTATTTAATAATTAAATTTAATTAATAAACTTATGATTACGTGCCCATTTAATAAAAGAAGTTAATTAATTAATTAATATATTTAATCAATTATGTGTCTCTCAAATAATTATTCTTACTAAATAAAATTCTTGATTACGTGTTCATTAATCTAGAATTTAATACTAATCAATAAAAATTAATTAGTGCCATATAAACATTTTTTTATACTTAACCATTGATTACATGACATTCTAATAAATTTAAATATTTATTTTTTTTCCTTCTTTATTTTGATTATTTGACTATAAAGTTAGCAAATATCATTAGATTTATTTCTAATAAAATGTTGATTTTTTATTTAACATGCACATAAGTATTTTAAATCCAATTGAGCTTGGAATCCATAACACATTTAACTAAACATAAGTTGTAAAATTAGCATTTCTATAGTACTCACATATGCTAGTATACATTAGTGTATCTATTCACTATTTTTTTAACAAAACATCAGTCTTGATTAGATCTCCACCTGCATTCAAAACTATATACATACATACATTAAAAAAAAAACTACTTGGCCACGCTAGGCCATGCAAGGGAAATCCTACATCAGTCAAACTATATCATATTATACAAACCATCTACATGTAACATTCTAGACAACCAGAATGAACGCATCTTGCTTCGGTGAGCACACCCACTCAACATCTATAACTAGGAGTACAAACACTCTCATCTTCAATTGACTGCTGAAGGCATAGGAAACACCATATATCATAGGGGTGAGAAATATAATTTTTCAGTAGGCACTCAAATAGTTTAAAAACATTTATTAAAAACCATGGTATTTCCAGTTGTATAACATACAGAAAATAGTTTTATAGTTAGTAAAATAATTAGAATATGAATAGTTAACAACAAGTAGCCAAATAACAAACTTTCTATTAATTACATGCTCACAATTCTTTATCTTAAGGCCTAGCCCTCTTCTTAATACTCTTTGTCTACATGGTCTCATAATATAAATTATATTATTATCAATGACCATTGGCATAACTGAGAATTCTCCCTTAACATAAGGTGTCCCCTAAACTTAAGTGGCCATTCCACATTTGTTAGTGGATTCTACTCAACTATCTACACTTTTGGTGAACCATATCCACAAAATGGACCATAGACACATGTAGGACTTCCCATGGATCACATATCTTTGATCATTTCCATAGTGTTTTCTTAGTAATTATTTTCTAATCTTTATGGATCACCTCTTTTTCATTTTTATTTACTTGAGGATCATATCCAAACTTAAATTATTTCTTCCACATTGTTTAAAGTGAGCATGCAATTAATTCAATTGTGAATTTAAGATACATAGTGCTTTCGTTTAGCATTCACTAATAAGATTAAATCTCTAAACATATAACCTATCTCAAATTCACAACTAGCTAGATTTGACATAGGCAGAAGCCAAACTCTACAATAAAATGTCATTACTTATCATTCAAGGCAAGCTTTACTTAATATTCTATATGAAAGCTACTAATACCCCTTAATTCGCTAGCATGGCCAAGCACTAGACCTAGGGCTTCTAGGGTTTTTCTTTCACTTTTGTTATTTGAAATGCATCAAGAGACACTAAAATGCCTAAATCACACTAATGCTTGAATAATTAATTTTCAATCCCCCTTAAGCACCTCATAGCCATGCACTACACTTAGGGAATTAGAAGGATTCTCTTTATCACATCTTCACTTAATTGTATCAAGGATACACTAGAACACCTAGAAGTCACTTAATCTTGGTTTAGTCACATAATTCCCCCTTAAGCCCAATGTAGCTGTGGGCTTGCTAAGAATGCACCATGGATTTCTATGTTAATTTCTCTAAAGGAAACATATTAAAATCCCACTAAAACCTTTAAATTTCACTAATCACGAACTAACTTACATCATTCCCCTTGACACACCCTAGGGCCGTGGCTCATCTAGAAAATAATCAAACTAATTTGTAGCTATTTAGCTATAGTTAAACCTAGGACATCATCAAAACACCACAAGAGCCTCACTTTCATTCCTTCTTAATAGGGTTTAAGTTAAAGCAAGTAAATCACAAAATTTTCCTCTTAAACCCTAGTATGGACGTGACCTACATAGGTGTCCACCATATGATTCTAAGCAATTTTCACATGATTCATCAATAAAATAAAGCTAAATCACCTCATGAAACTCATATCCATGCAACTTCTCAAGATCAAAGCCAAAAAGAGAATGATTCATACAAACCCTAGTTATGGCATCGCAAAGAAAATTCATAAATCACATAAAAGTAAGCTCACAATCAACATAAACTTGGTTCATCTTGCCATAAACCACCCATATTCAAGCTTTAAACCCAAAAATAATAGAGTTCTATGGATTCAAGAATAATCACTATAAGGAAACCCACCATAAAACCTATTGATTTTAAGGAGAAGGAGTTGAGTTTAAGTCCCTATCTCTTGGAAGCAAGTTTGTTTCTTGATTTTGGGCTAGTTTTCCTTTTTTTTTTCTTTCTTTTTCTCTTCTCCTTTCTTCCTCCTCCTCTTCTTAGCCACAAGCTCCCCTTCTTCTTCTTTCTCTTTTCTTTTCTTTATCTTTTCTCTTTTCTCACTATGGTCGTGCACTTTAGGGGACTCTAGGGGAATTATTTGGTTTGTTTAATGTAATTTAGGTTGTTTGTACTTATTAGGTAACTAATCACATTTGGTCTTTTGGTCTTATGCCTATCCAAGTGATGATGACTTCTAGTTGGTTAATGACTAATTTGGTCCAAATGGAACAAATAGGAGTAATTGAATAGTGCTAGTTTGGTTCCTCTAACAAAATCATGATGGCTTGCTCTTGTCCAATGGTTTGCTTCCACTTGTTACATTTCTATTGGCTCACTCTTAGCCAACCTCATGCTTACACGTGTAAGCCTCCCAAGTGTCACGTTTTGGTTGGTTAATTTATGCTAATTTCACTTATTTTGATTAAAAAGTATTTAGAAACTAATTAATAAATTAAGTGATCAATTTAACTAATTTCTACTTTCTAATTTGTCACTAAACAAAAATGACCTTACTCACAACTCTAAAATTATCAAATTGCCACTATATAATTTTTACTATTTCCTCAGGTATTTCAACTAATTATAATTATCTCTAGATAGTTTTCAGTACTCTCTTTAATTTAAACAATGAAACAAAAATAACAATAATTAAACAAAGTAAGAATTAACAATAAATGAGAAAACGACCATTAGGACTAATTAGGATTTTTTATAATTCATATTTACTTAGGTGAGAATGCTACACAACTTCTAGAGCCTATGAACAAGTCCTATGAGAGATATCCATCTAACAAAACGAAAGAATAGGATCAAAATAACAAAACTCATGACATCATGGAATGGATGAAATTTCCAAAAAAACTCAAATCATAACATCATCCTAATAGGCCTTTGGTAGTGGCTTGATCGTGAAAATGACTGAATTCATCATCACAATTGTGACATACTAAAGGACACTTGCACTATTAACCATCGAGAAACCTAATGCTCTAATACGAACCCTATCACGACTCAAACTAGGGAGTGACTGACACATAAGATGGACTATCCAACCTAACAAGCCTAACAGTTACCAAATATATTAATAGTTTCTAATTTGGTTTTAACAAAATTTCGACAGTATAACCTGAAAATAAGGCATCCTAATATATACAGAATCACTTCTTAACTCAAATAAACATATATCTAGTTTTCTAGTGACAACTTATTCAAAGGGTATATTCCATAAACATAATATACAAAAGAAATAGCTAAACTTGTTGACCATGGAAGCTGGATCATGCTTATAGATAATGAAGCATATCTAAACTTATAAGAACAAACATGTTCAGAACAAAAGTACATCAACAGAACAAATGCTCACACGGATAAGGTGCTAGGCTGACCAACAATAGCCTTTTAAACAGTTAAAGGACCTGGACCTGGTACAATACGGCTATCTGAAAGATGTGAGAGTAACAAAATAAGTCACAAGGCTCAGTGAGAAACAATATAGATTAAAATAAAAAAGACAGAGACTTAACATAAGGTTCTCAACATGTAAAAGATTCTTACAACTTCTAGGTGCAGAAAAATTCATTTCCAAAATACATCAAAGTAAGCATTAGGGACTCCAAACTGAGTTTCATTGTTAATCAAAAAATATCCAAATAATCATAATGTCAGAAATGTTCAAATACGTCATATTAATCATAAATATCAATAGTAATCCACAATATCAGACATGTAGGGAGGTCTCACTTCCAAACTGAATAGAATATGCCCACCTACTAAGGCCAATAGAGATCCATCGTGTTACCTCATGACAAGCAAATGCCACCCCCTTAGCTAGGGATATAAAACAGATCATGCATGTAATATCCAACAAATATAGGCATTGCATTACATAATATAAAGATAAACAACCAAAAATTCAATTTATTTAATGATTAATTTAAATATTTAAATTGGGATTACATGACCTTTTTTATAAAAGAATTTATTAATTCGTTTAATTTATTTAATCGATTACATATCATTGTTTAATTATTCTTAATTAATAAAATTCCAAATTACGTGTCTAAAAATTTAGGATTTAATACCAATCTAGAAAATTCTAATCAGGTAATAAATAAATATTTCTAACATATAAAGATTTTTTTTATTATGTGATATTTCTATTAAATTAAATTCATTCCTTTTATTTGATTACGTGACTAAGAATTAAGAAAATATCCTTAAATTTATCTTTTAAATTCTAAATCATACATAAAGGCATATAAAATTCAGTCATACATCAAATTTAACATAAACTACTAAACTCACACCTCTAGGAGTTTACACAAACAAGCATACGTCTATACACACACACACACACACACACACAAATAAGCATAAGTTTATTGTATATTTTACATCTAAAACATTTATTAGGATTAGATTTCCTCCTGCATTCAAAACTATGTACATACATACATCAAAAAAATATACTTGGCCTCACTAGGCCATGCAAGGGAAATTCTATAATAGTTTACTACATCATACTACACTAACCATTTTCAAGTAACGTTCTGGATAACTAGAACAAAAGCATCCTATTCAGGTGAATATACCATCTCTACATTAATAACAAGTAACATAAAAACTCTCATATTCAATCTTCAGCTGGAGGCTCTAGAAATACCACATATCATAGGGGTGAGAAATATTATTTTTCAGTAGAAACTCAAACAAAATATAATCAGCAAAGGAAAACCATTATATTTTCAGTTGTATAAAATACACAAAGGCAGTTTTATGGTTAGTAAATAATCAGAATATGGATCATCTATAATAATTAACTTCATGACATCATTTCTATTAATTACGTGCTCACAAATGCTTTAACATAGGGCTTGGCCCTCTTTTTACATCTTTGCCTACATGGTCCCATAATATAATCATTAACCATAGCCATGGTAATTTACATAATTGAGGATTCCTTGATATAGGACATCTCCTAACATAAGTGGCCATTCCACACCCTTTTGCTTGATTCCCTCAACATATTCACACTCTTGATGGATCATATCCACAAAGTGGACCATAGGCGCAAATAAGACTTCTCATGGACTTCTTCCATGATATCTTATTAGAAATTCTTTTTTAATCTTTTCGGATCACCTCTAATTCATTTTCTTTACTTGAGAATCATTTCCAAGCTTAACTTATTTCTTCCACTTTACTTAAAGTGAGCATGCTATTAACTTGAATGTGAATTTAAGACATTCAATGCTATCAAATAGCATTCACTAAAGAGATTAAATCTTAGTGTACATAATATATCTCAAATTAACTATTTGCTAGCTTTGGCATAGGCCAAACTTTCCCATTGAGTCTCATTATTACTCATAAAGAGTTACCTACATGTTGTGTTTGGTCTTTTGCACTTTCTTCATTGCTGAAACATTGTTCATACTGTTGGTGTGTCTAAGTTGCTGTGGTTTGGGATGCATTTCTTTCCATTCCCTTGGCTTCTAAAGATAATTCTATGGTTCCTAGCACCTTGTATTTTGTAGATTTAGTTAGATTTCATAATGCGTATTTTGATTTGACGTTGTTGATGTTAGAACCTAGGGTTTTGCTTGGGGGTTTCTAAAATAGAAGTTATATTTGGTTATCCTATAGTTCTAATTAATGATTATTGATATAGGTACCTTGTTTGTGGTCTTAGATTCATTGGAAGATCACCCCCATCATTTTCGGTGATATCATGACATCATAAACTTGAACCCATTTGGTTTGCCTTGTTTTGTGAGTAAACAATATACTTTATAACTTGTTTTTTAGCTTTAGATATCATTCTTACATGTTTATTTCTAGTATTTGACTTACGAAATTTTAGAAATTTGACTTTTATGTTATTGTGGATTTTTTTAGCAAGCTTACTTATCGACTTTTATGAGCCATGCTTGGATTCTTATGTTATGTCTTACGTTATTGATATTTGGTAAATTTTGGGACAAGAGCACTCTGAAACTCTTTTGATAAGGAACACTTTTAGAAAGTGCTTTTTTTCTGATTTAGACATGTGATACATGTATAATATTGATAATGGATGATTTCTGATGGAATGATTATTGGTATACGAGACTATCTGAATAATGATCTATATATTTGAACTACTGAAAAAGTATATTTTCTGGGGAGGAATATTTGACAGACGCTGCAGTTGACGGTAGTAGACGTCAGCCTTGGTGCACTAGGTCATGATACCCTACCTAGCAAGGGTAGTGTTAGCCTGGTGTGTAAGGCCAGCATGCAATGTAACATCCCCCCTTGACTAAGTATGAATTATGAACCCTAATTAGCCCTAATGGTTGTTTATCTATTATTTGTTATTTCTTACCCTGTTTGGTTTTTATTATTTTTGTGGTGCTTTTTATTATTTGGAGGAAATAAGCACCAGTTGAAATATCTAATGAAATAGTAAAAATTTAACAGTGGTAATTTGGTAATTTGGATCTGTGAACAGGGACATTTTGTCTAGTAAAAAATTAAGAATTAGTAATTAACTGAAATTAATTATTAAGTCCACTAATTTAATTCTAGTCACTATATAATTGAATTAGATGAGAATATCATAATAAAATTAATAGAAAAGTGATATTTAGATAATGGACCAATTAGATTGTGACATGCGGAAGCATGTCATTGGATGAGAATGGCCAATGAGATGGTGACACGTAAAGGCTTATATTGGCTAGAAAATTGGCCAATGAAATGGTGACATATGGCGACATGTGATTGGCCAAGAGTTGGCCAATAACATTGTGACATTTGAAGACAAGCCATTGGTTAAAAATTAACCAATAGCATGTGACACTTTGAAGCCAACCATTTAGAAAAAGTAACGATTTCTTAGTTAGAGAAACCAAACTAAACTTATCTAGTTGCTCCAAGCTAGTTCAAATCCAACTAGTCTAGTTCCATCCTAACCAAATGTTATGATTAATAAGATAAAGACAACTAAAAAGTTTGGCTTCTTATTGGTTGCCTAACAAGACAAATTAGCTTAAACAATAATAAACGAACTAATCAATTTCCTAGGTGTCCCTAAGCTCACGGCCAAAACAAGGACAAGAGAGAGAAGAAAAAAAAAAGGAGAAGGAAGAAGGAAGAGAAGCCATGGCCAAGAAGAAGAGGAGGAAGAAAGGAGAAGAGAAAAAGGAAGAAAAAAGAGAAATCAAGCCTAAATCAATAGCAAAGTTTATCTACAAGAGCTAAGGACTCAAACTCCATCTTTTCTCCTTGAAAATCTATGAGTTTCATGGTGGGTATACTACGTTTGAATCTATGGACTTCTACTCTTTTGGGTTTTAAGCTTGAATATGGGTGGTCTATGGCAAGATAGCCTAATTTTGTGAAGTTTACAAGCTTACTTTCAAGTGGATGGTGATTTTCCCCTATGTTGTCATAATTAGGGTTTGGTTTGAATTATTACACCCATGGCTTAGTCTTGATGATTATGTATGGAGATATGTTCTATGGAGTGATTTAGCCTTGTATAATGTGTGATTCTTACTAAAATTGTTCAAAATCATGTGTTGGATACTTAGGTAGCTCATGGCTACATTAGGTTTCCATGGAGAGATTTTGTGATTTACTTGTTTAATTTAAATCTTATTAAGTAATTATGGGTTTAAGACTTTTATGGTGTATTGATACTTAATTATGGACTACTATGTTTAGATGGCTTGAAGAACACCTTAGAACCTTATTAAGTATACACAACCATGTAGGATTCAAGAGGAAAATTTTGTAACTTTATAACTTCATATTGAATCTTATTAAGAAGAAGTGAAAGTGAGTTTCTTATAATATTTTGATGATGCTCTAAACTCAATTATAATTAAGTAGCTATAAACTAATTAGATGAAGCTCTTAGATGTGTCACAGCCTTAGGGTATATTATTGTCAAAAATGTGAGCTAGTGAATGATTAGGGAAACGTACAGGTTTTAAGAAGATTTTAACATGTTTCTCTTAGAGAAATTGAATTAGAAACCAATAGTGCACCTCTAACAAGCTCATGGCCTTATTGAGTTCAAAGGGATGGGAGTGACTAAACCTAGATTTAGTGATCTCTAAGTAATCTAGGGTCTCCTTAGTGCATTTTCAAATGAAATGTGAAAGAAAAACCCTAGAGTCATTAAATGTAGTGCACGACCAAGTTAAAGAATTTAGGATTATCAATAGCTTTCATATGAATGGTTATGTCAATCTTATTTTGGTCCAGTTGGCCAGAAGAGTATCATTAAAATTAGGCAATCAAATGACCTCATAGGTTTAAACCATAGGAAGACTAAACAAAAAAATGCATCCCAAAGAATCACATGCACACCATTCATGCCACCAAATGAATGTCGTCAAAGATTAATAAACATTAACTTCTCATCAAAATTCAAAGGTAATATTTCAGGGGTATAAATAGCCCTTGAAGGCTACAGAGAAAGGGACTTGAAACTTTGAATATTCATCACACACATAAAGTAGGAGAATAAAGCCCTTCAAGTGTTGTCATTGTTTCGTTTTAATGCTTGTAGGTTTACTCTCAATGATTGCAGTTGTTGTATTTGACTTCAGTTGTTATGTAAGTTTTTGTTTCAGCTTGGTTTTGTAAATGAATTTTCTTGTAACTTTCACGCATTTGTTTTGATTAACACGTCTCTGCTTTTACTTCATTCTATGACTTGTATAAAATTTTAGTCTCACATTTCCAGCAAAACATTGTGTAAATATAGAGAACTTATAACGGAAGTGGTTCCCTTTCGCGATAGGAGATCTAGAATTATAAACTGCCATCTGCTTTGGCTAATTTCCCCATGAACAAACACGCAAACAATAACACAATAAATAGTTTGAAAAGAAGAACCTAGGCTGGTTTACAAATTAATTAGTTGAGTGAATAGCTTTTTCATTGTCAAACTGCTTGTGCAACCTAGGCTCCTTAATCTTATTTCTAGCGTTACGTTTGGATCACTATCTAAGAAGCACGAACACTTCAAAATGGTTATTGTACCCATGTTGGATACATATTTGTGTTGGACACTCCTCGGACACTTAGGACACTTCTAGTTTTTATCATAAGTTTTTTTACATTATTTTTTAAAATTTGTGCTAATATAGGTATGATATCGTAAGAATTAGATAAATGATAATCTTTTATCATGTCTATAATGACAAATACTGATTTTTTTTATTTTTTTTATAGAATCTAAGTTATAAATGACTGTATAGTAATGCTTATATTTTAAATATAGGTGTTTGTGTTAAGATTTATATTTTTATCTTACATATATGTTTAAGATTTGTATTTTTATGTTAATCTTATATTAAATTTATATTTTGTATCCTAGTTGTGTCGTATCCTATAATTTTTAAAATTTTTCGTATCTTTGTGTTCGTGTTATGTCGTATTCATGTCTCGTATCGTGTCTATGCTTCCTAGATCACTATGATATATTTTTAATTTGAAAATGTAAGAATTCCATTCAAATTGAATAAATTTTATATTCATTTGGTTCCATATATAAATAATAAGATGTCAATAAGAGTTGGCTCAAATGTCAGTATTGAGCTTTCAACTCAAAAGTTTTAGGTTCAATTCTTGCTAGTGATGCCTCATTGCTAGATGATTTAAGTACCACTATAATTTCGTTAAGACTTATAACATGTCTTAGACTTTAAAATGAAACAACAACCTGGTGTCCTTTGCAGGCTAAGTTAAAGTTAAAACACATGTTTGCAAATGAAACTGTTGTGGGCCACTAATTCGTTATACTTTTTTTTGTTTATTTGAAAATATGATTCTGAAGATAAATCTCAAGAGACGGAAGAAGACCACCATCAGGAGAAAACATATATTTATAATGCATTTCGTTTGATGTAATTAGATGTCCTTCTTGATCTATGCCCATGCATAACAGTTAATCATTGATGAAATGAAAATTCTATTGTTCAAAGAAATTTCAGAGATGGAAAATATTATCCTTAAGAAATAACTAAGGCCCTGTTTGGTACATCGTATAAATAATGAATAGTATAATATAATTAATACTATCTGCATTTGAAAAAATACTAAATAATAATTTATTCAGTTAAAATAATTTTATCTAACCTTAATTATATAAAATAAAATAATTTAATCTTTATTTGTTACTGTATTAAAGTTAAATAAAATTATTTTGACTGAATATTAGATTATTTATTATCTTATCTAAACATTATATAAAAGATGAATAGTATTAATTATACTATATTATATATCACTTACACAGTATACCAAATAGAGCTTAAATAGATAAATGCATTATAGGAATTTATTTGTTCCGGAGAAATATTCGTGTAGCTATTTTTAGTTATAAATATGATTATTAAAAATCCCACTTTTTTAAATGTCCATAATTCAGTCCCTTGGCATAAATATTTTCTTCTGTTTTTGAAGTCCAACTTCAGAAAACAACGTTCTTTTTTTTCATTGGTATGCATGTCAAAGGACCAAAGAACATTGACCATATCTTGTCCAATTAATTAGCTCTACTGCGCCGACTAATACTGAATAGTGAGAATAAACGATCATTCCCAGAACTTAGGGTTAACCACTTAATGTACGTTCACATCCCCATTGCAAGGAAGTGGCACCTGAAGAATAATAGTTCCTACTTGGGTCATAGTTTCAAACCTTGAAAATTCATCACAGGGGTCCAAGAAAAACAGAAACCTTTTCAATGGGGCAAGGGGTCTCCTCTAGACAGTTTGAAATTCCAAGTACGTATAGACCAATGACCGAGTCTGCATTTCTTCCCGCGTTCACATTCCACTTTTTTTTGTGTGTTTTCTCTAGTAGTATTCTTTCCCTCGAAGACAGCACCAACATAGAAGCTTACCAAGAAACTTGCTATTCTTGACAAAAACAAACCCTTTATATATTTTTTTTCACAGAGATAGGGTACAAATCTATGGCAAGCCAGACAAAGCAGAAACACCCATAACCAGAAACCATGGAAGAGTTCATTAATTCTATTAACCGCGCTTGCGAATTAGCTCGAACCCTTGAAGCAGACCTACCCAATTTGGCCAACGAGCCAGACATGCTATCCATAGCCTTGTCCATTGATCAGGTGGTAAAGGCTTTCAGTGCTGCCAAAGATAGGCTATCCGCGATATTGATCTCCCAGCAAGTCCAAACAACAGCTCCTTCCTTTGCTCCAGCACTGCCTCACGAGGCTTTCAAGCAGGAGGCGCCGCAGCCGCCTCATGAGATGGGTTCAAATCCAACGCTTGAATGGCTCGGATCTAGTTATGCGCAGGCGACAATGGATCAGTTGCTTCAGCTTCAAGCCGCGATGAGGAGCACGACGCCCTTTGATGTGCGGGCTTTGCTCGAAAGTAAGATGATGGCGGGTGGTGTGGATTTCAGTGGAGGCACCCCCGGCCTGCAGATTGGCGAAATGGGAGGAAGAGATGTGGAAGGTTCCGAGAGATCGAAGGGGTCAGAAGGAGAAGTGCAGGCAAAAGAAGCATCATCCTCACGACCCCGAAAAAGGTATGATATATATATCCAAGTTTCTCATAATTTTCCCTTGGATGATTCTGATTAATTCATTGATGACGGTGAATCATATATGTGATTGAAACTAGCTTGCTTAATGGGCTCCTTGAAATAGCGCTATGTTACTCAGGTTAAGATTCTAACTGTTGACTACTTAGTCAGTAGAACTCTTATATCATGTCATGAATTAATTATTTTAAAAATTTAAATTATTAAATAAAAATACATAAATAATTTTATATTTCTAACACTTGAATAACTAGTTTATGCAATACTCCCCATTATAGAAATTGTAGATGAGTTCATTAAACTTCATTCCTCCACAATAATTGAAAGAAAGAAGCAGAAAACGAAAGTAGTGAAGAAGGCTTTTCGGTTTTGGCCAGCTAGCTAGCCTGCCTTTAGTTCATAATCCGTATTCGATTATTGGAATGCAACGGAAAGCCGAAAGGGGACTGACTCAAAAGTAGAACAGAATTTTCAAAAGTATTTCTTAGTAATTAGGCAAACGAGTCACACGGAGAGATATTTCCTGGTAATTACACTATTGGCTAATGATATCATTTTTTTGTGTGATTTTGATTTTTGACAACCCCCATCGATTAGTACAATTATTCTCTTTCGCAAAGTAATTTCTTGGACATTGGCCTGATGATTGCTTCTTTTTCGTATGTACATTAATTGGCATCAGGAAGAATGACCTGGACAAGATAAAAATGATATGTCCTGCTCCAATGTTTGGAAACACAGAAATACCACCGGAGGATGGTTTCACTTGGAGAAAATATGGCCAGAAAGAGATACTTGGCTCCAATTACCCAAGGTGCATGTGGTTAATTAATTAATTACTCTTAATCAACTCAACTCGTAAAGTAGATAAATTTTATGTACTTAAGAAGTAAGATATTTGTCTTATTATGTGACATTTAATAGTAATCATATCAGTTTTGTGAGTTATTGTTATCTTTAAAAATACTTTAATTTAAACAGATAATAATAATTTATAAAACTGATATAATTATCATTAAATAACACAGAATAAAAAAAGTATTTTAGTATGTATTTAGATTAGCTTATTTTATATTCAAAATAACTTATAATCAAACTTTTTATTAAAACATTTTTTAAAAAAATACTTTTTTAAAAAAATAAACCATTTCCAAACATTTACTTACCCCATGGCTCAGAATCTCTCCGTGGCCATAAACTAGCTGGCTAGCATCAACTGCAACACCCAAAATTGACTCACATTCCCACACCAAAAGAAGTTGACTTTTTTTTTTTTTGGTATCTGTCTCTGCACACCATCTAATTAATCCGTGTAGTACAGTGACCGCTGGATTAGGAAATTGAGAGCAGAAGACAAATAGAACCTATTTTTTTATTACTAGTAACAAGTTTTTTTTAAACAAAAAAAAAAAAGCAAATACATCACATTTAAAATGCCTCGATTAATTAATTAAAGAATGATTATTCCTCTTTACTTTTCTTGGTTTGAAATGGTTCTTCCTTTCCAGGAGTTACTACAGGTGCACCCACCAGAAATTGTACAAATGCCCAGCCAAGAAGCAAGTACAGAGACTTGATCACAATCCTAGCCTATTTCAAGTAACATACCGAGGAGAACACACCTGCCACAAGTCCTCCACAGCACCATCACCAGCTCCACCACCACAACTGCTGGTGGACATGACACTAAGTGCCAGTTCCCCCCAGTTGTCTCCGTCATCAACCTCAGTTTCCGGGTGGCTGCCGTCGGTGAAACACAGCCTACAGGGTGGCGGTGGAGCTGCTCCGGCCGGTGCCGCTGCCAGTAGTGGCGGCGCTGGGCCCTCTAATTCAAGATTTGGTACTGATTATCTAGTAGCAGACATGGCTGATGCTATGTTTAACTCTGGTAGTAGCAGCGTTAACAGTATGGAATCTCTCTTCTCCCCCGCTGAAGATAAATGGAAACCAAATGAGAAGAAGAAAAGCTGAAGAATATATAGTAATGAATTTTTGGCAGCTGAAAAGGGGAAAATCCAAGCGAGAATTCTCCAAAAGTTACCTCAAACTGAAAATATTGGACATGATATATTCATATTATATCTTCCAAGAATTTTCTCATTAATTTATAGGTTCCATTGAGTAGCAATTAGCTATTATATAGATGGTAGACCAGCTTCATCTGCAGGGTTAGATCTTGCATGCGTTTATTGGCTAATACTTGTAAGAGAGAATTGAAGTAACCTGGATTTTACAATCTTTTTCCCCCATGTTGTATTTGCAATTTCGCAGAATAAATACTTTTCTTAGATATTGAAACAGTAGTTGAATGCCAAATTTAATCATTTATTTATTTTTTAGTGCGCTACTGCTATGACATATTATATTATGTAATGGATATGAGGGCAAAAGGGTGACCAAACATTGAGGCCCTGAAAAATTAAATGAGATGTTGTTTCGTAGAATTCATATCCACCAATAATTGAGCTCAACTTTTGGAGAGAAAGATAATAAAACTGTATTTATATTATTTTGTTTCCATTAATTCACTCCAATATTATGCCAACTATATATACGAGGCAATATTTTCCTTGTAGAAATTTGGTATTTGCAGGTCTATCTCTTTTCTTCTTTAGTCAGGTTCACACTGTAGTCTACTTTGGAGACGAATATAAATAATTAATATAGTTCCTTTATTATCACAATAAGTTCAGTTTAAAATTAATAAATTAAGTATATACATTTGTACTGAAATTTTATTTATATACAATCCTTCTTTTTAATTAATTATTTTTTATTGTTAATCTTATACGTTTTATAAATAACGAACGGTTGCATACGGTTGTCTAATATGTCTTAATCCGATATTGTTGCATATTAATGCGATGCAGGCATTTTGTGATAATAGATATTTGTATTCGACTCTTTTATTAGACACCAAAAATATTTTTATTTAACTTTTTCATATAATTCAGGTAGATAAAACTGAAAAAACATTAGGTCATTTAATAATTCTAAATATAAAATACAAATGCTGAATCCTAATATACTTTCTATTTAGTCAAGGTTTTTTCAATTGCACGGTGTTAGTTGAATTTGAAATTTATTTTTTTATATTTTGTATAGTTTTGTGATGAATTCTGATCTAATTATAATGATCTCAAGTGTGTAAAGGGAAAAAAAAATTATTCTAAAAGTATTTTTTGCAATAAGGAGATAATTAGGTTAACTTTCGCTTTAAATGATATTCTGACTTCTTTCTTAAGTGATTTTAAGAGCACACTCTTCATATTAAGTCATGCATTAATTTAACCTTTTCTCTTCTTTTGTTCAATTAAAAGATAATGTTGCTTATAAGCCAACTAAGAAATATATAATTTTTTAATTAAAAATAAATTATTCAAAAAATATTATTAGAAATAAAGAGAGTACATGAGATTTTGAATCTCAAGTCACATGCTTCATCCAACTACGGCCTTTAATTCAAAAATAAGAGAAACCGAAACAAAAGTAGAAAATTTCCTTTTATTTGTTTGTAGGTGATTATTTTGGAATTATTTTTTATTAAATATTAATATTATAATTATTTATTAAATGTTTATGAATTATTAATTACATTTTATGAATTTTAAATATTTATTATGAAAACTTAATATATAATGAAGTAAAATTCATGGGGATCGTAAAAACTTCCTAATCTGCATGGTTAGTGCGTGTCATATATTGGTCACTGTCGTTTATCTTTATTCTATTTAATCACTGTCGTTTTTACAATAATGCAGAGTAACATATATATGTCATCCCATCCCATCATATGAATGGTGAACATGAAGAGTCAAATAAATTTGAAGCTATTTATGTCTTTCCCACTTCATGAATTACTGTTAATTGGAACCGTTCAAATAATTTTGTTTGGATTTTATTACTATACTTATAATTTACGATTTATATGTTATTAGATTTTAATTAATGTCTAACAAAGGCTTTTGTCCATAGTGCACATTTATAAAAATAATATGTGTATTGATAAAGTATTTACAATATTTTATAGAAAAGTTACACTTTTTTACTATTGTCTTCTGATAAAATTTTCTGAATTTTAATATAATAAGGAACTCTATTTGTCAGTTATATTAAGAAAAGAATTACAATTTTACATAATTAAAAGTTACAAATTAAATTATTTTTTATGAAAAAAAAGACAGCAGTTACATAGTTTTTATATAAAAAAAAAGAAAAAAAATAATATATTAATATATAATGTATAAAGTGATTAGGATTTCGTAAAATATTATTAAATGACATTTAATACACAAAATATTTCTTTACGTAAATGTGCATAATAGAATGCACCTCAAACAAATAGATAATAAGAATTGTGGTTTAATTTTTACAAGTTTTATCTCAAAAAATAGTTATACTATTATTACTATCAGTTCGAGAAGATTAAACTTATGAAATCTTTTAAATGAGTCAAATTTAACAAAAAAAAAATTATAAACTGTGGTTGCATACACAACAATAATTTCATACTTTGTTCAATTTAATTTATGCATGCAATACAAATGAAAGGCCACGAACCAGTTTGATAAATTAATGGGAGCACCACACATGAGGGTAACATTCGAAAATGGTAAAAAGAAAAATACCTCGCAATACGATGATACCAAATATCGGCAGGCGCTGCCAGCCATGACAGTGGCTTAAGTAGATTCCTTCTTGGAAGGATTTACGGGGCGTGTAATTTTATTATCAGGAATTACATTCTTAGGAATGATATATTTAAAATAATATTGTTTAGTATTTTAAAAACTCTGTTTGATTTGCATTTAAAATTTTTAGGAATATTTTTTGAAATTTTTGAAAATAATTTAAAAACTGTTTGGTTAACTATACTTATTTTTGAAAATTTATTATATAATTTCTAAAATATCCCTAATGTATATCAAACAATATATGCTATAATACATTACAACTGCTTATTATGCATATTATACCTGCTACAAAATCATATTTATTCCAATTACAAATTATTAAAGAAGTGGTGAGTACTTTCATAATTATAGTAGTGAAGAATATAAAAAAAATCATATTTGCACCCACTAATGAAAGTACTTGCAATGTCACCATAAAAAAAAAAAAAGATTATATTTTATTTTTTTTGGTGGTTAACAGAGGTAATTTTTTTATGATAATATTATTTTTAATGAAAAAAAAATCACACTCTAAGAAAAAATTAATAAAATAAGATTTTATGAAGAGAAAATTCTAACTTACACAATAATATTGAAAAAAGAAGAAAATTGATGGAGAAAGAATGAAGAGAAAAGACCTCTATAAAACTATGCTAAAAGTGAGATAAAGATGAAAAAGTAAGATGATGATAAAGGAATTATCGAAAGAAAAAAAAAAGAAGCTAAAATTGATTAGTTACAAAGGTGGACATTTTAGACTTTTTTATTTATTTTTACTCCCAAGTCATGGGAAAACAACCTATCCAACCTCTCTCGTGAGAATGAAATATGAGTAAAAGGTGGGAATGTGGCTCTCCTAGGAATTTAAAATATTCAAAAATATTTTTTAAAACTTGTAACAAACATAATAATATTTTAAAATGTATAAGAATGTTTAAAATATTCTCAAAAATCTTAAAATTAGCCTTGAAACAAACACACTCTTAGGATTATACTTGTCTATGATACCCGTGAATATCATGGATTTTTTTATTTTTTTTACATAACATTTATTTTTTTATAATTAGTATATATATATATATATATATATATATATATATATATATATAATTTTTAAATTCAAGTAATATAATTTTAACCTAATATTTTATTAAAAAATAAATGAAATTTTTATTAAACATGTTTAAAAAATTTGTATCTTCTTGCTTTTAAGTAATAAAATGTACCAATTTAATATATTATATTGTTATTGTCATGTAATTTTTTCCTTTTTAATTTTTGTATGATACATTTTTTTCATATGTACATAATTTTATTCAAATTTAAATTAGGAAAGCGAAAACACTCACTTTATCACAAAGTAGTTGTGGTTGATAACCAAACTCAAGTTCATAACATTTTTAACATTATTTTTGGTCTTATAATATTTTTAATACTAAAAATATGTTATTTAACTTAGAACATACAAAAATATCAGTAAATAAATAGTATAATTAAGGAAATAAAAACTAAATAAATCTTAATAGTGTGCTTGATAAAGTTTTACAATAATAATAGTATTGTAGAAAAATTTTGTACTATATAAAAAATTTTAAAAATATTATTTATAATTAACAAATACAAATGTTGTCATATAACCAATTTATAAATAATAAAATATTAAATTTGTCACACTAAACATTTTTTTGAAGTATACAATATTTATGCATAAACATGTTTTATAAGTTAATGCATAAAATAATCAATATTATTTATATAATTTATTTATATTTTTAATAAATTTACATAAAATAAACATAAATTAGGGGGGAAAAAAAAGAGCAGCCCAAGGCTACAAACACCGTGGGAGGGCCAGGAGGCAGTGAGGGGGAGGAAAAAAAAAACAAAACCAGGAAGCACTGAGCAGTATGGACACGATGTACGTAGAGAGACAGAAAAGTCTATAACTACTATTTACCAAAGCCACAGTTAACAGCATAAGGGGCACCCAGCAAAAAGAAAACAGCATAGGCGGAAAAAAAATAAATAAATTCTTATTTTGGTCATCTAAAAATATAAATATTATTATTTTAATTTTTTAAAAATATTTTATTATTAATTTAATTTTTAAATTTAAAAAATATTATTATTTTAATTTTTTAAAGATATTAATCTCAATTAATTTATTCAATAATTGAAAAATACTATCAATTTAATTTCATACAAAATTATCATCAATTTATTCCTTTAATCATTAAAATTTTATCAATTTAATCTCTATCTATATATTAAAGGATAATTTTGATAACACTTTTAAGATTCAGCAACTAAATTAATGATAAAAAATTTTAAAAAATTAAAGTAATAATATTTATATTTTTAGATGATTAAAATAGAAATTTACTCAAAAAAAATTTAGCGAGAATAATTTTTCTTAATTGGAAGGATGAATTGTCATGTGACAATTGAAAACAATCTTTTAGTTAGATATAATAAATATTCTATTCGTTTGATATTAGGGAAAAAGAAAAAAATAAAATAAGAATGAAAAGTTTTTTATAATTTAATTTTAAAAATTTTATAATTTTCATTTTATTTTATTTTATTTTTTATTCATCATCCAAACGTATTCAGTGTATTAATATTATACTAATTATAGATAAGACCTCGAATAAGTTGATAACAATACTTGTTTACGTAAAGATATTTTTAAAATTAAATATAGAATATTGGACCTTATACATTGGTCCACTTTTCTACTTTCCAGCAAGAGCTTCCATTTGCATTAGATATGGCTAAAGACAGCAAGGGAATTGGATCGGGAGCCAAACATAAGAGCCTTCAATGATGTGATGCTTTTGTCAATCTTCATTTAAGCACTTGATTAAAAACATTATTCCAAACATCAAAAGTTTACAAAGTTATTTTAAAAAAGGTAAATATTGATAGGAATGAAAGTAGTTTTACGCTTTAATTAGTTAATATTTAATTAGTATAGTATAAATAATATTTAGAAATCTAAAATGTATAATTAGTTTATTGTTGTACAAATTAATCAAAATTAATATTTAAAGTTTTCCTTAACTGGAACCAAAAAAATTACTTGTTTTACATTGCTAGTTATATCATAGATACGCGTGTGTATGTGTACATAAATTTTGAATGAAAAAAAAAAAACTTATTGATGCAACGAAATTGGTGGAAGAAATTAAATAAAAATATAGAAACACTACCAATTTTTATTTATTAAAAAAAATTAAAAAAATCCTCTAAAAAAATGAAAACTAGTATGGTTATTCTAAAGTTAATTCTACTAATTATTAATAATTTTAATGATATTTAATTTACCTAAAAATAGACACAATTTAAATAAAAAATTAGATTGAAATATTTATAAAAAAAACACTATTTACAAGTTATATTATAAAAAAAATTATTTATAAGTTTGGCTTGTTCAAAGTGTAGGAATCAAAACTCTGTAATTTGTCTAAAAGATAATTATGAGTTGGTAGATTTTAATTAAATTTAATGATGATAATTAAATAAAAAAATTTATTAATTGATTAATTAAAAATATTTTATTATCAAAGGACCGTCATGACACATTGATAATAAGTTATTTTAAATTTATTTTTGAAAAGTGCGACAATATTTATTATAATTAATTATTATTAAATATGATTAAAATTTATTTTAAAACTAAAGAGCTATCACAACAATATTTATCCTAATTAAAGTATTTTTCAAGTCAAACAAACTATCACAATTAAAAATGACTCAAACTATTAAAACATATTTATATTATTTATTTTCAAAGTTAGTATATAATAAATTCTACCAAATAAACATATATAGTTCTTAATTTACATGTTCAAGAGAAAAATTAAGAAGCAATTAACACTCCCTTATGTATACTATCTATGTATCTAATAGATTGAATAACAAGAAGATGTTAAAGCCCATGCACAGGAAGTTGTTTGTGTGGGTGAACGAATAAAGTAACGTATGAGTGCGTTTTGCTGGACTTTGAGACTTTTGGTTCGTTTTAATTAGAGGAAGAAGAAATTCATTAATAGAGCATAAGACTTACAGGGGGACCAACAATTGTCTTCTTCCTTCCTAGCCTTTTCCCAATTTCCACTATGTTTGCCTCTCAAATTTTTGTTGGCTATTAATGAAGCTCTCTCAATATATTCTCTATAAATTGTCTCCTCCTGTTAATTGTCTTCTCTTCTTCAATGCTTTCTCATCTCTTTAAATAAAACCAAATTTGATAGAGTCTTATTTCAAGATAACATAATCTATTCTTTAATTTAAATTCTTCCTATCTTAATTGATCAGTTATATCCTTTTCAATTTGATGACCCAAATCTCAAGATTAAGATAATAAACTTATTTATCTTCTTATATGTATTTTTTTTGGATTTTTTATTATTTAATTTTTGTAATTTTTAAATTAAAAAAAATAAAATGACCAAATCAAATAAATAAATTTTTTATTTTTTTAAAAATAAATTTAAAATGACTAGACAAAATTAGGTGCCGACAATGTAAAATAAGGATTGAATCAAGAGCTAACAATGTTGAAAATGTGCTTACGTGGTCATTTGAAATTTTGTGCTTCAAAATTTATTATCAAATTAACACATGTTTAGATTAGTTATTTACTTATAGAAAATTTTATAATCAAAATGTTTAGAGAATTTTTTATTAAAAAGGTTTTCTTGAGTATAATATAAACTTATTTACACATGCAAATAATGCTTTTCTTTTTCAACTAGTGGGGTGTATGATAAATAATGCAAGCATAAATTTACGGCGTAATGTGTTCTATATATGAAAAGCCAAAACAAAACCTTATATCAATTTTTAAAATGAATAAACTCTTTAATAATTCATATTAAAAATGGGCATACAAAATTCTAAAGTATTAACCTAGTGGTGACTAAATAAGGGTGTGACTCAGTAATAGGGAAGCTAGAATCTCATTAACACAAATTTTATCTATAATGTTAAGAGTTCAAATTCAATTGAAAAATACTTTATGAAGAACGACAACTTCAATACCTAAAATAAAATTACATCACGTGAGAACAAAAAAAAAGTATTATGACAAGTTTAAATTTTAACTTCATCAATTTTCAAGAGATAGATCGTAAAAATATTTTTTGGAAATTTTGTAATCCCAACGTGAATAGCCTCGTTTTTTTTTTTTTCTGCTATAGGAATGGCCTCCTTCTGACCATATCAAAAAAATGAATTACGATAATAATTTTTAAAAAAAAAAGAGTATGTAACTATCTGGTATATATGTGTAAATAGATAATAGACATAAATAAAATCGAGCTTAACCGAGGTTTTCTTTTCATCAATTAAATAAGGGGGACTTGCAATATGTCAATTAAAAATAATCTACTAATAATTCAAAATCAATATAAAGGTTCTTGCTTGAGCTTAGTTCAAGTCGTAAGGGTGAGTGAAATTTGGCTAGTAATTATACCTTTAATCCTTGTAAACAAATATTAAAGTTATTACTATGATAGTTTACATTGATCTTCCACACTCGTGTTTAAGAAACCAACTCCAATAGTGGAACTAAAGTATTTATAAAATACTATAAAAAAAAGTATTTATAAAGCATTAATTTGATACAAATATTCCCCAAAAGCGAAAGACATGTACAAAGCATAAATTACTGTCTTTTTGCAGGGGCACACTATCATTGTGCCATCGCTTTTACGTGTTGAAGAGAGAGTTATGACGGGATGCAGGGCCTAAAACAAAGGCTTAAACAGTAGCTTCTGAAAAAGACCAATTTTGTTCATTAGCTATCACCGTGGCTCGTCTCGTTCTAATAATTTTCCACCTGTTAATTGCCCTCTCTATAAGTTTGGACTCAATTTATGGTGCCCCACCTTGTCAAATCACCCTTTTGGCTTCGAGCTATAGGCATCACCACCCTGTGAATGTGACTAAGTTGAAACATTAATGGTCCAGTTTTGCTGTTTTGGTTTGCAAAACCCTCAGTTTGATCTCATGCCCTATCAAAATCCTTTTCAACCCGCAAATATGGCTGCCTTATTGGACCCGTAGCACCTGTCCCACACTCCATTTGCAAGAAAATCTTTCACCAAAAATTTGAGGATGCCATTGGCTCTTAGGCCCATGCATGACATAGCCTTGCAAGAAGATAAAAGAAAAGGCAAGCTTTGCACATACGGCAGATAAAACCGACAAAGTTGGGTTATTAGTGTATGATATTTAATCACAAATCTTTTTCAAAGCATATACAGACATACATTACATCAGATTGACTACATTATTCATGTAACTGAGAATGAAATTGACTCTATAGTACAGGAAACAATATGAAAAACGCAAACCCAAAATCTAAATCAATTTATTGGATTTGGATCATTTCTTTTTAGTTAAAAGCATGATTGTGTCATTGTTAAGAGAGAGAAAAATACAAAACTACATCTGTGCGGAACTGATCAACCCTTCTACATGCGATGGTAAATCTCTGCACCCGAAAATTTGTGTTTTTCTCTTTTATAACATGACACTATAAAGTGAAAAAAGAGAAAATCCAAATTCAATCTCAACAAGTTAGCTTAGGAAGCTAATCAAAGCAAATGACATCATCAAAGTGAAAGTCAGTATCAATATGAACAGAATCTGCCCCAAAATCCATGTCCAAACTTTGAGAGCCAGAACATGAATACACAGCATCTTTATTATCAGGTGCAATCTTTAAGGGCATAATAGCAGGCTCGGATAGTTCAAAAAGGATAGGTTCCAAGTTGTCTTTATTAAGATCACTAAGAGTGTCTTCTTTGGGATATTCTTGTTTTATAGTTGGGCTTGGTGAGTCAATAAGGTGATCTTGTTCATTTGGTACCTTGGAGTCAGGATGAGAATTCTTAAGAAATGACTCCCAAGTACCAAAATCTGTGACCAAATGTGAACCCTTGAAGGTGTCTTTGCATGTGTGAAAGCCAATATACGTAATTTGGTACATATCTGGATTCTCCTGTATCCGCTGCGCCTGTTTGGTTGCCTGGCAACCTTGATCATACTTTCGAGTGCACCTGAAGTAACTCCTGCAAGACCAATCATTAATTTTGAAACAAGAATCCTAGTTATAGAACTCATAGTCCACACATATCAATACTAATAGATTTGAGTGTCAAATGTCCAAATCAAGTGCCAAATAATAGTCCAAATGTTCAGAAAGTTTTTTAAGTCTGGTTTCTTCACTAGCCTGATCTAGCCATGAAATTAAATTACAAACAGCATCACCCACTGCAGCAGCAATATTGTGGTTGCGGTAATGTCTGTAACTGCATCACTCTACAATTACAAAGTGATTTTTGTTTACACACAAATGTCACAATGCAATTACAACGTTCACAACATAACCATATTGCGCTGCAATTTTTACATAAAAATTTTTTTCAAAAATATTTACTATTTTATTTGTCAAAAAATTTCAGTCACCACGGCCGCAAATCTCATTACAGTAACTGCAACTCTCACAATCGCAATAATCACAACTGCGACTACACCTGCAATTACAATTTAATTTAAGCCCTGCCTACAACAGAAGCAGTTTGAGTGTAACTTCTACTTCTGGCATGAGTCAGAAACGAAGTTTTCACTTCTAGTAAAAGCCTATTAAAGTCATTTTCTTAAGATGATTATTCTATATATAGATCACTTTGTCAATCAGCATTTTTTTTTTCTTGGAGACAGGGAAGAAAGAAAACTAACGAACCAAGAAAAAAGAAAACAATGCCTAGTGATGTAACTTATGTCCAAATCATATACTATCTTATAATATAAAAAAATAGAAAATAAAGATTACCTAGGGAATTTAGAATTAAGGATTTCCTTCTGTCCGTACTTTCTCCATGCATGATTATCATCAGTAATGTGGGAGACTATGGTCCATGTATGTGCAGTCTTCCTGCGCAACAACAATATATATATATATATATATATATATAATGGCCAGAGATTCAGAATCTGTAAAATATTTCACAGCAAGCATATAAGGAACCCACTTGGATCTGAACTTTGAAAATGTCTTACACTAACAAACATCAACAGTTGGAATTCACTCCATTAATTCTTGATATCAATATTATAAGCCCAACTTAACCTCAAAGCTTCAATTTTTTTCCATCCAAAGAAAGAAAAACAACAACGAAACACGATGTCCGTACATATCCCAATTTACCAAATCCTCCCAGTAACACAAATTGCCAACAAAAGCAAGCTCTGTTAACTGAGGAAGTGAACTAACTAATAATATGTCACTGTAATAGATTTTATAAGAAAATAGAAAGAGGATGACCTTCTTTTGTAGCAACCCCTCTTATGTTTTGTGGTCGGCGACGATCTCTTCCTAGTCTCGCTGGAATCCTCAGACCGCCGACCGTTGCTGCAGGAAGCTGCCACCGGCGACCCGTTTTCACCGGAATTTAGCAGATTCTGATCGTCACCGGCACCGGCTTCGGAGGAAGTCAGAATAGAAAGGGTCTCAGTGAAAGATCTCAGCACACAGGCCATGAGTTCCTCTGCTGAGGGAGACCCATCGGCCCCAAAAGGCTTCTGAAGTAGAACCTTGAGCTGGGAGGCAGCCTCCAGGCCCTGAACCAAGTCTCTGATCACTCTCTTCCTCTTAGCCGAGACACTTTCAGGGAAAAGAATCTCCATTTTCTCTAAATATCGTGGCGCAAGATCTGTGCGGTGTTTTTTTTTTTTTTGTTAGCTTTTCTTTGCACTTTTGCTCCTGATTTGCAGCTGGGCTTTGGGGCGTGGAGAGGGAGGCGAGGGTGAGCGAGATGAAAGGGAAAGAGCGAGAGAGAGAGTAACAAAGGAATGGAAAATGGTGGGAAGGGAGCGATGATGTGAAATGTGAAACTAAAATTTTCCAGACAAGGAAGAGAATTTTCCACGGATACTAACTTAACAAAGATAAGGATGACGTTGCCTTGTGATGCAAGTGTGATGTTCGGTTGTTTCTTTTTGGCCATTTACAAATCAAATTTGTCAAAATAATATTTTTTTTTTTACTTTTATTGTAATGAAAATATTACAATTAATTCAATTATTGTGCCCAACACGTTTCAATTCTTTTTACGTTAGATTTATAACATGATTAGTATAGTTTATTTTTTAATATAAAAATTATTTTTTAAAAATTTTTTAAAAAAATATTTAATTATAAATTATTTTCACAACAAAATAAATTAATTTAAATGTATACTTACAACTTTAGAATTCGTTTGTATTATAATTTAAATAAAATAATAAATAATTAGTTCTTGATTTCATTTTAATATTTATTTTCACTTACCTGATTATGTATTCCTTAATTATACTTAAAGACATTATTTAATATAAGTGTCTCATTTATAATCGTTTCATTAATTAATAATCCAATATCCCTCTCTTACTTTAATAAAAAAACTATTGCTAAACTTCATTGTCATGGGTGATTGTAACTTTAATCAACACATGTAATTAATGCTAGACCATCGCTCCTACTAATAAGAATTACGTCATTATGTTAGTTCAAAGTTTTCTTTTGACATTAGCGTGTGATAATTTTAGACATTAATTTATTATTTAATTTTAATAACTTTCATTTAATTTTAATTAAAAACAATTGTTGCATGTTTATTGAACTTTAAATTAAAAGATTGTCAAGTTCAAAAAATTGATTATAAGAGAAATACAAGAAGAAATTTGATTTTATTGAGAATGAACTGTTTCATATACATTTAAAATTTTTTAAAATTCAAGATGAATCTCTACTCAGAATAGAAATAAATCTGCTCATATAAAAAAAAAAAAAACTTCTGAAAAATCAAGATCAATTTACTGATAACTAAAGATAAATTAACTTATGATAGTATTACAATACCGCTATGTTATGTGATTTCATTCAAAAATCTAATGTTGGGGTGATCCTAAGATGCTGCTAATAATAAGAATATTTTTGGAAGTCAAAGAATTTGAAACAACATCTTAAAAATAATAGATACTATTGCTACATATTTGGAAATGGAATTTCAAATACATAAAAGTGAAAAATATCATATCATCAACCCAGAAAACTGTATGACGAAGAATCCCCAGCCTTCCGCGCACCTTTTGACAATTTTAGTTGGACAGTCATTATTCCCTTTCATGGATTGATCAATACGTCTCATACCTCTCAATGGGCTTCTTCACACCTTTTTCTAAACATGCAGACATAGAAGAAAGGGATATGTTTGACAATATATGTTGATTTATTATTAAATAATAGTTAATTTTAACAAATGAAGGAGGTAAAGCTCATTTAACGCTTTATATTTTGTTAGTATTATCTATTTACAATCTACATTAACTATTTTTAAATTTATTTTTTAAAATTTCTTCAAATAACTACTCTTAATATTGGACATGATATAATCATATTATATTTTCGAAGAATTTTCTCATATTAATTTATATGTTCCGTTGATTAGCAAGAAGCTATTATATAGATGGTAGACTAGCTTCATCTGCAGGTTTAGATCCTGCATGCGTTTCTTGGCTACTACATATATACTTAAAACAGAGAAAGTAACCTGGATTTGACAATTTTTTTTCCGTATGTTGTATTTTGCAATTTTGCAGAATAAATACTTTTCTTAGATATTGAAACAGTAGTTGAATGCCAAATTTAATTATTTATTTATTTTTAAGTGAGTTACCACTTTAACTTATTATGTAATGGATATGAGGGCAAAAGGGACCAAACAATGCGGCCCTGAAAAAATAAATGAGATGTTGTTTCCTAGAATCCAGATCCACCAATAATTGAGCTCAACTTTTGGAGAAAAGATAATAAGGCTGTATTTATATGCGAACTATATGAGGCGATTTTCTTCTACAATTTGTCCTCTTAGATATTTTTTATTTGCATGTCTATCTCTTTTCTTTTTTAATCGGGTCCACGTTGTGGTCTATTTTAGAAGCAAAAATAAATAATTAATATAGTTTTCTTTTCTTTGTGCAAATCTTTTCACACTCTTTATATGCAAAATTAATTCCAATCAAGATATTAAGATTATCTCTTTTAACAGTATGTTAGTTAATATAGTTCCTTTATTATCACATTATAGCAGAGTTTAAAACTAATAAATTAAGTACATTCATTTGTACTGAAAAATTATTTATATGTACGATCTCCTTTTTTTTATTTTTTTAAAAAAAAGTACTAAACCTCCTTAATTTTGAATCATTTATAAATTATCACCGTAAATTTTAAAATCATTTTACTAAATACTTAAACTATAAAAATTATCTAAACTGATCTTTTTATTCACTATCTGTTAAGTCACATAACAAAAATATGATTATGTGACTAATACATATAATTTTTAATAATCCAATACCATAATTTCTATCAAATTTAAATAAATGTAAAACTTCTATTTTAAATTAATATACAATAATAAGGATTAGTTTACTATAGTTTTTAAAATGAAATGTTCAAATTTATTCAGATTTGATAGAGTTATAGTGCCATGTTATTAAAAATTACATGTATTAGTCACATGACTATGTTTTCGTTAAGTGGCTTAACGAATAATATGTGAAAGATTAATTTGTGGATAATTCTTATAATTTAAATATTAATTAATATAATTTTAAAGCTTGTAGTAGTAATTTACAAATGACTTAAAGTTTAGAAAATGTTAGTACTTTTTTCCTATTTTTTAAATCTGATACGTCTTATAAATAACAAATGGTTGCATACACTTGTCTAATAAATACATGTCTTAGTCCGATACTAGCTCATTAACCCATGCAATGGCAAACACCGGTATATTAATATTTGTAATTATTTTATAAGCCTACATATTAATACTTATAATTAATTTTTTTAATATAATTTACGAATATTTCTATAATATTAAATTAGTTTATGAACTAAATATGTCTGGATACTTTTTTATTAATTCTCATAGAAAAGTTTCAATAGAATTTATATATTATTTTTGTTATAATAGTTTAATTTATGGATTAAATATGAACCAATATATTTCATTTTTTACTTTGGTAAGAAATTATTTTTAAAATTTATTTTCATAGTTTTTTTATGATTGTGTGCCTTTAATAAAATGTTTTGAATTGTGATTTTGATTTATCTATCATCTTACTGTGACTATATGAAGCATAAATTAAAAAAATAAAAACCAACAAATATAAGTTAGTTAATATAGGGGTAATATTATTTATAAAACTCTCACATTTATGTCATCGTTATCTTTCCTAATAAATATAAATTATTAACTAAATATCAAAAGTTTCTATTCAACAATAAAATTTTAAATCTGTTTAAAGGATACTACGTCAGCATTTAAGATTATGTGACATTAAATGACTGCTAAGAGTCTTTGGATGAGGTTACATAAAAACGTGACATTATATGATATTACTTGGCTTGTAGAAGTTTTTGAATGAGGTCATATCAACAAATAATATGACATGGAAAGGCATGACTTTGAGCGCTAAGGCACCCATATCAACACAAAAAAGAACATGACAGTACATGACTTGCATGAGTCTTTTAGTATGTTACGCTAACACATAAGATGATGTGTAAAGTTTTTGAATAAAGCCACATCATCACATAATATGACATAGCGCTACATGATACCACATTAGCAAAGGTGCTTGCAATGGTACCCTTAGACATTGTTAGGTTTTAAAACCTCACCAAATGGACCAATCAAAAAATGACACCTACTTTAGTTTTTGCTGATGTGAAAGAATGACCAACCAACGTGTGAACGAAGTAGCAACTAATTTGTGCTTACTCCTACTGTTACTCTTGCGGGCATTTAAATATATTTTAACGAAGAGCAAATATAGTAGTTGCTCTTATAATTGCTCCTATTATTACTCTTTCTTCTCGGGTTTCAAAACCCACCTAAATAAAAGGGCGCGATAGAATACACCATGAGAGGATATAGCATTTTATGACTAGAAAGAGGTGATGTGGCAAGTTTTTCGAGGAGGTTGTATTATTATATAATATAATGAGGTGTTGCATGTTTAAAAGATGACACATCAACAAATAAGATGACATGATATTCTATAACTTAGAGGAGTCAACTTTAATATATTGTATATAAATAGTTGTGTATTAATCTGATGCAAGCATTTTGTTATAATAAATATTTATATTTGACTCTTTATTTAGCCACCAAAAATACTTGTATTTATTTACCAAAATGAAATACTTATATTTAACATTTTTCATATAATATACTGAGGTAGATAAAACGGAAAAACCAGACATTGATTGTTTAATAATTCTATATATAATATACAAATGTTGAATCCAACTATACTTTCTGTTTACTGAAGGTTTTTTCAATTGCACGGTATTAGATGAATTTGAAATTTATTTATTATATTTTGTGCAGTTCTGTGATGAATTTTGATCTAATTATAATGATCTCAAGTGTGTAAAGAAAAAAAAAATTCTAAAAGCATTTTTTTTTATATAGTAAGGCTATAATTGAGTTAACCATTGCTTTAGGATTTATTTGTTATAAGATTTTAATATCTAACAAAGGCTTGTCTATGGTACAGATTTTTTTTTGTACTTTTTTTTTGTCTATAGTATACATTTATAAAAACAATATGTTTTTCAATAAAATATGAGGAGGGATCAATTCATACTGGTGTAAGTCAAACTTAATTTTACATCATTATATAACTTTTTATTGGATGTTTTACTTACAAAATTTACCGTTGGATTGAAAGTTTATATCATGTAAATTATGCTCATAAAATTTCACACTAATTCAATATTATTTTATACTTTATTAATATAAATCAAAACTAATGTAATATATACTTTTTAAATATATGAATATAGAAAATATTTGATTACATTTTTATTGATATTCAATTTTTTTAAAAATTTAACACAAATGATCGACATGATGTATAGTTATAATAAAACGGTTGGATTAATTATAAATGTATTTTATAAAAATTTATTGAAAGGTGTCAGTGTACTAAGTCTTATACCGGTGTTAATTGATCTATCCTCATAAAATATATATTTACAATATTTTATAGAAAAGTTAAACTTTTTTTCTAATGTTCTGTGATAAAATTTTGTGAATTTTAATATAATAAGTAACTTTGTTTGTCACTTCATGTAAGAAAAACAATTACAATTTTTATATAATTAAAAGTTGCAAATTAAATTATTTTTATATACAAAAAGACAGAAGTTACATAGTTTTTAAAAAAATAAATCTAAAAAACTAATTATCAAATGAATAAAGTGATGATTATTTCATAAAATATTGTTAAATGGCATTTTAATACACAATATTTCATTTTCAAATGTCCATAATAGAATGCACCTCAAACAAACAGTAAATCTGATAAAAAAAAAATCACGCTAATTATAGACTGCGTGGTTGCATACACGACAACAATTTCATATTATAAGCTAATATGCTAATGCCAAATATCGGCTGGCGCCAGCCATGAATAAGGATTTAGGGTTATAGTTAGTATTAATATTATATACTATAAACTTTTGAATGAAAAAGACTTAAGGAGATTCGTTTATTTTACTTTAAGAAAAGTTTATAAACAAAATATTTTAGAGTGAATTTTTTATTAAAATACTTTTCTTGAATATAAAAAAGTTGATCTAAACGTTCAAATAATGGTTTTCTTTTTCAATTAGCTGAGTTTAGGATAAATAATACAAGCATAAATTTACTTCTATGGAAAGCCAAAACAAAACCTGATATCAATTTTTAACATGAATAAACTCTTGAATATATCATCTTAAAAACTTGCACACAAAATTCTAAATTATTGATGTAGTTGTTACTAAACAAGGATGTGGCTTAGTATTAAGTAAATTGAAATCTTAGTAGCACAAGTCCTCCCTCAATACTCAAGAGAAATATTACACCTCATAAGGACTGAAAAACATATTATAACAATCTTAAATCTTAACTTTTAATTCCAATATAAATAGCCTGCTTTTGACCAAATAAAAAAAATGAATTACGATAATATAAAAAAATAAGAGTATATTTAGAATAATAAATTTTATAAATTGATTTGATTTATAAATGAAAATTTTTATTTGGAGGTTATAAAAATAAAAATTAATTTAATTTTATAATAATTTTTAAATATAAAATTAATTTCTACTTAAATCAAATCATTTCAACTTAAATCAAATCAAATCAATATTTTAATATATTCAAAGACATAGTGTAAGAGTATATATATGGCTATCTGGTATATGTATATAAATATATAGACATAAATAAAATTGAGCTTAACCTAGGTTTTGTTTCCATGAATTAAATAGGAGGGACTGACAATACGTCAATTAAAAGGAGTCCACTATAAGATGATGAAAGTTGGGTCAATTAGTAGAATTCAACTGTATATTCCCAAAGTATAACTCCAATAGTGGAAATGAAGCAATATTTATAAATGCATTAATTTTTTATACAAATAACCTCAAAAGTAAAAGATATGTAGAAAGCATAAATTCCTCTCTTCTTGCAGGGGCAAATCTTTGTGCCATTGCCCCTACGTATTGAAGAGAAAGTTACCACGAGATGCAGGGCCTAAAGCAAAGGCTTAAACAGTAGCTTTTGAAAAAGACCAAATTTTGTTCATTAGCTAGTGCTACAACTTGTCTTGTTCGGATAATCTTCCACTGGTTAATCACCCTCTGTATACGTTTGGACTCAATTTATGGTGACATTCCGGCCCCACCTGCTTAAATCATCCTTTGTCTTCATGCTATAGACATCACCACCCTGGGTATATGACAAAGTTGAAACATTAATGGTCAAGTTTTGGTTTACAAAATCCTCAGTTCGATTTCATGCTTATCAAAATCCTTTTCAACCCACACATATGGTCAGCATAAATCATATCTTACACATTTATTTTATATTTTTATTAAAATATTAATTAAATATTTATCTCTTAATCGATTTAAATTTATAATTTATTATAAATAAATTGATTTGAAACTAATTATGTATACAAATTAGAAAAATCAATTAAGGAAAGTCAACAAAAAAAAAAATTTAGTCGAAGCCAATTTAGAAAAACTTTTGTTGTCATATATGTTATAGTATTTTAAGCATAACTCTACCTCTAGAAATCCAATTGATGTAATTCTAATGACGTAAGAAAGCTAAGAGACAGATCTATAAATCTTATGATAATCACTTTTCCTGATTCTGTCATCTTTAAGTAAAAAAATCCGCCATAAGTCAACTAAGTCTTTGGAGTCGCTAACAGCTTGTAACCCTAGTTGCCTTAGGTTCTCTAAAAGCTATAAATGGAGTAAAGAGATAGTAGTTTAGGTGTGCCTGAGCTCAGAGCCCCACTTTGAGTTCGGAGTTTTAGTTTTTTTGTTTTCTTTTCTTAATGTTCTAAATTCTTTATTCTAAGATTTAGATAGATCTAAGTCAGAATTTTTTTTTTCTTAGTTAATACAATTACATGTTTCTTCTCTTTTGAATTTGAACTCAATTTAATTTTGTTCTTAATGCTTATAATTGTGTGAGTATCAATTTAAATGGTTAGATGACATACATGATACCAAAAAGTAATTGTATGAAAAGCATCTTAAATTAAGTTTCATAAATTGTGTGATTTGATTGTTGTGCATGATTTATTTAGATTATTTAACAATCTCTCATGAACATTAATGCATTCTTAATATTGATTTAAGTTATGCTTGACAAATATAGGTCAAGTCAGTTTAAAGATAATTTTAATGTTTGCTCATAAGAGAGTATTAAATAACTTAAGAGATTGAATCTTGAAATTTAAAGTTGAAAAATATTTATGCAAATTAACTAAAGTAGCAAAGGGTTAACAAGGTGAAATCAGAAACCCTAAGTCTCTCTCATTTATTGATATTTCATTTATTTTGTTTACGCGTTACTTTCATATGAATTATTTTCTTTAATTATTCTTCTCAATTAAAATTAAGTAGTTTCAACTTTGGTAATTAATTCAACCCCTATGGAACGATAATGAGTTGTTTTGGATTCCTTTATTAATTGAGCAATTTGTGCACTCATTAAAATCTTATAACAGTTGCCTTATTAGAACTATAGTACTTGTCCCACACTCCTTTGCAAGAAAATTAATCTCATAAGATTTCAAGAATCACCATTCTCATTATACTCGAATCTAGAACATCTAGAATGTCTCAACAAATCAACATCAATTTAGGTATATACCTCTTAAAGATATTTTGGTTTTAGGATGAATCCACTCCAAGTATCCCCAAAAAGAATGTATACATGCAGGCTTTAGGAATAGGATCTTCTCCTCCAACACGCTTTTTGTAACTGAGATCTTAATGAAAAAGAGTACACAGTCATATGTGCCAGGAGTGGAGTGAGGTTCTGACCTTATAAAATAAAGGAATAACCTAATTTTCCTCGATTATGAACCTAACAAGTCCTACACATAAACCATCACACTAATTAAGCTATTGGGCCCAAACCCAATACATAGGTGATTCTCAATCCATTCGATCACATAACATTATAATACATAAGCTCCAAAAATTACTAGGTTATACATATCCAACCAATTTTAACAAAACAAAATAATCAATCAATGGTAGCCCAGTAAAAGAAAGTTCTAACATTCTACCACTACGGTAACATTGATTGAGTTTTATTTCACTTTCAAAAATAACTCTTAGGTTGAACAACTTTGTCGTCATTAACAAAACTTGATTATAATTGCCACATAAACATTATCAAAGTCTAACAAAACAATCAGTTAAGAACCATAGCCAAAAGTAAATTATTAATAGTTTAATATACCAATGATCACATAATTGATGACCTTATTGGCATGATCCTAACACGTGTGCAAGTATAGATACACATCATAACATAGTTTGTGATTCTTTTTCATGTTACTGCATATAGATCCAACATTGTGTCTTTCCTAAGGAAACACAACCAATCTCCTAAAGGAGATTGCAAAATATGTTTCACATTAAACACCATTTTCATAGAGAAACCAAGACATCTTTATCACGAAAAATTAATGCTTTTCCAAGAAAATATCCATATCTTAAGATATTTTAATGGTACTAAAAGTCCAAAACAATATCATAGCATGGTAAAATACCATCTTGTGCAAATGTAAAACTATCATCATATGTACATAAAATTCTTGATATTTATAGGAGTCTCAATTGGACAAAATACGTGCAATCACAATATATCATCTCCCAATAACCAATCACATCAAAAGATACAAATCACAAAGGTTCAAATAAGTGATTGACTAACAATCGAACTAAGCTAAAATAATTCTAAAATAATTCCACTGTTAATGAAAACTTCAAAAGCACAAAATTTAGTTTACTATTTTGACTATCAAGGATGTTCAAATCATATATATAGCATATAAAAATTAATCATTTGCTTAAAAAATTAATTAATCTCATAAATACACATATGGGATCAATACACAAATATATATTTTTATTCATCCCCAAGGACCATGCATAGTAATGCAATAAGCATATTACCAATTATTAGAAACCCCATCAATCAAATTACAGGTAAATTTAGATGTAAACAAAGACAATTAGTGCTCATTTGGATGTGCTTTTTGTTTATAAAAAAAGATTTTTTTTTTTTAAAAAAAGTACTTTTTTCATAATTTAGTATGTTTGGATGAGTTTTTTTTAAAAAAGCTGAAGCACTAAAAACAATACATTGTGATTTTTTTAGAAGCTAGATTTTTGTGTTTATGAAAAAAAATCTTTTTTATAACATAAAAAAATTGTTTAAACTTAAAAAAAAAATCTTCTCAAATATCATATCTAAACATAAAACAGCTTTTAAATTTTTTTAAAGATCTTTAAAAAAAGCTAATGAAAAAAAGATCTTTTTTTAAAAAGCTCATCCAAATGAGCCTTTAGTCCTAAATAATAAATATTTCAGCTCCAAGACCATAACTTTTCTAAAAACTTAAATAAAATTATTTCCATGAGTATAACACATTCTCTGATCTCTTTTGAGACTAAGAAAAATTTTAACAATATAAACACGAACTTATATCAACAATATAATCTAATGCCCTATAAAGAAATTATTAAAAAATATTTACCATCAAAAGGTTTATATAAGGCATATATCAACATGTAATTAATAATTTCAGAAGTATATATTTATAACCAATAAATTATACTCCTACATTTCTTTAAAAAAATAAAAAAAATAACATGTTTTGTATTACTTTACTTACCCAAAAATGAAATAAATAAAAAATGTATTGGACTTAAAATAAATTTAAAGTGATACTTAAATAAGACATCTTAATAACAAAACATTAATCATATCAAATTTAATTCATCAATTCCAAACTTATGACAGTATAAATATATGTACCACAAAAGTGAAAAATATTAAAATTATATCATAATCAGATTTGAAACAACATATCCAAAGGCCAATACTTTTAGAAGTATTATAATAAAAACAATTGGCTCCTACCCAATCTTGCATACAACATGTGTTTCTTGCATAATAAATATACATAAAAACACATAAGAATACAATCAAAACAACTTTCAATTAGACACAATTATAATCTTTATAGAAGTTTGAGCATAATGCACAGTACCTACAATAGCTTCCCCTTTTAAAATAATTGATAGTTTCTTGTATGTAATAAAATTCACTTAAGTATGAACTTAACCATATTTTCATGGATAAATATGCAAATTCATCATGGTTTAAACCACCGCTATATATGTTTTCTATCCTTTATAATTATTTTGCCTAAGTTTCAAAATTGTAGCTTAATTACTTTTCTCAAGAAAATAATATGAAGTTGTAAACCAAATAAAACACAATCAACTCTTGGTTGATTAAATAGACAATTGCCAGTGACAATAACCACTATAACAAGGATTTAAAACATATGAATATAAACTCTCTTACAGGTGGAGAATATATATATTGGACACAATAGTTTCCAAAAATTCAACTCAAAAGAATTTTCACTATCATGGTATTCCAAATTTTCATGCTAATTGAACCAAATCATATAATAAACCTCTTGTAGGTAGGTAAATGCACTAATTGATTCAAGCCTACATAAACATCCCTGAATGAATTTAATAATTATCTCAATTAACTTCATGAATTAGCCACTATGGTAATACATTCACAGCCATTAATAGACCCCAAAATAGAAATGAATTTTATTGTCCAAAATTCAATTTCAACTTCATACTAAGTTTTCCAAATCCATATTTATAAAAAAAAAACACATCATGAAGCATTCAGTTCATATAAAATTACATCATCGAAGAGACACAAAAATTTCAATTTGCACTAAATCATAGTAACAAATGCAAAGTGTGCAAAACAATATCATACCACAATTACAAAGAATGGAGAGATTCAAATAGGTTAAATTGAACCAAATTGAGAAAACTCAAAAGTTTTCATGAATTTAGTTAGCGAAGTAAATGGTGACTACTACAGTAGCCCATTTATCAAACAACTAAATGCAATAATAAATTCAGGCTCTCCAAAATTATAAGACACATACTAATAAAATATTTCAGCCTTCTTCATGCAATTGTCAAACAACTAAATACATCAATATAATACAATAACGAAATAGGAAAAAATCACAATGATTAACATGATTAAGATATTCCATAATTTCCCTTATAAATGAATCTTATGAAGAAACATACAATAGCACACCAAATATATAAAACATGGTATAAATAAAATTCATTTAACTTTTCAACATTTTAAGAGTAAATTACTCCAATCTCCCTTCTATTTATCTATTTTTTCACAAATACTCCTCCATTTTCAAAACTTATGCAGACCTCCCTTCTCAAGGGAGGTATGTGTAGCATATTTTTAAAATATAAGGGAGGTTTATGTAAGCACTTAAGGGGTTATGTATAGATTTTTTAAAATACTTAGGGGAGTATGTAAAGGTTTTGAAAATAGATGGGGGTTTGTGAAAAAAACAGGTAAATAGAGGAGTGTTTGGAGTAATTTACTCCAATTTTAAAGCTACCAAAATTAAATACCAGGAAACATGCCCTTCAGTTATGCTGCATGCAGAATAACACACATTGACTATGATTATATTGCAACTCTTCCTCTCCTGTCACCAGAAGCAAATAACAATAGTCATACTCTACCTTTTCAAACATAAAAATTTACACTAAATTTCATCACATAATACATCAACAATTAACACACCTTTTGTAATTTATTGATGCATAAAATTCATTTGCAAGATTTGAGCAAATCTTTAAGAGGACTACCTTCTTACCTTAAAGATTATATTTTGTCAATTTCATGTACAAATGCCAAACCTATAACATTGTTAATAAAAGCAAAAGGTCAAACTCCTGAAGTTAGGTGGCAACCTCCTACAGAGGGATGGATCACCATAAACACAGATGGTTCTAGCAAGGACCATAACAGAGTAGCAGGTTGTGGGGGCCTCTTGAGAGATGGATCACTCTGGCCAATGGATAATGGGGTTCTCACAAAATCTGGGAAGTACCTCTGCGGTGATGGCTGAAACCTGGGGAGCTTGGAATGGCCTTCAAATTGATTGGGAGCTGGGCTTGAAAAAGGTGATATTGGAGCTAGACTCTATGACAGTAGTCCAAATGCTGAAAGGCTTATCCCAAGGCAGCCTTGACACTAGAAGCCTGCTGTGCCGCATTAGGTCTCTGTTGCAAAAAGATTGGCAGGTAGTCATCAAGCATCATTTCGGGGAAGGTAATCAATGTGCGGATTTCTTGGCCAACCTCAGTCCCTCCCAAGACTTTGGTTTGAAAATTTGGAATAACCCTCCCCCTGATGTCGTCTGTTTTCTCTTACGTGATGCCATGGGAGTCCCTACTCCCTGAGGATCCTCGTGTTAGTGTTTTGTTCTTTGGGCTCTAGCCCCTTTCTTTCACCAAAAAAATATAAAAGCAATTTTAATTCTATATCCATTTAATGGATATCAAACATAATGGGTAACTCATGATACAAATAGTTGTGGCCTACAATTATCATGTGCTACAAAAAACCAGACAAATGTTCAATGAAAATGTGACATGAATGCTCAACTTATAAAAATACATTTTCATCGGCAAACACAACCTTCGCCAAGAAAATACTGAGATAAAAAAAAACTTTAAAATATATCTATGCCTACAAGGCACTAAATATTACCTTTTATAAAATCATATATAGAGAAAGTCATAGTAATATTTTTTAACAGTGCCTTAAATAATTATATCACAATCATTGCATATAAAAGTTCAATTCAACCAGCCAAATGCATACAAACGTTGCAATAAGCATAAGAGTTTACCATAATATTTTATTCAACTTTAAATAAATTAGGTATACATTTTAATCATATGCTAGTTCTAAACAATAAAGTTAATAGAATCATGGATGAATCTTTCATCCACCATGAAAGTATACAATCACATGTAAACACAACACAACTACCCAAGCAGTTGACTTTCTTTTTACCTCTTATGCACAAAACCTCAAGAAAAAAAATCAAAAAGCATTGACTTACAATTATCATTTTTATCTTTATATAAATTTTGTTCATGAAAAAAAATAAAGAAAAAACTTATATATCAATTACGTGATCAAGGCACATGATCAAATAAAATAAATTTTCAGAATAGGCTAAAAAATTCAACTTTATTAGCTGCATTATTCAAGGAAAAAGAAATTTGAGTCAAAAGTCATAAATAAGAAAATGATTAACATGGGTAATAGATAATAATAAAAATTACCAAAATAAGGATTTAGCACATATGGATATAAACTTAATAATTAGAGAGTGACATTTAGCAATAGGTATACCAATATATTTCAATGCATATAATTTTTCAGCACCTATTTCTTAGAAAATATACATAAAATTTCATTTATGCATATACATGTTTTAACTAAAAGTTTGGAGAGAGTACATTGACCAAATCCAATAACGAGGGAGAGTGACACTTAAAAAAATGTATACTAGTATATTAAATTATTTTTCTCAAAATATAATTTAATTATAAAAAAATTCCATATATGCCATAAATTTGCTTGGATATATAGATATGAAAAAATCACAAACAGTGGTCAATACACCAAGACTAAATACACGTTAATTAGTTTGTTTAATAGTTGAATTGAACATGGCAACATAATTCAGTAAACTTTTAATCTTAGAAAGCCACGGTGTCTTGCACCACCAAGTTGGTAACCAAGGTATGAATCCCACGTCTTGCAGATGTGCGTTTTGTTGTTTTTTTTTTTTTAACTAGTCCCTTCAAAAACAATAGCATTCGGTCATAATTTACTGACTACTACATCAAGGAGGCATGAAAAAAGAATTTGGCATGACCCAAATAGGCAACATTCATCTCTTGAAAAATCTATAGTAATACAGATATGATCAATCATAGAAAAGGGAACAAAATTCTAACCCCAAATTTACAAACAACTCTAGAAAAAGAATTACATTGAGAATTAAGTTTGAAAATTTTAGGAACCCTATGTTGAATTTATCTCAATTAATTAATTCAAATCCTAAATTTAGTATAATTGACATTGATACCACTTGTATGATTTCAAAAAGAACCATTCTTATTACACTAGAATCTAGAACACCTTATAAGAAATCAACATCAATTTAGGTACATACCTCTTGATGAATCCACTCCAAGAATTCTTGAAAAGATTGTACACATCTTTCCCTCCAAACTTCCTTTCTGTAACTGAGACCTTGATGGGAAAAAGTACGTAATTAGAAGAGTCAAGAGTGGAGCAGGAATCCTAGCTGTATAAAATAAAGCAATAACTTTAGTTTCCACCCATCATGACCTTAGATTGCCAAACTCTGAGCATAACCCAGCACACTAATTAAGTTACTGGCCTAAACTCAGTAAAAAGGTGATTCTCAACCTATTGAATCATATAACATTAAAACATAGACTCAAGAGATTACCAAAATTATACACATTCAACCAATTTTAAAAAAATAAAATAATCAATCAATGGTAACCCAATAACACAAAATTCTAACAAATCATTCACCTAATTTTGAGGATGCCATTGGCTCTTATATTAGGCCCATGCATGGCATAGCCATGCAAGAAGATACAAGAAAAGGCAAGCTATGCATATACATCAGATAAAATCCACAAAGTAGGGTTAGTGTATGTTATTTAATCACAAATCTTTTCAAAGCATATACAGACATACATTACATTAGATTGACTAAATTATTCATTGCAACTGAGAATGATCAAAGTGACTCTCATAGTACAGGAAAAAGGAAAACGCAAACCCAAAATCTAAATCAATTTAGTGGATTTGTATCCTTTCTTTTCAGTTAAAAACATGATTGTGTTATTGTTATGAGGGAGAAAAATACATTGTGCAAGACTGATCAACCCTTGTACATGTGATGGTAAATCTCTACATGCAGAAATTTGTGTTTTTCTCTTTTATAACATGACACTTACATGTGGAAAAAGAAAAAATCCAAATCCAATCTAAACAGCTAAAATCAAAGCAACTGACTTTCATCAAAGTGGAAATCATTGTCAAAATGAATAGAATCTGCCCCAAAATCCATGTCCAGACTTTGAGAGCCAGTACATGAATACACAGTATCTTTATTACCAGATGCAATCTTTAAGGGCATAATAGCAGGCTCGGATAATTCAAAATGCTTCAAATCTGACAAGATGCTTGGATCCAAGTTGTCTTTATTAAGACAGCTCAGAGTGTCTTCTTTGGGATATTCTTGTTTTATAGTTGGGCTTGTTGAGCCGAAAAGGGTGATCCTGTTCATTTGGTACCTTAGAGTCAGGATGAGAATTCTTAAGAAATGATTCCCAAGTACTAGAATCTGTAACTAAATGTGGATCCTTGAGGGTGTCTTTGCATGTGTGAAAGCCAAAGTACGTATTTGGTACATATCCGTATTCCCTTGTATCCGCTGCACCCGCTGCACTTGTTTGGTTACCTTGCAACCTTGATCATACTTTCGAGTGCACCTGAAGTAACTCCTGCAAATTATTAATAAAAAGGTGAGTTAGATGACCAATCTTTAATTTTGAAACAAAAATCACTAGTTACAAGTGTCATAACGTACTCAGAGAGCACCGTGACAAGAGGCAACTAAATTTATAAAAAAAATTAGAAGTCGCCACCAATTTTTATTTAATAAAAAAATAATTGAAAAAACCCTTTTTGAAAGAAAATTGGTCTTTAAAATTGAGATCAGGTTCTAGAGTCTGATTATGCACAGAGAATGACAGGAACTTAATCTTACTACACTCCTGATGCATTCGTCATAAGACGGTTAGTTTAAAGCTAATTGTGCAAAAATCATTATGACCTCAAAATGTATTTAATTTACAACAAAAAAATAAAGATTGCAAATAACAAAGAATGATAAAAGTAAATAGAGAATTAATGAAAATATTTACAGTTTTGGCTTGCCTTGTGTGCTTACGTATCCCCACGTGTAATGAAAAATCAAAGCCACATAGTTCTTATAAAAATGATTGTGTGTTGGAGAATTTTAATTAAAATTATAGAATGATTATACATAAAATGATTTGTGTATTGATTAAATTTAAAATGCTTTGATAATGTTGATTAAATTATGAATGCTATGTGAGATTGATTGATGAAAATAGTCAGGATATTAAGAAGAAATGATTAGTTGGTTATTTTTTAAAGAAAATTATTAATATTTATATCACCCACGAATTAAAAAGGCGTCACGTCTACGTTGATTATTAGTGATTTTAATTATTTTGAAACAAAAGAGTCATCACGACAACATCATCCCTAATTAGTTAAAATTGATTAAAAATTTGTATGATTTCTAAAACGATTAGTTATTGATTAAAATATATATCATCTATGAGTCAAAGAGTCGTCACGACAACAATGACCATTGGTGATCCTAAAATATTTTTCGAACAGAAGAGTCGTCACGACAACAACATCCCTAATTGATTAATAATTTTAAATTAATTTCAATTTAATGATTTCTAAAGGATGATTAATTAAAATTAAAATTTATATCACTTACGAGTCAAAGAGTCGTCACAACAATAATGACCCTTAATGAGCCTAAAATATTTTTGAAACAAAAGAGTCGTTATAACAACAATGTTCTTAATTAGTTAATAATTTTAAATTATAATTAGAGAGTTTAAAATAATTTTTAATTTAATTTCGGAACTGAAGCGTCATCACAACAACAGAGTTCCGATTTAATCATTTTGCAAATCAACGAGTTGTCACAAATCAGATGACTCAGATAAATTATTTAATTATGTTTATTATTATTTATCTAAAATTATCTATTTTATTTTACTATTACTATCACTTATATTTTTTATTTTATCTTCTATTCATTTTATTTTGGCCAACTAATAAAACCTAAGCCCGAATAAGAACTTTAGGCCCATTAAAAATCTTAAATCGAATTTAACTTTAGTCTCAAACATTAGACTCAATAAAATCTTATGAGACACAATCAATTAATCCCTAAATTCCTAACACATTAACAAACCCAAATATTTAGCTTAAATAAAACCAAATTTTAACAAAATTCCATCACACATCGTAAATGTCACAGCAAATTAAGTATCATACAAATAGATTGAAAAAAAATTAATAAAATAATAAAATAAAATAAAATCAAAAGAGAGAGTGCAAGTGCGTGCTGTGTAGTGTGCGGCTGTGAAGTGCTGGGTGGATGTTGGTGCTGTGTTGGTGCAGATGAGTGAGTGAAGTGCAGGTGGAAGGTGAGCCGGTGCTGCTGTGGGTGCGGAAGCGTGTGACCTGTGTAGCCGGTGCAGATGTGGGACGCAGGTATGTGGGTGAAGGGTGCTTCCGTGACAGTGTGGATGCTGAACCGTGAGTGAGGCTGTGCAGAGGTGAGGCGTGGGTGAAGTGAGGCAGAGGTGTGTGCTGTGCTTCTGTGCTGCAGTGGTTTGTGAGATGGAGGAAACAGAGGAATGTGAGTGCTGTGGGTGCGTGACGGTGGTGCAGGAATGAAGAGCAGATGGGCGAGAGAGATGTGGAGGGCTGAAGGTGAATGAGTGGAGTGGAGCTTGTGAAGTGTGGGTCTGTGGGCTTGTGCTCGTGGGTGCTGCTGTGAGAGGTGGATTGTGAGGTGCTGCTGCACCGTGTGTGAGCAGGGGAAGTGAGGAGCTTGTGAGAAGGTGCTGTGTAGTGCTGAGAGACGGTGACCGTGAGCGTGTGCAGAAGAGAAATGTGGGGCTGTGCAGAACATGTCCTGTGAGTGGGAGGATGCTGCTGCGTAAAGATGGAAATTGTTGGAAGAGAAAACAGAGAACAGAGAACACCGTATTTTTTGGCTATGGAGGAGTTACCTTGAGGGAGAAGATCCTTTCCTTTTGCCACAGCCAAACTTTCCTCCCTTTTTTATTGCCTCTCCTCCTGCCGTGCTTCTTCTCTTTTTCCTTATTTTCTCTCTAGTTCTCTCCTTCTCCGTCTGTGTCCATCTGAGGGTGAGTGAGTGAGTGCTTCCTTCTATCTTTTTGTAACAGAAAGATTCCCTCTCCCTTGTGAGCTGGCTGTGGGAGGCTATGAAGAAATGGTGCGCTGGCACCTCAAAGAATGTTCTAGATATTTTATGAATATTATGGTGAGAAGGAGCAACATCAAGCACCAAAATATGGGTTTTAGGCTAGCAGATATTTGGGTTTCTAAAGAAATGGACCAATAAATATTCAATATGAGAATTAGTCAAAGTAATTTGGTCTTCGAAACTATATTATTATTTTTCATACTTTGCTATTTTTTTAATTTTTAGCATTTTCTTATTTTCATTAGAACCTGATTATTGAGAAAATTAGCCTAAAATAGCTACAAATTTGACTTTGGGATTGACTTGTTTCTTTTATTTTTATTTTCATGAGTTTTAACATTTTAAAAAAAAAAATTATTTGCTGGGACAAAATACAGTATTTACAACAAGAACTCATAGTACTAACAGATTTGAGTGTCAAATGTCCTAATTTAGTGCCAAATAATAGTCCCAATGTTCAGCAAGTTTTCTTAGTTTCTTCACTAGCCTCTAACCATGAAGCATCCATCTCATCTTTTGGGCCAGTAGACTGATCGACCCACCATTTAAGAACCAAACAAGAATAGAATGCCGTCTTAGTAGGATGCACAGATAGAGCTGCTAAAAACTGCAAAATTATAGACCGCATCTCCCAGTGCATCTGCAGTATTGTGATTGCAGTAATGTTCGTAACTATATCATCACGCAATTGCAGAGTGATTTCATGCACACACAAATTTGGCAACGCAACTGTAACCTTCGCAACACAACCACATTGCATTGTAATTTTTATATAATTGTTTTTAAATATTTAGTATATTATTTGTCAAAAAATTCTACGGTTGTCATGGTTGCAATTTGCATCACGGTAGCTGCAACATCCACAATCCACAATTGCAATAACTGCAACTGCAATCACAACCATAATTTAAAATCCTACTACAACTGAAATAGTTTGAGTGTAATTTCTACTTTTGGCATGAGTCAGAAAGGAAGTGTTCACTTCTAGCAAAAGCCTATTAAAGTCATTTTCTTAAGATGATTATTCACTCTGTCTATCAGCATTTTTTTTTTCCTTTGGAGATAGGAAAGAAAGAAAACGAACGAACCAAGAAAAAAGAAGAAAATGACTAGTGATGCAATTGATGTACAAATCATACACTATCTCATGATATAAAAAAGAAAAAGAAGAAAGAAAATAACGATTACTTAGGGAATTTAGAATTAAGGATTTCCTTCTGTCCGTACTTTCTCCATGCATGATTATCATCAGTAATGTGGGAGACTATGGTCCATGTATGTGCAGTCTTCCTGCGCAACAACAATTTGGGATATCCCATGCATGTCATCATTTCATGTTACTATGTCTATATAATGGCCAGAGATTCAGAATCTGTAAAATATTTCACAGCAAGCATATAAGGAACCCACTTGGATCTGAAATTTGAAAAGGTCTTACACAAATAATCAAAAGTTGGAATTCACTACATTAATTCTTGATATCAATATTATAAGTCCAACTTAACCTCAAAGCTTCAATTTTTTCCATCCAAAGAAAGAAAACAACAACGAAACTCAATGTCCGTACATATCCCAATTTACCAAATCCTCCCAGTAACACAAATCACCGACAAAAGCAAGCTTTGTTAACTGAGGAAGTGAGGAAGTGAGGAAGTGAACTAACTAATAATATGTCACTGTAATAGATTTTATAAGAAAATAGAAAGAGGATGACCTTCTTTTGTAGTAACCCTCCGATGATTTGTGGCCGGCGACGATCTCTTCCTACTCTCGCTGGAATCCTCAGACCGCCAACCATTGCTGCAGGAAGCTGCCACCGGCGACCCGTTTTCACCGGATTTTTGCAGATTCTGATCGCCACCGGCACCGGCTTCAGAGGAAGTCAGAACAGAAAGGGTCTCAGTGAAAGATCTCAGCACAGAGGCCACGAGTTCCTCAACTGAGGGAGACCCATCAGCCCCAAAAGGCTTCTGAAGCAGAACCTTGAGCTGGGAAGCAGCCTCCTGGCCTTGAACCAGCTCTTTGATCACTCTCGGGGGATCGAATCTTCATTTTCTCTAAATATCGAGGCTCAAGATCTGTGTGGAATTTTTTTTTTTTTAGTTTTTCTTGGTAATTTTTCTTTGTACTTCCGCTCCTGATTTGGCAGCTGGGTTTGGCGAGGGTGAGAGAGAGAAAAAAAGGAATGGAAAATGCTGGGAAGGGAGCGATGATGATATGAAATGTGAAACTAGAAAATTTGCAGACAAGGAACAAAATTTTCCTGGGATAAGAACCTAACTTCACAAAGATAAGGATGACGTTGCCTTTGTGATGCAAGTGTGACGTTCAGTTGTTTCCTTTTTTTTTTTTCTTTCAGAAATCAAATTTGTCAAAATAATATTTTTTTTACTTTTATTATAATGAAAATATTACAGTTAATCAGTTATTCTGCCCAACACGTTTCAATTCTTTCCACGTTAGATTTACAACTTTAGAGTTTTTTTAATTTATAATTTGAATAAAAGAATAAATAATTAGTTATTTATTTCATTTTATATTTATTTTCATTATATATTCCTTAATTATACTTACAGACATCATTTAAATGTAAGTGTCTCATTTTTAATTATTTTATTAATTAATAATCAGATATCTTTCTCTTACTTTAATAAAAAAATATTGCTAAATTAATTGTCGGGGGTGGTTGTAACTCTAATTAATACATGTAATTAATGCTAGAACATCTCTCGTACCAATAAGAATTTATCATGTAGGCCCAACTTTTTTTTTTAGTATTAACTTATGATAATTTTAAATATTAATTTATTGCTTAACTTTAATTACTTTTATTTGATTTTAATTAAAAGCAATAGTTTTAGGTTTATTTAATTTTAAATAAAAAGGCTATCTAGTTTAAAGAATTGATTTTAAAAAAATATAAGAAGGAACTTAATTTTGTTAAAGATAAAGTGTCTCATATACACTTAAAATTTTTCATGATATTACATTAATAAACTACTATTCAAGATAAGAAGTCTTACGTTACTAGCTAAAGATGTGTCTCAAAAAAAAATTTTGAAATCCAAGATAAGCCTCTACTCATGATTAAGATAAGTATACTCAAATAGAGAAAAAAATCTTCTAGAAAACCAATATTAATTTGCTCATGATTAAAAATGAGTCAGTCGATAACAGTATTATAACACTGCTCTATTTTGTGATTTCATCAAAAATTAACTTTGGGGTGATTCAATATACTGCTAAATGTTAATAACAATTCTATTATTTGCATACCAAAAAATTCCCACCATTTTTACACCTGAAGTAACCTTAGCATTTTTCTTTCAGCTGGTCACGTGAGCATTTGTTAAATTTGACTTTGAATCTCACATCACTAAATTTATTCCTACTCATTCATTTAACTACTTTTCATACTGAATTAACTACTTTTTTATACAATGTTAATCACTTATATTGTACCTTCAACACTTATATTTCGAAACCTTCTGAAAGTTATTTAATCAATTTTTATACTAAATTAACTATTTTTTACACATTGTTAATCACTTGCGTTGCACCTTCAACACATGGCATTTCAAAATATGATGGAAGTTATTTAACTACTTTTCATACTAAATTAATCACATTTTTACATATTGTTAACCACTTGCGTTGTACTTTTAACATTTGAATTTATAAACTTATTGAAGGTTACTTAACCACTCGTTACACTAAATTAACCACTTATTTACACATTCTTAACCACTTGCATTGCACTTTCAACACTTGACATTTTTAAACCTCTTGAAAGAATTATTTAACCATTTTTCACACTAAATTAATCACTTTTTTACACATTGCTAAACCACTTATGTTATAGCTTCAACACATGATATTTCAAAACATGATGAAAGTTATTTAACTACTTTTTATACTAAATTAACCAATTTTGTACACATCGTTAATCACTTAACCTACACTTTCAACATTTGACATTTTCAAATGTGCAGGTTAAGTGGTTAATAATGTATAAAAATGTAATTAATTTAGTGCGAGAAGTGGTTAAATAACCTCTAGGAGGTTTGGATATGCCAAATGTTTAATGTATAAGTTAAATGGTTTACAATGTGCAAAAAAGTGATTAATTTAATGTAAAAAGTAATTAATTGACATCTAAGAGGTTTAAAAATATCAAGTGTTTAAGGTGTAGGTTAAGTGGTTAATAATGTGTAAAAAAAGTGATTAACTTAGTATGAAAAGTGGTTAAATAACCTCTAAGAGGTTTGTATATGCCAAGTATTGAATGTGTAGGTTAAATAGTGAACGATATATAAAAAAATAATTAATTTAGTGTAAAAAGTGGTTAATTGACTTCTAAGAAGTTTGAAAATGTCAAGTGTTGAAAGTATATGTTAAGTGGTTAACAATGTGTAAAAAAGTGATTAATTTAGTGTGAAATATGGTTAAATAGCCTTTAAGAGATTTGAAAATATTATATATTGAAAGTATAACATAAGTGGTTAACCATGTGTAAAAAAGTGATTAATTTAGTATAAAAAGTGGTTAAATGAATGAGCGGAGGAGAGAGAGGGAAAAAATTTGGCAATGTAACATTCAAAATCAGATTTAACATGTACCTATGTGACCAATTAGAAGAAAAGTGCTAACATGGCTATTGGTGTAAAACTGGTGGAGGCTTTTTGGTATGCAAGGAACATTTTTCATGTCATAATATCTTTTAAGAGAGTCAAAGAGCTTGAGACAAGATCCTAAAAGTATTGGATACTATTACAACTCTTAGAGAAAGGGAGTTTTGTCTCTAAGTAATGCCAAAACTAACTTTTTAAACAAAGTTAAAGTGTTACAACATTACAATCATTTGGGCTTACAAATATCTCCTTCCACCAAAGGCGTCATTAACGAAAGACAAGAAAGAAATTGAGCTTTCCTCCAAGAATCTCCTTGTAATTTCGTGCTAAATTTTACTTGGAATATTTACTCTATATTTGAGATATTTTCAATCATCTATTACTATAAAAGCCTTTACGACTGAGTTTTCTAACTTTAAGGTATGCGATGAGTGACCTATTAGCAAGCTTGAAAAAATAATCTTGCGGTCAGTAGCTTAGAGAGGCTATGGTTAAAAAAGGAATACTCATTAATAGTGAAAAATTTTATCTTAACTAAGGACTGGACGTAGATTTCATGTTGAAACTAAATCAAAATAAATTCTTTTGTGCAATCTTCTTATTTTTATTGCTTGATTACATGATTATTTTCACTAAATGTTTGATTTTTGTTGCCAGTGCATGATGTGCTATTTTTTGGTTTTTGTTTTGAATTGTGATGTTAGCTCATCATTAGCATCGACCATCACATTTATGCACGTATTTTGAGTTTTACATAAACTTTTATTTGGACAAAAGACTTAATTCAATTCCTTTTTTAGGTTAACATATTATAAATTAAAATATATGATTCAACTTAGGGCCTATCTTAACTTTAAATTAGAACGCCTTTCCCTTAACTTAAATTTTTATTTACCAAAAAAGTAAAAATATAACAAAAACCATATGATTGACATTATATTATAATTTTAAATATGTTACCGTAAACAACTCCTTTTACATCTTAGGGTATATATTTATGAACTATTGAAAGACTTAAATATTTAATTTTATAAAATATATGATTACTAAAACCTTAAATCATAACAAAAATTGGTCAAATGATTTTCAATTGAAAAAATAATTATAGAATCTGTACATAATATTAAATAAATGAGATTGCAATTATTAGATGTAGAAATGCACTTTTCCACCTCTTTTATTAATATTATTATACTTTCTACCGTAATTTATGAATTCGGCAGTTTAACATTATTTATTGCAATTCTTAAATTTTTATTAAAATTAACTATTATTTAGTACTAATATTTTTCTAAGAAATATACATAAGGAAAGCCAACAACAGTTACTGTGGTATGCAGTTCAAGAGGACTAACATAATTTTAGATAGGAAAAAGTGAAAAATATCATATCGCCAACACAGAAAATTATGTGACGAAGAATCCCCAACCTTCCACGCACCCTTTGACATTTAGCTCTAGTTAGAAGATGAATTGAGCAACATGTCTCATTCCTCACATTGAGCTTCAACAGCAACTCAAAAGTATTGAAAGTGTTGAAGGGTAAAACTTTAATACGAAGCCTTTAATTTATTTAATAAAATTAATATAAATCTTTTATTTAAAATTTATTTTTTTTGCTTTTTGAAATATAAAATTATTAATTAAATTTTTATAATCAATATTTTTTAATTGATAATATAACTAATTTATTTAATCTTTTTGAGACATTATTGATTTTAAGTAAGATTTTATTAATTTTTTATTTTGACCTAGACTACATTTATAAGAACCGTTAACATTATTCAATATATGTACTATATGCATTTAAAAAAGAATTAAATTTTTTATGTAACTGAGTATATCAATTAGAGTATTTTCTTCTTCTTACACAATTTCTTTTAACACTTTCAATTTCAAAAATAAATACTCAATTAGAGTATTATCTTCTTCTTACACAATTTTTTTTAACCCTTTCAATTTCAAAAATAAATCAAAGTTATCAATATCAAAGTAACTATTATATATTAAAGAACATTGAAAATTAAAACAGTACTTTTTAAAATTTTTATTATATAATAATAATATCAATTTTCTAGATATTAAATTAAAAAGATTACAAGTCTTTATATATATATATATATATATATATATATATTAAAATTTAGAATTTAAAATTTTAAAAACTTCAAACAAAGACTTTATCAATATTACTCTTGAACCCTATACCGCTCTAAGCACGCAACAGGTCAACAAGCTCAAGATCGGGATCATATGTTGCCTCCCTTCATATTGAGTCTTACAAACACCTTTTTCTAAACTTGCAGACATAGAAAACATAATAGGGATATTTTTTTACAATATATGATTTTTAAATAATAGTTGATTAATTTTAACAAATGAAGGAGGCAAAGTGCAATTAAGGCTCTATATTAATATTTTCTGTTATCAATTTACAATCTACACTTACTACTTTTAAATTTATTTTTTGAAATTTCTTCAAATAACTACTCTTAATATTGGACATGATATAATCATATTATATTTTCCAAGAATTTTCTCGTATTAATTTATAGGTTCCATTGATTAGAAAGTAGCTATTATATAGATGGTAGACTAGCTTCGTCTGCACATTCAGATCCTGCATGCGATTCTTGGCTAATATATATATATACTGAAAACAGAGAAAGTAACCTAAATTTTAATTTTTTTTTCCGCGTATTGTATTTGTAATTTTGCAGAATAAATACTTTTCTCAGATATTGAAACAGTAGTTGAATGCCAAATTTAATCATCTATTTATTTTTTAGTGAGCCACTAACATATTATTATGTAATGGAAATGAGGGCAAAAGGGGGACCAAACATTGCGGCCCTGAAAAAATAAATGAGATGTTTCCTGCAATCCGGATCCACCGATAATTGTGCTCAGCTTTTGGAGAAAAGATAATATAACTGTATTTATATTCGAACTATATGAGGCGATTTTCTTCTGAATTTGTCCTCTTAGATATTTTTCATTCGCATGTCTATCTCTTTTCTAGTCGGGTCCACACCGCGATCAACTTTAGAAGCGAAGATAAATAATTAATATAGTTTTCTTTTGTTTGTGCAAATATCTTCACACTGAGATTAATCTCGATCGATATATTAAGACTGTTCGTTTTAATAATATATTTATTAATATAGTTCCTTTATTGTCACAATAAAGCAGAGTTCAAAACTAATAAATTAAGTATATATATATTTGTACTGAAAAATTATTTATATGTACGATATCCTTTTTTTTTTGAGAAAAAGTATTAAACCTCTTAAATTTTAAGTTATTTATAAATTACTATCATAAATTTTAAAATTATATTAATTAATACTGAAACTGTATGAATTATCTAAATTAATTTTTCTATCCACTATTTATTAACTACTTAATGGAAACATGATTATGTAACTAGCACATGTAATTTTTTATAATATAACACTATAATCTTTATTAGATGTGAATAAATCTAAAACTTTCATTTCAAATTAATATGCAGTAAAGAGAATTATTTCACTATAGTTTTTAAAATGGAAAGTTCAAATTTATTCAGATTTGATAGAGTTATAGTGTCATGTCATTAAAATTATATATACTAGTCACATGATTATGTTTCCATTAATTAGCTTAACGAATAATAGATGGAAGATCAATTTGGATAATTCTTATAATTTGAGTATTTATTAAGATAATTTTAAAATTTATAATAATAATTTATAAATAATTTAAAATTTAGAGAGTGTTAGCACTATTTTTCCTATTTTTTTTTAATCCGATATGTCTTATAAATAACAAACGGCTACATGTGGTAGTCTAATAAATACATGTCTTAATATGATACTTGCTCATTAGCTCACACAAAGTGCAAACACCTGTATATTAATATTTGTAATTATTTTTTATATGATTATATTTATATATATTTTAAAAAGCCTACATATTAATATTTATAATTAATTTTTTAATATAATTTAATAATATTTTGATAATATTAAAGTAGTTTATGAACTAAATATGTCTGGGTATTTGTTTATTTATACTCATAGAAAAGTTTCAATACAATTTATATATTATTTTTGTTATAATAATTCAATTTATAAACTAAATATGAGCTAGTATATTTCATTTTTTACCTTAGAAAGAAATTATTTTTTAAATTTATTTGCATAATTTTTTTTATTGTTTGCCCTTAGTCAAATGTTTTAAACTACAATTTTGATTTATGTATTATCTTATTGTAACTATACATAACATAAATTAAACAAATGAAACAAATATTAGTTAGTTAATATAGTGGTAAAGCTATTTATAAAAATATCACATTTATGTCATCGTTATCTTTTTTAATAAATATAAATCATTAATTGAATATAAAAAGTTTTTACTCATTAATCAAATTTTTGAATCTGTTTGAAGGATACCACGTCAGCACTTAAAATTGTAACATTAAATAACTTGTAAAAGTCTTTAAATAAGGATACATCAGAACGTAAATAACATAGCATTATATGACTTGCAAGAATTTTTGAATGAGGTTATGTCAGTACATAACATACCGTGGAAAGACATGACTTTGAGGCAGCCATATCTGCAAAAAAAAAACGTGATGGTACATGGTTTGTATGAATCTTTTTATACGTTACGTTAACACATAAGATGAGGTCTGAAACTTTTGAATAAAGTTACGTTATTATATAACATAACATGATGTTATATGGTTTAAAAGGTACCACATTAGCAAATGAGATGATATAGCATTTATGGCTAGAAGGAGTTGATGTGGCAAATTTTTCAAAAAAATCATGTCATTATATATAACGTGGCACTACATGTTTAGAAGATGTCACATCAATAAATAAGATGACATGACATTCTTTATGACATGACATTTTTTTGTAATGTAACTTTAATATATTGTATATAAATGGTTACCTATTAATCCGATGAGGCATTTTGTGATAATAAATATTTGTATTTGACTCTTTATTTAGCCACCAAAAATACTTATATTTATTTACCAAAACGAAATACTTGTATTTAACATTTTTCATATAATATATTGAGGTAGAAAAAACTGAAAACCAGACATTTGACTGTTTAGTAAATCTTTATACAATATACAAATGTTGAATCCAAAGATACTTTCTGTTTAGTGAAGGTTTTTTCAAATGCACGGTATTAGATGAATTTGAAATTTATTTATTATATTTTGTGCAGTTCTGTGATGAATTCTGATAGAATTATAATGATCTCAAGTGTGTAAAGAAAAAAAATTATTCTAAAAGCATTTTTTTATAGTAAGAGTATAATTGAGTCAATTATTGTATTAGGATTTATTTGTTATTAGATTTTAATATCTAACAAAGGATTTTGTTTATAGTACACATTTTTTTGGTACTTTTTTTTTGGTCTATAGTACGTACATATTTATCAAAACAATATGTTCATCGATAAAGTATATATTTACAATATTTTATAGAAAAGTTAAAATTTTTCCTATTGTTTTCTGATAAAATTTTGTGAATTTTAATATAATAAGTAACTTTGTTTGTCACTTCATGTAAGAAAAATAATTACAATTTTTATATAATTAAAAGTTGCAAATTAAATTATTTTTTTATATACAAAAAGACAGAAGTTACATAGTTTTTTTAAAAAAAATATAAAAAACGAATTATCTAATCAATAAAGTGATTATTATTTCATAAGATATTGTTAAATGGAATTTTAATACACACTATTTCATTTTGTAAATGCCATAATAGAATGCACGTCAAACAAATAGTAAATCTGATGAAAAAAACTATTCAAGCAAATTATAGGCTGCGTGGTTGCATAACATAAAAAGAGATATACCTCGCAATATGCTAGTGCCAAATATGACCAATAGCTTAATTAGATACCTTGTTATAAGGATTTAGGGTTATATTTAATATTAATACAATATATTATACTAGTTATAGGTAAGACCTCGAATAACTTGATATCCTTACTTGTGTATATATAAACTTTTTAACGAAAAAAGACTTAAGGAGATTCGTTTTATTTTACTTTAAGAAAACTTTATAATTAAAATATTTTAGACTGAATTTTTTATTAAAATACTTTTCTTGCATATAAAAAAGTTGATCTAAACGTTCAAATCATGCTTTTCTTTTTCAATTAGTGGAGTTTATGATAAATAATACAAGCATAAATTTACTTCTACGGAAAGCCAAAACAAAACCTGATATGAATTTTTTAACATGAATAAACTCTTGAATATATCATCTTAAAAATGTGCAAACAAAATTCTAAATTATTGACGTAGTTGTTATTAAACAAGAGTGTGGCTTAATGTTAAACAAATTGAAATCTTAGTAGTATAAATCCCTCAGTGCCCAAGAGAAATATAACACCTCATAAGAATGAAAAAACATATTATAACAATCTTAAATCTTAACTTTTAATCCTGACATAAATAGCTTGCTTTTGAACAAATGAAAAATAGGAATTGCGATAATATAAAAAAAAGCGTATGTTTAGAATCATAAATTTTAAAAATTAATTTAATTTATAAATGAAAGTTTTTGTTTGAAAGATTATAAAATAAAAATTAATTTAATTTTATAATAATTTTTAAGCTTGAATTTGATTTCTAAATAAAATTGAATCACTTCAACTTAAATCAAATCAAATTAATTCTATTTTTTAATAGATCTAAGCATAGTGTAAGAGTATATGACTATCTAGTATATGTATAAATAGATATATAGACATAAATAAAATTGAGCTTAACCTAGGTTTTCTTTCCATCAATTAAATAGGAGGGACTGACAATATGTCAATTAAAATGAGTCTACTATAAGAAAATGAAAGTTGGGTCAATCAGTAGAATTCAACTGCATATTTACAAATGAGTTAATTTTTAATACAAATACCCTCAAAAGCAAAAGACATGTAGAAAGCATAAATTCCTTTCTTCTTGCATGGGCAATATATCCTTGTGCCATCACTTTTACATGTTGAAGAGGAAGTTATGACGAGATGGAGGGCCTAAAACAAAGGCTTAACAGTAGCTTTTGAAAAAGACCAAATTTTGTTCATTAGCTAGCACTACAGCTTGTCTTGTTCGGATAATTTTCCACTGGCTAATCACCCTCTGTATACGTTTGGACTCAATTTATGGTGACACTCCTACTCCACCTGCTTAGATCACCCTTTGTCTTCTGCTATAGACATCACTTTCCCTGGTTATTTGACAAAGTTGAAACTAGAATCTAGAACATCTCAAGAAATTAACATCAATTTAGGTTCATACCTATTGAAGATATTTTGATTTTGGGATGAATCTACTCCAATAATCCCTGAAAAGTATGTATTACATGTGTGCACTTCAGGAGTAGGATCTTCCCCTCCAAACTCACTCATTGTAACTGAGACCTTGATAGGAAAAAGTACTTAGTTAGAAGTGCCAGAAGTGGAGTGGGAATCCTGACTTTATAAATTAAAGTAATCACCTAATTTTCAACGATCATGAATACTAAGTTAACAAGTCTTACACATAAACTATCACACTAATTAAGTTGTTGGGCCCGGACCCAATATGCAGGTGATTCTCAATCAATTGGATCACATAACATATTACATAAACTGCAAAAATTAGTAGGTTATACATATTCAACCAATTTTAACAAAACAAAATAATCAATAAATGGTAGCCTAATGAAAGAAAATTATAACATAGCAACATTGATTAATTTTTATTTCACTTTCAAAAATAACTTTGAAAATGCCTCTCGGGTTGAACAACTTTGTTGTCACTAACATAACTTGATTATAATTGCTCCAAAATCATGATCAAAGTCCAACAAAACAACCTGCTAAGAACCATAACTAAAGATAAACTATCAATAGTCTAATATACCAATGATCACATAACTGACAACCTTATTGGCATGATCATAATGCAAGTGTGCAAGTATAGATATATATCATAGCATAATTTATGATCCTTTTTCATGCTATTACGTATACATTCAACATAATGTCTTCCCTAAGGAAACACAACCAATCTCCCCAAGGAGATTACAAAATACGTTTCACATGAAACACCATTTTCATAGAGGAACCAAAACATCTTTATCACGAAGACCAATATTTTCTTAAGAAAACATCTACATCTCAAGATATTTTAATGGTACCAAAAGTCCAAAAAAAAAATCATAACATGATAAAATACCATCATATGTAGACATAAAATTATCATCATGTGCCCATGGAAAAATTCATGATATTCATAGATCTCTCAATTGCACAAAACATGTGCAATCGCAATATGTCAACTCTCACTAACCAATCACATCAAAAGATACAAATTTCTACGGTTCAAAAAAGGTTCAAATGCTGCTAGTCCTTTGTTTTATAGTTCTGCAATTGGATGGAAGCCTCTTGATACTGGATATACAAAGATTAATGTAGATGGATCTGTAACCTTGGGGCATAATAGGGCAGCTTGTGGAGGTATCTTCAGGAATGAACAAGGAGCTTTTATTTATGCCTTTTCTACAAATTTGGGAAACGCAACTATCACAATGGCAGAACTTTGGGTTGTGTTTTTTGGTTTAGAAGCTGCACTTCGTTTGGGGCTACAGCAGATCATTATTGAGACTGATTCTACATGTGTGGTTAACCTCATTCATCAAGGCTGTGATCTATGGCATCCCGTGGCTCCCTTGCTTGATCGCATCAATCAGCTTATGACTCAGAATTGGGATGTCTAGATTAAACGCATTTATAGAGAAGCAAATGGATGTGCTGATATCTTTGCTAAAAAGGGTCACTCTCTCCCCTTGGGTCTTCATGTGTTCAACTCTCTCCCTCCCTTTCTATCTTCGGCTTTCCTAGCTGATAACAGCAATGTAGCTGTTGATAGAGTTATCTCTCTTTAGTTTCTTTGTTTCTTGGGCTTTTTGTCCTGTTGTTAACCAAAAAAAAAAAAAGTGATTGACAACAATCTAACTAGGATAAAACAACTCCACTGTTAATGAAAACTTCAAAAGGAGAAAATTTAGTTAATATAATTTTGACTGTCAAGGATGTTCAAATCATATACATAGCATATAAAAATTAATCATTTACCATAAAACAAATTGATTAATATCATAAATACACAGATAGGATCAATACATAAATATATATTTTTATTCATCCCAAAGGACCATGCATAATAATGGAATAAGCACTTTACCAATTATTACAAATCCCATCAGTCAAATTAATTATATAGCAAATTCAGGTGTAAACAAAGACAATTAGTCCTAAATAATAAATATTTCAACTTTAAAGCCATAACTATGCCGAAAACTGAAATAAAACTATTTCTATGAGTATAACACATACTCTTATATCTTTTTGAGATCAAGAAAAATTTTAACAATATCAACCCAAACTTATATCAACAATACAATCTAATGCCCCAAAAAGGAATTATTGAAAAATATTTACCATCAAAAGGCTTATACAAGGCATAGATCAACATATGATTAATAATTTCATAAGCATATATTTATAAAAAAAAAATTATTCCCCCTCTATCAAACAGTCGCAAACAACAATAGTCATAATTTACCTTTCTAAACATAAAAATTTGCACTAAATTTCATCACATAATACATCAACAATTAACACATCTTTTGTAATTTATTAATGCACAAAATTCATTTGCAAGATTTGAGCAAATCTTTAAAAGGTATACCTTCTTACCTTAAAGATTATATTTTGTCAATTTCATGGACAAAGGCCAACCTATAACATTGTTAATAAAAGCAATTTTTATTTTTATCCATTTAATGGATATCAAACACAATGGGTAACTCAAGATACAAGGAGTTGGTGGCCAACAATTATCATGTGCTTGAAAAAACTAGAGAAAAGTTCAATGAATATGTGACATGAGTGCACATATTATAAAAATACATTTTAATTGGCAAACACAACCTTCACCTTCCATGTGTATAGACACAAAAGTTAATGCAATAATTACACACCAAAAGAAAATAACAAGATACTTTTGTCTCAAAAGACTTTACTATATATCCGTGCCTGCAAGGCACTAAATGTTATCTTTTATAAAATCATATATAAAGAAAGTCATAATAATATTTTCAAAAGTGCCTTAAATAATTCTATCACCAATCATTGCATATAAAAGCTCAACTCAACTCAACCAGCCAAATGCATACAAACCTTGCAATAATGAATAAGAGTTTAACATAATACTTTGTTCAACTTTAAATAAATTAGGTATACATTTTAATCCAGTGTTAATTCTAAACAGTAAAGTTAATAGAACCATGGATGAATCTTTCATCCACCATGAAAGTGTACAATCACATGTAAACACAACACAACTACCCAAGCAGTTGACTATCATTTTACCTCTTATGCACAAAGCATCATAAAAAAAAATCGAAGACTATTGACTTACAATTATCATATTATTTCCCTATTTATATCAATTTTGTTCAAGAAAAAATTTATATATCAACAACGTGATCAAGACACATGATCAAATAAAATAAATTTTTATAATAGGCAAAAATTCAAATTTATTAAGTGTGTTATTCAAGGAAAAAGAAATTTGAGTCAAAAGTAATAAATAAGAAAATGATTACATGGGTAATAGATAATAATAAAAATTACCGAAAGAGGAATTTAGCACATACGGTATAAACTTAATAATTAGGGAGAGTGGCATTTAGCAATAGGTACACCAATATATTTCAATGCATTTATAATTTTTCAGCATTTATTCCTTAAAAAATAAAAATAAAATTTCATTTATGCATACATATACATATATCAACTAAGTGTTTGAAGAGAGGACATTGATCAAATCCAGTAATATGGAAGAGTGACACTTATAAAAATGTATACCAGTATATTAAATTATGTTTCTCAAAATAAAATCGCAAAATATAATTCATTTAGTATTAAAAAAATTGCATATCAGTGCTATACCTTAGTTGCATCACCAACTTGGTAGCCAAGGTATGAATCCCACGTCTTGCAGACATGAGTTTTGGTTTTTATTATTAGTCTCTTAAGAAACAATAGCCTTCAGTCATAATTCAAGGAATATATAGACTTGTACGCCAAGGTGGCATGAAAAAAGAATTTGGCATGACCCAAAAATGCAACATTCATCTCTTGAAAAATCTATAGTAATACAAATCTGATCAAGCATAGCAAAGGGAACAAAATCCTAACCCCAAATTTACAAACAACTCTAAAAAAAGAATTACATTGAGAATTAATTTGGAAAATTTTAGGAACCTTAAATTGAATTTTTCTCAATTAATTAATTCGGATCCTAAATCTAGTATAATTGACTTTGATACCACATGTATGATTTAAAAAATCACCATTCTCATTATACTAGAATCTAGAACGCCTCATAAGAAATCAACATTAATTTAGGTACATACCTCTTGATGAATCCACTCCAAGAATCCCTAAAAAGATTGTACTGTAACTGAGACCTTGATGGAAAAAAGTACGCAATCAGAAGTGTTATTAGTAGAGCGAGAATCCTGACCTTATAAAATACAGCAATAACCTTAATTTCCACCTATCATGAGTCCTAAGTTATCAAATAGCATAACCCAGCACACTGATTAAGTTATTGGCCCAAAACCCAATACAAAGGTAATTCTCAACCTATTGAATCATATAACATTAATACATAGGCTCCATAGATTACCAAATTATACACATTCAACCAATTTTAAAAAATAATAATAATAACCAATCGATGGTAACCCAATAACACCAAAATTCTAACATACCTGTTAGAATATATGTAAAATATCTTTACAAGATTTTTAGAATATATTGTGAAATCAGTTAGTATTCTAATTGATGAAACAATTAAGAGTCATATCAACACATCTAATATATTTATCACATCGTTTTCTATTCTCATTTCCTCTTTCTCTCTATCTAAATCCTATAATTCCAACATGGTATCAGAGTGGTTTGATAATTGAATTTTATCACACTTAATTGTTGCATTTGATTAATGATTTTAGGGCTGTTTAGTGTGTAATTAATGATTTTTGGTCCAAATTGGGCTTTGGGCTTTTAATTGGATTTAATTCATTTTCGTGCTATTTTTTCAGATTTATACTGTTCCAGTATTTTGATCATAACTTTTGTTCTAGGTATCTGATTAACCTCATTCTTGTTTCGTTTTGCAGATAACTCAAAGAGCTACAAATGGTATTAGAGGATTGAAGGCCAAATTCGGACAAGAAGGCAGTCAAAATTGGAGCCAAAATCAATCACGAAATTCTGGAGCTATGTTTAGTTAATTGGGCTTAACTTTGTAATTAGGAGTCCAAATTACATGGGACCAAAGCCATTAGTTTAATTTTTAAATTTGGGCTAGTTTTGGAGCCCTGACCCTGTTTAGTTTTAGGTTTAAATAGCAGATTAGGGCAACATGAACAGCAGCTTTTGATTTTGGAGAAATTTCAGATCTACACCTCTCTTCTTTTCTCTCTTCTGTTCATCTTGTTCTTCTTTTTTCTTTCTTTTTTCGTTTTCTGTTTTTGGCCAGCCATGGTAGGCTAACTTTCCATTTAATCAACCCATGAGTTAAGGTTTCTACTGTTGAATCCAGAGGACCCGTGCTCTCCATGAACTGAATCTGTTTCTCTTCCCCCTTTACTCGAATTGAGCAACACGATTGTGTAAGTTGAATCCGAGCGGATGAGGTTTGTCCATGCGGTTTGTTTATGATTTCTGTATTTTGATCATCTAGGGGAAGGGATTAAATGTTAGATTTAATATTTAGGTTGATTAACCCAAGGGACTTAAAATCAAAACAAGTTGAAGTGAACACTGTGCGATGGCATGAGTGAACACGCCAATAGTTTGATTAAATGCTAGGTGATTGTCTAGTAGAGAGGGTTCTTATATGAATGTAGGGATTCTGATTTGTTTAGGGTCAATCACGAGATTCAGTAATTCTTTGTCTAGTGACGGATGTTCTTGAAACCTCAATTCTGGGTTGGTTGATTGCTTTTAAATTGTTAATTTCGTTTTATCTCTTGCTTTAATTTTCTCTTTATATCTTGCTTTAATTTTAATCGAATTAAAACCCCCCCTGTTTATTATTTTGTTTTTTAATTGAGTGATTTAGTTCTATGTAAAAATCCTTGGGAGACGATTCAGGTTGTCCTATATTATAAATTTCTTTATAAGCCTGGTTAATTCGAGTGAGTTTGACAGTTCACGTCAAATTTTGGCGCCGTCGCCGGGAAATTTTTGCATTGTTCTTTTGATCTCGATTACTGCATATTAACAGTAGATTAGAGTAGAGTTGTTGCGTTTCATTTTGTTTCTTATTCCACACTTGAGTAGAGTAGAGTAGCTTAGTAGTGTAGAAAGTGTCGCAAGTGTCGCATAATTGGACTAACATGTGGAGTTAGGTGCTGAGGCTAGGTATCCAAAGTTTATCCACCATCCTGAGCAAAACTAACCCCATTTGGGGTTAATCTGGGGTCAAAATCTCGAAATTCCTTCATTTGGTATGAGTTTTCTTGCTAAATTCCATCGTTTAGACCACTTTTTCAATTTTTTTTTATTTTCGTGATTTTTAAAAATCGTCAAAAAATTATAGAAATCAAAAATACATTTTAGAATTTTACTGTGGTGGTCCCATAATTTTTAAAATTCATTTGATAGTGTTTCTGATTTTATTTTGGCTAATTTCTTAGTATAGTTTACATATTTTGTATGCCGTTAGTGTTTTTTGCCTGTTATGCCTTATGCTGTATGACTAGGGAGTAGTAGCAATACACATGACTTGATTGCTTTTGATCCTGAAATAGAGAGAACATTGCATGTTGCTAGAAGGGCTTCTAGGCTAAGTCATAGGATTGTTACTGAACTTGATCTTGAGTCTGAGCATATTCAGCATATTGAGCATTCTGATTCTATTCCATCTGTTAATTTTTTTCTAGTTCTTCTAAACAGTGTAGATTTTACTTATTCTAGTGATAGTTTCATTAATTCTGAGAGCATGGATAATAGAACTTTAAAGGAATTGGCTGCACCTGACGTTAACTATCAACCCTTGTGCATCTAATATCCTGATCTTGATGCTGACTTTGAGCTTAAATCTGGTCTTATCCATTTGCTTCCCAAGTTTCATGGTCTTGCAGGTGAGGATCCACATAAGCATTTGAAGGAGTTCCATGTGGTTTGCAGCACAATGAAACCACAAGGAATTGATGAGGAGTAGATTAAATTGAGAGCTTTTCCTTTCTCTCTAGATGGAGGAACTAAAGACAGGCTGTACTACTTTCAACCCTCATCCATTGGAAGCTGGAATGACATGAAGAGATTATTTCTGGAGAAGTTTTTCCCAGCCTCAAGAGCCACTACAATCAGAAAGGAGATATATGGCATAAGGCAAGCAAATGGAGAGAATTTGCATGAATACTGGGAGAGGTTCAAGAGGCTATGTGCAAGCTGTCCACACCACCAAATATCTGATCAGTTGCTGATAGTATACTTCTATGAAGGCTTGTTACCCATGGATAGAAATATGGTGGATGCAGCCAGTGGTGGAGCTTTAGTTGATAAGACACCTGCTGCGACCAGAGAATTAATAGCAAACATGGCAAGCTAATTCCTAACAATTCGGCACTAGAGCAACCAGTAGTGGGGTGTTCTCAATTCAAGCGCCCCCAGTCCAATATCACAGTGCCCAGAAACCAGCAATAGTATCCAGTGCAGACCAGCAGAGACTGGAAAATAGACTAGACGAATTGACCTCATTAGTAAGGCAATTGGTAGTGACACAAACAGTGCATTCTCCTACTACACAGATAAGCAGACCATGTGGTATCTGTTCTGATCCACTCCACCCTACTGATGCTTGCCCAACTCTGCAAGAGGGCACCTCTCCAGACCAATCAGTAGCTGCAGCAGGAGTCTTTCCTGGAAAGCCACAGTATCAGCAGCAACATAATCCATTTTCAAACACTTATAATTCTGGCTGGAGAGATCATCCAAACTTTAAGGTGGAACCAGAACCAGAAGCAGAACCAGAACTAGATTCAGAACCAGAACCAGAACCAGCAGAATTTTTCACAATACCAACATAGGCAGTTTCCACAACACAAACAGAATTTCTAACAATCTGTACCTCCACAACCAGTGCAACAGTAGCCACCAGCACAACAGCAGACCAGTAGTAGTCCTTCACTGGAAGATTTGGTGAAGTAGCTTGCAACGAACAATTTGCAATTCCAGCAGAGAACTGAATCTTCCATTCAGAATTTGCAAACTCAGGTTGGGCAGTTAGCAACATCACTGAACCAGCTCCAACCCCAGGGATCTAACAACTCTCTTCCTTCACAGACAATTCCTAATCCGAAGGGGAATGTTAGTGCTATATCCCTAAGGTCTGGCAAGCAACTAGAAGAGCCCAAGCAAGCTGCAATTGAGGCTGAACCAACCCTAGAAAAGGAGAAGACTGATGGTAAGAAAAGTGAAACATTGAAGCAAGGCAATGATGAGTCTGAAACCCCCATCCCTCTACCTTTCCCTCAGAGAGCCCTTCGATCCAAAAAGTTGGCAGAGAAAGCACAAGAGAAGGAGATCCTAGAGACGTTCAGAAAAGTTGAAATTAACATCCCTCTCTTAGATGCGATCAAGCAGATTCCCAAATATGCCAAATTTCTAAAGGAGTTATGTACCAACAAGAGGCGACTGAAGGGGAAATGAGCGAGTGAGCTTGAGCTACAATGTGTCAGCACTCATCCGGCCCATGCCTAAGAAGTGCAAAGATCCAGAGACGTTTACTATTCCTTGCATAATTAGAAATTGTAAATTTGATGATTGTATGTTAGACTTTAGGTGCTTCCATAAATGTCATGCCTGAATCTGTTTATAATTCTCTTGGTCTCGGTCCTTTGCGTGCTACTGGTGTTGTTATCCAGTTAGCTAATAGAGTAATGCTCACCCTACTGGTCTGATTGAGGATGTTTTAGTTAGAGTAAATGAATTAATATTCCCTGCTGATTTTTACATTTTAGAGATAGAGGGTGAGTCTTCTAGTAGTGGACCCCCGATTATTCTCGGGAGGCCTTTTCTTGAAAACAACTAAGACTAAGATAGATGTGCATTCTGGTAACTCTTTCCATGGAATTTGGTGATAGTATTGTGCATTTTAATATCTTTGATGCCATGAAACATCCTAGGGAAGAGCATTTAGTTTTGTGCATTGATGTGGATTGATGATGTGGTGATGATGATGTTTATGCTGAATTGTGTGTTGATTATCCAGATTTTGCATCTGTTAATGACGTTGTTGTTTGTGGTTGTACTGATAATGAATGGTGCCCTGTTTGCACTGAATTTTCATGCTTTTCTAATTTTTGTGATGCACTAAATAGTGATGATGATTCTGATTCAATTGGTGATTCTGACTTGCCTGTTGATGGTAATTCTGATGTGAACATTGTGCAGTCCAGGCAAAGTTCTGTTTTCTTGAATTTATTTTCAGGAACTATAGGTTCAACTGATGTACATGCTGTAGAATTGGTGCAACCCACCAAGCTTCTTCCCTCTACTGAGCAGCCGCCTAAGTTCGAGCTGAAATCTCTACCTGATCACTTAAAATATGCCTTCCTGGAGGAGAATGAGCAGCTGCCAGTCATTGTGGCAAGAAACCTTCTACCTGATCAAGAGGAGCAGCTGCTGAGATTATTGAAGGAAAATAAGAAGGCGATTGGGTGGACTTTAGCTGATATTGTTGGCATTAACCCTTCCATGTGCATACATCGAGTTTCATTGGAAGAGGGTGCTAAGCCAGTGAGGCAACCTCAGAGGCGCCTGAATCCCCTTATTCTGGATGTGGTGAAGAAGGAAGTAACTAAGCTCCTGCAAGCTGGCATTATCTACCCCATCTCTGACAGCTAGTGGGTCAGCCCAGTTCAGGTAGTTCCCAAAAAGTCTGGAGTGACTGTAGTGACCAACCAGAAAAATGAGCTAATTCCCACAAGAGCTCAGAACAGCTGGAGAGTCTGCATAGACTACCGGAAAGCTCAACCAGGCCACCCGCAAGGATCACTATCCTTTACCCTTTATTGATAAGATGTTAGAGCGGTTGGCTGGTAAGTCTCACTATTGTTTCTTAGATGGCTACTCAGGCTACTTCCAAAATCCATTATTGCACCTGAAGATCAAGAGAAGACTACCTTTCACATGCCCCTTTGGAACATTTACATACAGAAGGATGCCCTTTGGACTCTGCAATGTGCCTGGAACCTTTCAGCGGTGCATGGTAAGCATCTTTTCTGAATTTTTAGAGGATTGCATGGAAGTATTTATGGATGATTTTACTGTGTATGGGTCTTCTTTTGATGCATGCTTAGGTAGTTTGGCTAGAGTCTTGAATAAATGCATTGAGACCAATCTTATGTTGAACTTTGAGAAATGTCATTTCATGGTTGAGTCAGGGATAGTTTTAGGACACGTAGTGTCTAGAAAGGGTATTGAGGTAGATCCTGCTAAGATAGATGTTATTTCTGCTTTACCTTTCCCCGTGTCTGTGCGGGAAATGCGTTCTTTTCTTGGTCATGCAAGATTTTACCGGCGCTTCATCCAGAACTTTAGCAAGATTGCCCGGCCCCTGTCCAACCTTCTGCAGCACGACACAGATTTTGTGTTTGATGATGAGTGTAAGTCGGCCTTTAATCATTTGAAGCGCTGCTTAACCACAACTCCGGTGATCCAGCCACCAGATTGGTCTCTTCCATTTGAGCTGATGTGCGATGCTCCAACTATGCTGTTGGTGCAGTTCTTGCTCAGTGGGTCAATAAGGCTCCTCATGTCATTGCCTATACCTCCAAGACTTTGGATTCTGCCCAGTCTAATTATACACAACCACTGAGAAAGAACTTTTGGCTGTAGTTTTTTGCACTTGATAAGTTTAGGTCATATCTGCTAGATACTATGGTGATTGTCTTTTCTGACCATCCAGCCTTGAAGTTTCTTTTTGAAAAAGGCAGATGCTAAGCCTCGACTTATTCGGTGGATGTTGTTGCTCTAAGAATTCGACATTGAGATTAAGGATAGAAGTGGAGCAGAGAACTGGGTAGCTGATCACTTTGAGTCGGATCACTCACCATCCTTTTGACCTCTCTTCCATTCGGGATGATTTTCCTGATGAGCAGCTTTCACAGCTGCAAGGTAAACTTCCATGGTATGCTGACTTGGTAAATTATTTGGTTGCTAGTGTTTTACCTGCTGATTCCACTAGGGCCAGACTCTGAAATTGAAAAGTGAATCTAAATACTATGTTTTTGGGATGACCCTTATTTGTGGAGATTCTGTAATGACCAAGTAATTAGGAGATGTGTGCCTGATAATGAGTTTCATTCCATTTTACATTTTTGCCATGCTTCTGCCTGTGGTGGTCACTTTGGACCCCAAAGAACTGCTAGGAAAGTGTTAGATTGTAGTTTATTTTTTGGCCTTCCTTGTTTCATAATTCATATCTGTTTTGCAAGTCATGTTGAGAACTGTCAAAGGGTAGGGAGTATTTCCCGTAAGCATGAGATGCCCCAGTAACCTATACTGTTTTGTGAAGTTTTTGATGTTTGGGGTATTGATTTTATGGGTCCATTTCCTGTTTCTCATGGTTTTACTTACATATTGCTGGCTGTTGATTATGTCTCAAAATGGGTTGAGGCGAAAGCCACCCGGACTGATGATTCTACTGTGGTTGTAGATTTTGTCAGGTCTCATATTTTCTGCAGATTTGGTGTTCCTAGAGCTATTATCAGTGACCAGTGCTCTCATTTTTGTAACCGAAGCATGGATGCTTTATTACGGAAGTATGGAGTGATTCACAAGGTTGCCACAGCATACCACCCATAGACCAATGGCCAAGCTGAGATCTCGAACAGAGAGATTAAGCAAATCCTTCAAAAGACTGTTAACTCTAACCGAAAAGATTGGAGCAAGAGGCTAGATGACGCTTTGTGAGCATATCGGACTGCCTACAAGACTCCGATTGGGATGTCTCCCTATCGGCTTGTCTTTGGTAAGGCATGTCATCTTTCCGGTAGAGTTGTAGCATCAGGTATATTGGGCCATTAAGCAATGCAACATGGATTTGACCCAGTCGGGGGTGGAGAGGAAGCTGCAATTATAAGAGCTGGAAGAGCTTAGATTGGATGCCTATGAGAGTTCACGTTTATACAAGGAAAATACAAAGGCATTCCATGATAAGCAAATCCTGAGAAAAGAGTTTGTTGTGGGCCAGAAAGTCCTCTTATTTAACTCCCGTCTCAAATTTATGCCTGTTAAACTTAGATCTAGATAGGATGGTCCTTTTGTGATTACTAATGTTTTTCCTTTTGGTGCAGTAGAACTGTGTGATGAGCGGACCAAGAGTACTTTCACAGTGAATGGACATCGCCTTAAGCATTTTTATAAAGGACCCCAGCAGCAGCCTATGGAGGTAGAGATTAGGCTCACTGATGCCACGTACCCTCCCTCAGGAGGATAGGGAGTCTTCTTCCTCTTTTTCTCTATTTTTCTTTTTTTTTTGCATTTTTAATTTCAACTTTGCTTATTAATTACAGGATTTTGAGAATAATACAGTCCGAACCCTCCTTGTGATAATTGTTGAGATGTACATAGTGTTGAACTTGGATATTTTGTTTTTGATTGATTATTCTAGTTGGACTGAATTTCTCAACTCTTAGATTGTCTAAAATGGTAGTTGATTTTTGTGATGCTGATTGCGTGCTGGTATTGACCCTTGTCAGATTTTGGGCCTGTGTGAATGGAATTTATTTTCTGCCATTCTTTCTTTCTTGTGTGCTTTTGCTCATGATTTTATTCTCTAGAACTTGCCTTTTTTCTTTTTGAAACTGGCAATTTTCACTGGCATGCATAAATATGATAGAGGCATTCTTTCTTTTATTTATCACTTTGGCCAGATAGTCATCCCTTACATTATATTCCTGTTGGTTAGCCCCTTCGTGCCTTTTTGTATCATCCTTGTCTTAGCCACATTACAAGCCTAAGCGTAAAACCATTTTATTCCGCACCTTGGAAATTTATTAAGCATTGGTTTCACCTTAGTGTTGTGTTTAAGTGTGGGGTTGCCAGGGTGTGCAACATTTTAAGTGTGGGGAGGTATCCGATGCTAATTGTCATTTGACATTAGTTTGATTATTGTGCTTGTGTAAGTAATTATGAAATTTTTCTCAAAAAAAAAGAGAGATAAAAAAAAATCTGAAAAAAAAATATATATATGAAAAAAAAAAGTCAATTTAAGAAAAATTTGGTGTAGTAATGAGTTTTGGGGAAGGAAAAGAGTTTTGTTGAAAAAGGTGACTGGTTTGTAAAAGTGCATTTCATTTAGTTGGTTTTGAGCAAACCTTTATGTTTCTTGACTAATGTTCTTTTAAATTTCTTGAGTGCTTAGCCTTTCATTTCTAAACTTGTCCATGCCTTCACCATAACCCCATTACAACCTTGAATAATAAGTCCTCTTGATTTGTGCATGCATGTGTTTTGAGTAGTGGAGAAGTAGAATTTTAGCAAACTTATGGTAAGGCAATTTTCTTGAGTGGAATTTGAGTGATACACTTGCTACCCTATACACTTGAGAGATTGATTGAGAGCATACCTTGAGAGGCCATTTGGCGTGATTAGCATCATCAATTGAGATTGCCATGTTTTATAATTTGAGATGAAGAAATTTCTGTCATGATTGGTTGATCTTTCGAAATTTTGTGTTCCTTGTTCAAGTTTTGCATTCTTGACAATTGTTAGAAAGGAGAGGTTTATCTTTTAGTCTTTATTTTTGTTTTATCATTTCTTTAGTTTTGTTTTGAGTTTTTAATTTTGCCCAAGAGTGCAAAAGAATAAGTGTGGGGGCATTTGATAATTGAATTTTATCACACTTAATTGTTGCATTTGATTAATGATTTTAGGGTTGTTTAGTATGTAATTAATGATTTTTGGTCCAAATTGGGCTATGGGCTTTTAATTAGATTTAATTCATTTTCGTGCTATTTTTTTAGATTTATATTGTTCCAGTATTTTGATCATAACTTTTGTTCTAGGTATTTGATTAACCTCATTCTTATTTCATTTTGCAGATAACTCAAAGAGTTACAAATGGTATTAGAGGCTTGAAGGCCAAATTCGGACAAGAAGGCAGTCAAAATTGGAGCCAAAATCAGTCACGAAATTCTGGAGCTATGTTTAGTTAATTGGGCTTAACTTTGTAATTAGGAGTCCAAATTACATGGGACCAAAGCCATTAGTTATGTTTTTAATTTGGGCCAGTTTTGGAGCCCTGACCCTGTTTAGTTTTAGGTTTAAATAGCAGATTAGGGCAACATGAACAGTAGCTTTTGATTTTGGAGAAATTTCAGATCTACACCTCTCTTCTTTTCTCTCTTCTGTTCATCTTGTTCTTCTTTTTTCTTTCTTTTTCGTTTTCTGTTTTTGCCCAGTCATGGTAGGCTAACTTTCCATTTAATCAACCCATGAGTTAAGGTTTCTGCTGTTGAATCCAGAGGACCCGTGCTCTCCATGAACTGAATCCGTTTCTCTTCCCCCTTTACTCGAATTGAGCAACACGATTGTATAAGTTGAATCCGAGTGGATGAGGTTTGTCCATTGAGGTTTGTTTATGATTTCTGTATTTTGATCATCTAGGGGAAGGGATTAAATGTTAGATTCAATATTTAGGTTGATTAACCCAAGGGACTTAAAATCAAAACAGGTTGAAGTGAACACTGTGCGATGGCATGAGTGAATACGCCAAGAGTTTGATTAAATGCTAGGTGATTGCTAGTAGAGAGGGTTCCTATATGAATGCAGGAATTCTGATTTGTTTAGGGTCAACCACGAGATTCAGTAATTCTTTGTCTAGTGACGGATGTCCTTGAAACCTTAATTCTGGGTTGGTTTGATTGCTTTTAAATTGTTAATTTCGTTTTATCTCTTGCTTTAATTTTCTCTTGCTTTAATTTTAATCGAATTAAAACCCCCCTGTTTATTGTTTTGTTTTTAATTGAGTGATTTAGTTCTATGCAAAAATCCTTAGGAGACGATCCAGGTTGTCCAATATTACAAATTTCTTTATAAGCCTGGTTAATTTGAGTGAGTTCGACAGTTCACGTCACGGTTCCATCCACCTTGAGGGTGTCCATACTTTCTACTATGTCAAGTTGTATAGAACTCCTTTGTAAATTCTCCCTTATTGTTTTCTCAACTTATTCTTTCATTCTTTTTTTGAAGTCTTTGTGATTGTTTGTTCTGCGATGACATCTTAACTCTGGTGTTCTTTGCTTTTCCTACATCTATGAGGGTGGATTTTGGTTGTTCCACCATTTTGGATTGGTGCTCCGATGTAATGAGCATAACTTGGTAATTGAATTTTCTTATTCTTCTTCGGTTCTATGATGGTGTTATGTGGTTCTTCTGTTTTGATTCTTAGTCTTGGGTGAGATATCGGACTCTTGCCCCTGATTAGCGTCGCTCCCGTTGTTTGGCTCCATTCCAAACTCTAGTCTTCGTTCGCATAGTTTGGCTTCGTTCCAAACTCTAGTTTCCGTTCCCATAGCTTGGCTCCCTTTCTATTATTTGGCTCCGTTCCAAACTCTAGTCTCCATTCCCACAGTTTGTTTTCATTCCAAACTCTTATCTCTGTTCTCGTTGTTTGGCTCGTTTGGCTCCGTTCCAAACTTTAGTCTTTGTTTCTGCTATTTGGCTCCGCTCCAAATTCTTGTTTCTATTCTGTTGTTTGGCTCGTTTTGCTATGAATGGGTCCCAAGACATGTGTGTCGATCCTTTGATGCCAGTGTGTTAGTTTTTCTATGGTTTTGTTGCACTAAAACTACTTTGGCATTGTCCTTTCTTAGATTTCTCCACTAATTTTCTCCTCTATTTCAAGATATGCAAGAAGGCTCTTGCTTGGTGGACACTATGTTATCTCTCCAAAGATATGTGATCCTAGTGATGTTATAATTTATCCTATTTTCTATTTATGGACTTGTTATTTGTAACAAGCTAAAGCTTGAGAGAGAGTGTTAAAATATCTTTAGAATATCTTTAGAAGATCTTTAAAATATATTGTGAAATCAGTTAGTACTCTAATTGATGAAATAATTAGGAGTCATATCAACACATCTAATATATTTATCACATCGTTCTCTATTCTCCTTTCTTCTTTCTCTCTACCTAAACCCTATAATTCCAACAAAATCATTCACCTAATTTTGAGGATGCCATTGTCTCTTATATTAGGCCCATGCATGACATAGCCATGCAAGAAGATACAAGAAAAGGCAAGTTATGCATATACATCAGATAAAACCCACAAAGTTGGGTTAGTGTATGTTTGTTAATCACAAATCTTTTCAAATCATATACAGACATACATTACATTAGATTGACTAAAATATTTATGCAACTGAGAATGCTCAAAGTGATTCTCATAGTACAGGAAAAAGGAAAACGCAAACCCAAAATCTAAATCAATTTATTGGATTTGGATCCTTTCTTTTCAGTTAAAAACATTATTGTGTTATAGTTATGAGAGAGAAAAATACATTGTACAAGACTGATCAACCCTTGTACATGTGATTGCAAATCTCTAGATGCAGAAATTTGTTTTTTTCTCTAACATGACACTTACATGTGGAAAAAGAAAAAAAATCCAAATCCAATCTAAACAGCTAAAATCAAAGCGACTGACTTTCATCAAAGTGGAAATCATTGTCAAAATGAATAGAATCTGCCTCAAAATCCATATCCAGACTTTGAGAGCCAATACATGAATACACAGTATCTTTATTATCAGGTGCAATCTTTAAGGCTTAATAGCAGGCTCGGATAATTCAAAATGCTTCAAATCTGACAAGAGGCTTGGATCCAAGTTGTCTTTATTAAGATAGCTCAGAGTGTCTTCTTTGGGATATTCTTGTTTTATAGTTGGGCTTGTTGAGCCAATAGGGTGATCCTGTTCATTTGGTACCTTAGAGTCAGGATGAGAATTCTTAAGAAATGATTCCCAAGTACCACAATCTGTAACTAAATATGGATCCTTGAGGGTGTCTTTGCATGTGTGAAAGCCAAAGTACGTAATTTGGTACATATCCGTATTCCCTTGTATCCGCTGCACTTGTTTGGTTGCCCCGCAACCTTGATCATACTTTCGAGTGCACCTGAAGTAACTCCTGCAAATTATTAATAACAAGGTCAGTTAGAAGACCAATCTTTAATTTTGAAACAAAAATCACTAGTTACAAGAACTCATATTACACACTGATCAATACTAATAGATTTCAGTGTCAAATGTCCTAATTTAGTGCCAAATAGTAGTCCCAATGTTCAGCAAGTTTTCTAAGTCTAGTTTCTTCACTAGCCTGCAACCATGAAATTAAATTATAGACTGCATCTCCCAATGCAGCTGCAGTATTGTGATTGCAGTAGTATTCGTAATCATATCACCACACAATTGCAGAGTAATTTTTATGCACACACAAATTTCGCAATGCAACTGTAACATTCACAACACAACCACATTGTATTGCAGTTTTTATATAAATTTTTCTTTAAATATTTAGTATATTATTTGTCAAAAAATTTTACGGTTGTCATGGTCACAATTTGCATTACAATAGTTATAACGTCGACAATTGCAATAGGTTACTACAATCACAATCATAATTTAAAATCTTGCCTAAAGCAGTTTGAGTGTAATTTCTACTTTTGGCATGAGTCAAAAAGGAAGTTTTCACTTCTAACAAAAGCCTACTAAAGTCATTTTCTTAAGATGATTATTCACTCTGTCTATCAGCATTTTTTTTTTCCTTTGGAGAGAGGAAAGAAAGAAAACGAACGAACGAAGAAAAAAGAAGACAATGACTATTGATCCAACTGATGTACAAATCATATACAATCTCATGATATAAAAAAGAAAAAGAAGAAAGAAATTAACGATTACCTAGGAAATTTGGAATTAAGGATCTCTTTCTGTCCGTACTTTCGCCATGCATGATTATCATCAGTAATGTGGGAGACTATGGTCCATGTATGTGCAGTCTTCCTGCGCAACAGCAATTTGGGATATCCCATGCATGTCATCATTTCATGTTACTATGTCTATATAATGGCCAGAGATTCAGAATCTGTAAAATATTTCACAGCAAGCATACCACTTGGATCTGAACTTCGAAAATGTCTTACACTAATAAACATCAACAGTTGGAATTCACTCCATTAATTCTTGATATCAATATTATAAGTCCAACTTAACCTCAAAGCTTCAATTTTTTCCATCCGAAGAAAGAAAACAACAACGGAACACGATGTCCGTACATATCCCAATTTACCAGATCCTCCCAGTAACACAAATCGCCGACAGAAGCAAGCTTTGTTAGCTGAGGAAGTGAATTAATAATATGTTTCACTGTAATAGATTTGATAAGAAAATAGAAAGAGGATGACCTTCTTGGGTAGCAACCCCTCCGATGCTTTGTGGCCGGCGACGATCTCTTCCTACTCTCGCGGGAATCCTCAGACCGCCGACCATTGCAGCCGGAAGCTGCCACCGACGACCCATTTTGACCGGATTTTAGCAGATTCTCATCGCTACCGGCATCGTCTTCAGAGGAAGTCAGAACAGAAAGAGTCTCAGTGAAAGATCTCAGCACAGAGGCCACGAGTTCCTCGGCTGAGGGAGACCCATCAGCCCCAAAAGGCTTCTGAAGCAGAACCTTGAGCTGGGAAGCAGCCTCCTTGCCCTGAACCAGCTCTCTGATCACACTCTTCCTCTTAGGCGAGATATTTTCAGGGCAAAGAATATTCATTTTCTCTAAATATCGTGGCTCAAGATCTGTGCGGTATTTTTTCTTTTTTTGCAGTTTTTCTTGGTAAGTTTTCTTTGAATTTTTGCTCCTGATTCAGCTGGGCTTGGCGTGAGGAGGAGGGCGAGGGTGAGAGAGAGAGAGAGAGACAAAGGAATGGAAAATGCTGGGAAGGGAGCGATGATGACGTAAAATGTGAAACAAGAATTTTCCAGACAAAGGAAGAAAATTTTCCACCGATAAGAACTTAACTTGGCAAAAAAGTTGAGGATGACGTTGCATTGTGATGCAAGTGTGATATTCAGTTGTTTCCTTTCTTCCTTTTGTTGTCTTCTATAGATATTGTGCACAAAACGTTTCAATTCTTTCAACGGAAGATTTACATTTAGAGTTTTTGTAGATTTATAATTTCAATAAAATAATAAATAATAATTAGTTATTTATTTCATTTTAATATTTATTTTCACTTACTTGATTATATATTCTTTAATTATACTTACAGACATTATTTAAATATCAGTGTCTCATTTTTAATTGTTTCATTAATTAATAATCCAATATCTTTCTCTTACTTTAATAAAAAAGATATTGTGCTAAACTTCATTGTCATGGTTGATTGTACTCTGACACATGTAATTAATGCTAGACAATCGCTCGTAACTACTAATAAGAATTACATTATTATGTTAGCTCAAGATTTTCTTTCGGCATTAACTTGTGCTAATTCTAAACTTTAATTTATTGTTTAACTTTGGTAATTTTTACTTAATTTTAATTGAAAGCAATAGTTATGAGTTAATTGAGGTTTAAATGAAATGATTCTCAAATTCAAAGAGTTAATTCTAAGATAAATACACTAAGCTTAATTTTATTGAAGATGAAGTGTTTCATGTATATTTAAAATTTTTTAGAATATTACATGAGTCAACTGCTGTTATTCAAGATGAGAAATATCATATTATTGGCCAAAAACGTTACCTAGAAAAGCTTTTTAAGTTTAAGATGAGCCTCTACTCATGATAAAAATAAGCCTACTCAAGTAAAAAAAAAACTCTTAAGAAAACTAAAATTAGCTTATTTATGACTAAAGATGAATTAGCTTAAGATAGTATTACAACACTACTCTGTTATGCAATTTTAGTCAAAAATCAACTTTGGGGTGATCCCAAGATGCTGCTAACCGTCAATCATAATATCTTTTGAGATGGTTAAAGAGTTTAAAACAGCATTCCAAAAGTAATAGATACTGTTGCAACTTTGAGAAAAAGGAGATTTGTCCATACATAAAGCTAAATACAACTTTTAAGACAAAGCTCAAGTGTTACAACATTACAATCATTTTCGCTTACAAATATTCGCTTCCACAAAAGGCTTCACTGACAAAGACAAGAAAGAAATTGAGCTTTCCTTTGAGATTCACCTTGTATTTTTTGTGCTAAGCATTACTTGGAATATCTACTCCATGTTTGAGATATTTTCTATTATCTATCTTTGTAAAAGCCTTTGCACTTAAGTTTTTTAGGTATAAGTGCTAGTATTTAGGCCTATGATAAGTGACCTGTGAGCAAGTTTGAGGAAAAGAATCTTGCTATAACTAGTTTAGAAAGGGTAGGATTAAAGAAAGAATACTCATTAATAGTGAAAAATCTTAACTTTGCTAAGGATTGGACATAGGTTCCAAGTTAGAACTAAATTGCGAAAAATTCCTTTGTTCAATCTCCTCCTAAATCCTTCTCTTTTAGTTTTCCTGCTTGATTACATAATTATTTCTGCTACATGTTTGATTTTTGTTGTGTGTGCATGATGCTCTATATTTTTAGTATTGTTTTGAACTGCAATGTTAGCTCATCGTTAGTATCAGCCATCATATCTATGCACATGTTTTGTTTTATGAGTTTTACAAAAACTTTCATTTGAACAAAAAACTTGATTCAATCGTCTTTCTTAAGTCATCAGATTATAAATTAAAATATATGATTTAACATGTAGCTTGTCTTAACTCTAAACTAGGGCATCCACCCTTTAACATAAATTTTTGTTTACAAAAAAAAATAAAAATTTAACAAAAACCGGATGATTGATATTATATTACAATTTTAAATATGTTAATGTAAACAGCACCTTTCATATCTTAGGTTATATATTTATGAACTATTGAAAAACTTAAATATTTAATTTTATAAAATGTATGATTACTAAAATCTTAAATCATAACAAAGATTGGTTAAATGATTTTGAATTGAAAAAATAATTATATCTGTACATAATATTAAATAAATGAGATTGCAGTCATTAGATGTAGAAATGCACTTTTCCACCTCCATTATTAATATTATTATACTTTCTAACGTAATTTATGAATTCGGCAGTTTAACATTATTTATTGCAATTCTTACATTTTTATTAAAATTAAGTATTTTTTAATACTAATATTTTTCCAAGAAATATACATAATGAAAGCCAACAACAAGTTACAGTAGCATGCAGTCCAATGGGACTAACATAATTTCAGATGGAAAAAAGTGAAAAATATCATATCGCCAACACAGAAAACTGACGAAGAATCCCCAGCCTTCCACGCTCCCTTTGACATTTAACTTTAGTTAGAAAATGGATTGAGCAACATGTCTCATTCCTCACATTAAGCGTCATCGGCGACTCAAAAGTGTCGAGAGTAAAGTCAGACTTTAGTATGAGATTTTTAATTTATTTAATAAAATTAATACAAAATTTTATTTAAAATTTATTTTTTTAATTTTTTGAGATATAAAGTTACTTATTAAATTATTATAATCAATATTTTTTTGACTTTTTTAATTAATAATATAATTAATTTATTTAATCTTTCTTAATATATTATTAATCTTAAATAAGATTTTATTAATTTTAATTTTAAAAAACTTTTGTTGTCGTAGCTATAATTATAAGAATCATTAACATTATTTTATATATGTAATATATGCAATTGAAAAAAAATTAAATTTTTTTATGTAAATAAATATGTCGATTTGAATATTATATTTTATTTATATAATTTTTTTAACATTTTTAATTTTAAAAATAAATCTAAATAATTAATATCAGAATAATTATTATATTTTAAAAAATATTAAAAGTTAAAACAGTGCTTTTTCAAATTTTCATTATCTAATAATCTCAAATTTTTAGATATTAAAAGCCTTAATGTACATGCTGCCTCTCTCCATATCGAGTCTCACAAACGCCTTTTTCTAAACTTGCAGACATAGAAAACATAATAGGGATATTTTTTTACAGCATATGTTGATTTATTGTTAAATATAAGTTAATTTTAACAAATGAAGGAGGCAAAGTGCATTTAAGGCTCTATATTAATTTTTCAGTTATCTATTTACAATATACATTAACTACTTTTCAATTTATTTTTTAAAATTTCTTCAAATAAAACTACTCTTAATTAATATTGAACATGATATAATCATATTATATTTTTCAAGAATTTTCTCAAATTAATTTATAGGTTCCATTGAGTAGAAAGTAGCTATTATATAGATGGTAGACTAGCTTCATCTGCAGATTTTGATCCTGCATGCGTTTTCTTGGCTAATATATATATATACTTAAAACAGAGAAAGTAACCTAGATTTTATAATTTTATTTTTGAAAAAAGAGTATATAGATTCTTTAAATTTTAAATTATTTATAAATAAATTTATAAATTTTAAAATTATCTTAATTAGTATCTAAATTATAATAATTACATAAATTAATTATTTTATTTATTTTTTTATTTATTTTAAAATAAATAAAAAATATTTAAAATAAATAAAATGTGAATAAAATGATTGAATTGTGTAATTTTTATAATTTAAATATTAATTAAGATGATTTTAAAATTTAAAAATTATTTATAAATAATATAAAATTTAAAAAATCTGTATATTCTTTTTTCATTTTTTTCCGCACGTTGCATTTACAATTTTGCATAATAAATACTTTTCTTAGATATTAAAACAGTACTTGGTTGTCAAATTTAACTATTTGTTTTTTCTTTTTTAAGTGAGCTACCACTTTAACATATTATTTAATGGATATGAGGGAAGGAGGGCGACCAAACATTGCGGGCCTGAAAAATAGATGTGATGTTTCCGACAATTCAGATCTACCAATAATTCAGCTCAACTTTTTGTTTCTTTTTGTAAGAATTGAGGTAAACTTCTGGAGAAAGGATAATAAGATTGTATTTATATGCGAACTATATCAGGCCATTTTCTTCTGAATTTGCCCACTTAGATATTTTTATTTGCATGTCTATCTCTTTTCTTCTATGGTCGGGTCCACACTGTGGTCTACTTTAAAAGTGAAGATAAATAATTAATATTTTTTTTTACTAATCTCTATATATTTTACATTTGAGATTCATTTTAATCGATTGAAACTAATTTTTAATATATTTTTACGCTGCTTAAACCAAACCTGTTTACTACATGAACTGCAACATATTAATTAATATAATTGATTTATTGCCACAATGAAGCCCTGTTTAAAACTAATAAATTAAGTATATACATTTGTACTGAAAAATTATTTATAGGTACCTACCTTTTTATTTTTTAATTCGATAAGTCTTATAAATAACTAATTGTCTAATAATCCATGCAGGCATTTTGTGATATTAAATATTTGTATTTAAATCTTTTATTATCCACAAAAAGTACGTGTATTTATTTACGAAAAAAAAAATTGTATCTGACTTTTTTTCATGTAATATATTGAGGTAGATAAAACTGAAAAACGATACATTTGATCATTTAATAATTCTATAGATAAAAAAAAATGTTGAATCCAAATATACTTTCTATTTATTAAAGGTTTTTTCAATTGCACGGTATTCGATGAATTTAAAATTTGTTTATTATATTTTGTGCAGTTATGTGATGAATTCTGATCTAATTACAATGATCTCAAGTGTGTAAAAAAAATATATATATATTCTAAAAGCATTTTTTTTATAGTATATAAAGGGTATAACTGAGTTAACTATCGCGTTAGGGTTTATACGTTATAAGATTTTAATATCTAGCAAAGGCTTTTGTCTATAATACACATTTATAAAAACAATATGTGTACTGATAAAATATATATTTACAATATTTAATAGAAAAGTTAAAAAACTTTTTTTTCTATTGTTTTGTGATAAAATTTTGTGAATTTTAATATAATAAGTAACTTTGTTTCTCACTTCATGTAAGAAAAATAATTACAAATTTTTATATAATTAAAAGTTGCAAATTAAATTATTTTTTATATAAAAAGGACAGAAGTTACATAGGTTGTATTAAAAAGAAATCTAAGAAATTAATATCTAATGAATAAGGTGATGATTATTTCATAAAATTTTGTTAAATGGCATTTTAACACACTATTTCTTTTTGTAAATGTGCATAATAGAATGCACCATCAAACAAATAGTAAGTCTGACGGAAAAAAAAAAAAAACTATTCACGCAAGCCAGCCATGACCAATAGCTTAATTAGATACCTTGTTATAAGGACTTAGGGTTATATTTAGAGCATGTTTAGTATGATGAAAAAAAAAACATAATGAAATAAATATTATAAAATTTTCAAGATTAAAATATGAAAATTTTCTTATTCCCATTCTATTTACTTTCTTTTTTTATATCAAACGGATTATTAGTATTTAATATTATATTATTATATTAGGTATAGGTGAGACCTCGAATAAGTTGATATCCATGCTTGTTTACATAAAGATATTTTTAAAATATACAATATTGAAAGTCAAGTTTGAGGTATATATGTGCGTATGTGTGTAGATAAACTTTTTTGGACGAAAAAAGGCTTATCAAAGTTTATGTAGAGTATGGACTAAATCAAGAGTTAACAACATTGAAAATGTACTCAGGTTGTCACTTCAAATTTTGTGCTTCAAAATTTAATTATTATCATATTAACATATATTTAGATTGGTTTATTTTATCTTAAAAAAATTTATAATCAAAATATTTTAGAAAAAATTTATTATTAAAATATATATATAAAAAAAAAGCTGATCTAAACATGCAAATAATGCTTTTCTTTTTTGATTAGTAGAGTTTATGATAAATAATACAAGCATAAATTTACTTATATGGGAAGGCAAAACAAAACCTGATATCAATTTTTAATATGAATAAACTCTTGAATACATCATCTTAAAAATGTGTATACAAAATTCTAAATTATTGACGTAGTGTCACTAAATAAGGGTGTGATTCAATCATAAATAAACTAAAATCCTAATAGGATGAGTCCCTTACTACCTAAAAGAAATGTTACACCTCATAAGAATAAAAAAAAAATTACAAAATTTTAAATCTTAACTTTTAATCTTGACGTAAATAAACTGCTTTTGACCAAATAAAAAAAAAAAGGAAATGCGATGACATATAAAAAAAAAAAAGAGTATATGATTATCTGGTATATGTATAAATAGATATTTGGACATAAATAAAATTGAGCTTAACCTAGGTTTTCATTCCATGAATTAAATAGGCGGACTTGCAATATGTCAATTAAAAAGAATCCACTAAGACAATGAGAGTGGCTCAATTGGTAAAATTTAACTGTATATTCCCAAAGCATGCTGCAATAGTGGAAATGAAGCAATATCTATAAAAGCATTAATTTTTTATACAAATAGCCCCAAAAGCAAAAGACATGCAGAAAGCATAATTAGTCTCTTCTTCCACAGCCAATATGGCTCGTTTGGATAAGTTTATAAAAAAAAATATTTTTTTATATATCTTATTTTAATAAATATTTTTTTTAAAAAGTAATTTTATATTTGAATATAATATTTAAGAAATATTTTTAAATAATAAAAAGACTTTTAAATTTATTTAGATAAAAAAGAATAGAAGCACTTAATTTATATCAAAATTATTAAAAAAGACATCCAAATGTAATATGTGATGAGTTATGATATATAAGATATAATTAAATGGGCTAGCATAATAGAGACGATGTGATTTTTAAGTATATCATGGTAACAGTGTCATGAAAAATGAGACATAAAGTAATAACAACATGTCTAATTGTGTACCCAAAGGCTTAACAACATGTTATTAATGTTATTCTATTTTACTTTCTCTAAGTGATATATTTATTGAAATCATAATTCAATTTAAGATATTAAGGTATAATGACTTAAAGTTGCGTTATTTAAAATGTAATTCATAGAATTACCTAGGAAGATTTATGTAAATAAGGTTTATAAGAAGAAAAAAGAGAGGATATAAAATGTAATTTTTAATAAAAGTAAAGGATATTTTTGTCATAAAATTATATCAAAAATCACTTCTCCTTTTACTTTTTTCAAAAGTTAGAGATAATTGGTCTAAAAAAAAGAGATAAATTAACTTTTTTTAACTTTTACTTTTTTTAAAAGTTGTATCCAAACACATTTGAAAATGTGTTGAAGTACTTTTTTTAAAAAAAAAAATTTTTGTAAAAAAATGTACTTTTTTTTAGTACTTTTTTTTTAAAAAAATGTACTTTTTTTAAAAAAAAAATGTATCCAATCGGACTTTATATCTTTGTGCAATCACTTTTATGAGTAGAAGAGGGAGTTAGGATGAGATGCAGGGACTAAAACAAAGGTGGACTGATAGGTCCTTATTGAGCCTGAATCCAATGTCTTATGTCTAGTTCATCTATTAAACCCTAAGGGCCTCAGCCTCTTTATTTATATGCATCATAGAGATCATCTTCAGGTATGTTCGCTATTTACCAAAAACCTTAGCCACGTTTCGCTCTCATATTAACTTGAATGTCGGAGTGCTTTTGCAGGTATCCCACCACCCATTGCCATGCCAAGAAACAAGAACATTTGGCTTTTTTTTGGTGATATAAAATTTAGGTTGAGAGAATAACTCGTCCCAGTTTAGGGTCAGAGTATGCCTCTATGCTTATTGAGTGCATACAAAGGTACTTATAGATGATCCATCAATAAGAAAACCTAAGAATGGAACTCAAGTTATGGCAAAGAATGAGTGAAAGGCCGACTAGGTGAACCAACTCCCGTTGACACCAATTTCACACTCCAAAACTAAAGATTTGCATCTCACTCATGGCCGGATCTCTACGTTTAATTTATATTCTTACTTATATGATGCAAAGTGACACTTCTTTCTCCCTCTAATTCTGTTAAATTTGAACTGATCACACTATACTAGATTGATCTAGTTAGGCATTTCAAAATTCAGGATGAATTAATCCTGCCATTCTAGATGTCACTGAACTGCATGCTAGCTATATATATATATATATATATATATATATATATATATCTCTTATAAGAGTGTAGACCCTTCCTTGGTCAAAGGATCCTTGAATTGGGGAAGGGAAGTTGCAAATGAAAGTGGTTACTGCATCATTTAAATTTGATGGACGCAGGTTAAGTTGAAAGCCAATTTTTGTTGGTTGCTCCATTACAATGAATTGGCCAATATATGTGGTCTGATAAAGTAAACAACCAGCACTCCTTCATAAGAGTCATCTTTGCACATTGTTTAATATATTCGATAGGTCACGTTTTAAAGAAGTTTTACATTTGGAGCTTGGTCCCTTCAATATGCATTATTCTCTTCCAATTTCCATTCTTCTCTTTGTTGACCGTGCTTTGATTCCCTTTTATGTAAAGTTTTAATTTCTATGTTACGCATCATAAGCCAGCTGCGTTGCACTGCATGCTTTTTAGGATTCCGAGCTAGAGCTTTTGGATGCTGCTGATCTAATAATCACACCATCATTAGTAGATATGGGTGGGAATAAGACTAACCGGCTTTAGCCTATTTTCGGCCTTGATAGTCCTAATTTATTTATTATATAAGTTAGGGTTAGATTTTTATAAAAGTCTATTTAGTTAAATAAGATAGACTTAAGCCATTAAAAATATCTATTTGACTTAATAAATAGGTCTATTTATCTATTATATATATATATATATATATATATAAATTAAAAATTTATAATATTTATATCATTTATCATGATATATTTATATAATTTATTAATTTTAAATATAATTTATTAATTTTAATTAAATAGACGTGAGTTATTTGATATTTTTAAAATATATATTTGTTAATCAAATTTAAAATTTTTATATAACGTAAACTTTTAAATAGACTTACAAATTAAGTTAAAATTTTGTATTTTTATAAAAAGGCCTGATTGAGCCTAGAAAAAATCTTATAAGTCCATTATTTTACAAAACAGGTTAGACCTATTTAAAAAAAGCTTAACTTAACTTATTTTCACCCTTAGTAGAAACTCAAGTCGTGTCCCTTGACTGCATATTGCAAGGAGAAATTAAAACTAGACAATTTAGCCAAAAAAGGATGCCAATAAATATAAATTATTGCCGTTAATGACATTTTCTTGCTCTCTATGTAACGTAAATCACTTATTTTTATTGATTCTAAACACAAACTCGATCTGCACTGTTTTCTTTAATCATGTGTCACTCCAAATGAAATTTTTTTATACACATATCAACTGCTGTTCATACACATCCGTACGTGAGTCAGTTGCTATTCGTACCCATCTTTTAAATTCATAGCCATTCATAGTTATAAATTGCACATGGCCTTTGGTTTGGTCTTTGTGCACTAACGTGATGTTTGGTACGTATAAATGATGATTTTATTATATGCTCATTATATGGAATGTGGCATTCCTATATTTATTTACAAAAGAAATCATGAAATGATTATTACATTTCATGTCCTATTTTATAAAATCAGAAATGAAGTATAGAATCTATTCCTTTCTAGAGATGTGTGATTAAAATTCCATACTTCATGATATGAGATTAAAATTATTTATTCTTAATCCTTAAAAATTTTATAAAATTGTACCTAGTGTCTTTCTTATATATTTTTTTTGTAATAAAATATTTTTTTTCTTACATTTCAGTTTATGGTATAATTTTTTTATGTTAAAATTTTATGTATTTAATTATTTATCAACCTTGATGGTATTTTAGTTTATCAATATAATTTTTAATATCAACATAAATGAGTTGTTTTTGATTTAAAAACTTATTTATATAAAAAATAAATGTGAAGTATTTACTTGATATGATAACATTATTCTTTTAAAAATGATAATATTTATTCTAATCAAATTATAAAAAAAAATTAAAATTAAATATTATTATTAATATCTAAAAGATTTTTTCTTATAAAGGATATTTATGTCATTTACATCAACTTTGATTCTATTTCACTATGATTCTATGTACCAAATAGTAGAGTGACTTAAAAAAACATTTCATTCTAAAAGTTACCAAAATATGGATTGAGAATGATCATTCCATTTTAATACATTTCTTCTATTCTTATTCTATTTCGATTCCATGAAATCATTATTCCGTATACCAAACGTTACATAATATTGTGCAGTAATGGCTTGACTTAATATTTAGGCATGCGATTACTTTCTCCTTAATGTTCTTTTCTAGCAATAATTTCTCTTAATATTTGATTATCATTATTTCCTTTGGTTTACTTGAATTATCAGTTTCTCATCAATTTTTTAATTGGCATTAATATTTTCTAAATATCATTCATTTCTTTTAGTTGGCAACAGGCCATTAATATAAAGCATTTAATTACCATTTATTTGGATTGAATCACATTCATATATTTATATAATATTAATTGGTCACAATTATATTCATTCACATCATTGCCTTTTATTCCATTTTCAATTTTCAATTTACAAGAGATATACTCGGTTCACACTTGATAACGAAGGAGCATGTTGTGATCATCAGCGTACTTACCAGGAAGTGTGCGCATTTGGGTCAAGCATCATATCTTTAATTGACGCTCATTTTCTAATTGGGTATTTTCAATTGCCATGCACTAATTATAAACCTGATAACATGCATTGATTTTCTTAATGTACGTACTATTAAAAAAATTTATTGGCCACGTACAAGAGATAGGAAAGTGCTATCAAATGGCAATAAGCATTAATTACCAAATTATATTTCTAATTTAAGCTCGAGTTTACTGTAATAGAGAAAATGCCTTCATTGTCATTGTATGCCTTTTTGCTATTCAATGGCAACGTTCTTAATATACTTCAAGATAATATGTATTTACGTTCACTTTATACTTTTATTGTTATTAATTGGCTTATTGGATTCACACTTGCTGCTATTAACATATTTTATGACCATTATTTTGGTCATGCATTCATAATGATGTCTGTTTCTTTTGAAAATAATATTTATAATGATATGATATTTTTCTGGCAATTTGTACTCCCTTTTGGCAATTAATATTATATGCATTCCTGTATCAATGACTAAAACTCTAATAAGATGGAAAGCAGGAAAATCAAGAACTATCATTTTGGACAAGGAAGGTTTTTTTTTTAATTAGCATCATTAATTGGTCGCTTTTTTATATGCTAAACCTTGCTAATGGTTTCACACTTCTCTATAGCATGAATTACTTATTCTCTTGTTGGCAACCACTAATTACTCGGATAATCAGCATGGTGCTATTTCTATTCCATTCTTATTACTTAGCATTAATTTTTATCATTAATTGCCCTAACACTTCATTAATTAATTACATTAAAATAACATGGCATAACTTTCGTATAGCATGGGATTATAATTCACCAGTTATCATTAAATTTCTATTTATAGCATTAATCACTTGTATGATATTAATTGGTTTTAAGTGGCCATTCATGGCTTTTATCGCCTTTTGTTGTCATTTCCTATCGTTCTACCTTGTTTAAACGGATGGAAAAATATGGTATTGTCAAGGCATTTGAATCAAATGATTTGAGCTAAGATTCCAAGCTCGGCCAATGTATCCTAACAGAATTTAAACTTGGAGCACCTTATATCTCATTTTTTAATTGACATTTATTACTAATGACAAAGATGGCACTCATTTTCAAGAAAGGCATTGCTAATATAGGAAGACGGATTCATCACTATCATACAAGCATGGCCAACGTCACCTCGATACAAAAGTTTGTTTACAAATTTTTTCAATTACATGTTACTTTCAAACTCACTCATATTTCAAGAATAAGACCTGCATCACGAGATCTCCAAACTGCCTTTAAGTTGAGCCAAGCCTGCCTTCGTCAAAAAAAATCCTAACTCCCAAAGTTAGGTCGCCATCATAGGCACCCTGCCCAACGCAAACGAGCTAAGAGTGGAATAAGAAATCAAAATCCTAACTCTAGCGATTAGGTCGCCATCATAGGCGCCACCCGACATAAACAAGCTAAGGTTCGAGGAAAAAGACAAAATTCTAACTCCATCAATTAGGGCACCTGTGATGCAAATGAGCTAAGGGTTGAGGAAGAAGACAAAATTCTAACTCCAATAGTTAGGTTGCCATCATAGGCGCCCGCCATCAGAGGCATGATGCTTTCATAGGCATGATACTTTCTTTTGGGCACCTTGACCATGCACACCGCTCTCAAAGATTGGATCTCCACCCACCAGTAGCCGTTTTCTTCTTTAACTCTTTTGCATTGAACTTCAGAGCCATTTCCTTGCATTAAACAAAAATCAGCCAAAGTCAAAAAAATAGTATGCTCAAAGAGATGACTTGCGATAGTTTACTGATGAAAATACTTTGAAAATGTCACTTCATCATTTAATAATTTAATTATGGCCAAATTTGTTTCACCTCCTTCTTGTCGGAGGAAGACAAAGACCTATACGACATCATAGGCAGATTGATTTGATTTTTCCTCTAGTAAGTTGGACACAACATAACTTTGTCTAAGTCTAAGAAGAAAGAATATACATCCGATTGAGGGGCATTTGGATAAAATTAAAGAACAAATTAATATCTTGGGATTTCATGGGCCATAAAGACTTAGATATACTCCAACAGAATATGGATCACCTACAAAGACATGTTTTCAGTTCAATCTAGTCGCTAGACAACCTCTGAACTGGGGGGCTGTGGACCATATGGACCTTTTGAGCTTGAACTTATTGCTACTTCTGACTTCTACTCCAGGCATTACGTCACACACTAACCACTTGACCCAATTGACTCAAGTTTGCGTAAGCTTGCATTAAAGTCTGAGGATTTTGCTAATGCTCAAATTTCTCCATCAACAATAGCTAGGCAGAACTAAATCAGTGAATGTTTAACATTTATTGCATCTTATATACTTTGGCACTTGACACACATAGCTTATCAACTACCGAGCAGGGAGCTGTGGACACTGTCCTTATTGGGCCTAAGCCCAATGACTTACATCTAGTTCATCCATTCAAACCATAGGGCCCAATCCCCTTTATTTATATGCATCATAGAGACTACTTCCAGGTATGTTCACTATCTGCCTAAACCTTTAGTCACGTTTCGCTCTCATACTAACTTAAACATCAGAGTGACTTTGCATGTACCCTTACCACCATGCTTGATCGATGTGAAGCTGTCCGGGATTAAGACAAGCACCATCGCACTAGGAAGAGAGTAGCTTTTGAAAAAGAAATTGTCCATTAGCTAGCACCACAGCTCATCTTGTTCTAATAATCTCCCATCAATTAATTACCCTTTCTATAGGTTGGATTCAATTTTTGACTACACTCTTACCCTACATGCTTAAATCATCCTTTGTCTTTGTGCTATAGGCATCACCACCTTGTGTATGTGGCTGAGTTAAAACATTAATGGTCAAGTTTAGGTTTACAAAATCCTCCATTCGATCTCATGCCTATCAAAATCCTTTTCAACGCACATACATGATTGCCTTATTGGACCCACAAAACCTATCCCACACTCTGTTGCTAAAAAATCTTACAAGATTTCAACAATCACCATTCTCATTATACTAAAATCTAGAGCATCCCAAGAAATCAGCTTCAATTTAGCTTGGTACATATATCTTGAAGTCATTTCGATTTTGGGATGAATCTCCGAAAATCCCTTAAAAGATTGCACACACCTATGTGATTCAGGAATAGGATTTTCCGCTCCATGCTTCCTCTCAGTAATTGGGACCTTGATAGGAAATAAGTTGCAACCAGCAGTGTCAAGAGTGGATGTGATGATAAGGAAAAAAATGATCAAGATAACTTAAAAAAACAGGGGGTAAGTTTAAAAAAAAAAAGAGAAAGAGAAAAGAGTTGTATTTAAGTCTCACATCGGATAAAGAAGTTTTGTGTTATATTAGTTTTAAGTCCCACATCAGAAAACTAATAAACTCTTTCCTCCTAGGAATAGTTATATATAGACCCCAAGGTAAACAAACTTAATTGCCTTTCTTTCTAGGCTTTTTATACAAGAGTAAGAGAGGTTCTAGCAAATTTTGAGAGTAAGATCTGACGTCAATTCAGATTTTGGGTTATCCTAACTTAAGCTTGGTAAGTAAATATTTTATTTAGAGGTATTTTTTTTAATTTAATTTAATTTTATATTTTTCATTAGGCAAATTTTCGATAGTAAATTTAGGCTTTGGTATATAGAAATATTTAAGATTTAAGAGTTTAATTGAGAAAATTAATTGTTTATTATTGATACTGAATTACTGATATTTTTATTGTTATAGAACGATACAGGAAACCTCCAATTCACTAAGGTGAATTGTTGGAGGAAGACTCAATAGGGAATTGCTAAGTGTTGTAAGTGGTTTCTACTTGCTATACGCTTATTTAGAATTTCTTTTAAAAATTTTGAAATAGATTTTTATTATTAAAATTTAAATATAGTAAAGCCTTATGAACCTTTGGGACAAGCAAATGTTTAGAAAACTCATATTTGATTTGTGAATATAATTATCATAAACCGTTAACTGAATTGAAAAATTTTGCTGTCTTGAAAAATATTGATTTTTGGATTGTCAAGTGTTTGGACTTATATCAGAATGGTTTTGGACCATTGAATTTGAAAATTTCAGAATGGTCTTATACCATTGATGGATATTAATATGGACATTTATTGTGTTAACAAAAGAAAAATGGAAAGTTTAATAAAGTTTGAATTTTCTAATGTCAGAAATCGTTTTATGGAGTTAAGTTTATTTTTTTTTATAAATTTGATATTATTTCTGTTCATCGAAAATTAATTAATTAATTTTTAAAATATACATTATTAGATTTTGTAAATTAATTTCTTGGAGAAAAACTATGTCAAAACACTATATTTAATAGTAGTAAATGTAAGCCTTAGTGCACCTAGGAATATACTCTGCAGAGAATATGCTAATTTTATGTTAAGTTAGTATACATGAGTTGGTTATGAAGTTGGAGCGTGATGTTCATTACTTCAAGCCTTGGGCTATATGGATTTGAAGCGTGATACTCATTAGTATAAGCTTTGGATTTCTCAAATTTGTTAGCTTATCTTACGAGCTGTGTAGTCGATTTGTTCTGATTCCACCTGGTGAATTCTCCTATACTGTTTATGTTCTAGTTGCTTACTTCAGATTTTGATATATTACAAATGTTGGTTTATTGACTTACTATTTGGTGAAATATTTTTTTAACAGAAATTATTATGATCATAACTTTAAACTGTTTTATTTCAAAAAGTATTATTTTTAAGATATTTGTTATTTGTTAATTCTTAATTAATTTTCTTTATATGTATACTTTTTAACAATTATTATTTTATATATATTTTTATAGAAAAACTTGTGTTCCCGCTTATCTCGTTTCAAATGTAGTAGGTATTAACTGCTTATTAATTGTAAACTTATCTAAATCGTTGTTGTATGTTTTTCAAATAAGAGAAAAGAAATTGTTTCTGATTTGACTTCTCTGGTTTGATATTGGGGGTGTTCAGTTGTATTTTTTTTTTTTGTGAGCCCTACACACTTTCGTGAAAGAAAGTCTAAACATTTATTTATTTATTTATATTAGATTTGAAAGTCTTGTTGGCTAATACTCTTGGATATGTTCTATTATTTTTACAAGTATAATCTTTGTCAGTATGTTATATATTGTTATTAATTGGACTACATTATGATATTTTTATTTTAAATTGTTAGTGATTGAGATTCACCTATCAGATATTATAACACTAAATTTATTATAAAATAAAGTATTTTCTGATGTTATATGATGGCTATTTGGATTGTCTGCTCGGAATTATAGGTTTAGAGGCTTGTATGGCTTGGGTAAATTTACGGTAAGCCCTTATCATACGCCGATCATAGACCCTCAGTTTGAGTTGTGACGATCCCTGACCTTATAAAATGAAGTAATAATCTTAGTGTCCATCCATCATGAGCCCTAGGTTATCAAGTTCTACACATAAATTAACACACTAATTAAGTTATTAGGCCCAAACCCAATACACAGGTAATTCTCAACCCATTGTATAACATTAATACATAGGCTCCAAAGATTACCAAGTTATACATATTTAACTAGTTTTAACAAAACAAAATAATCAATCAATGATAGCTTAATAATAGAAAATTATAACATTCTCCCACCTTGGTAACATTAATTGAGTTTTATTCACTTTCGAAAATAATTTTGAAAATGACTCTCAAGTTAAACAACAACTTTGTGGCCACTAACATAACCTGATTATAATCACCACAAAAACATTATCAAAGTCTAACAAAACAACCAGTTAAGAACCATAGCCAAACATAAATTATTAGCAGTCTAATTTACCAATGATCACATAATTGACAACCTTATAGACATGATCATAACACAAGTGTGCAAGTGTAGATATACATCAAAGTATAGTTTGTGATCCTTTTTTATACTATTGAGTATGGATTCAACATTGTGCCTTCCCCAAAGAAACACAACCAATCTCCCCAAGAAGATCACAAAACATGTTTCACTTAAAACGCCATTTCCATAGAAAAACCAATATGACTTGGGTGAATTTAAGATAAGCCCTTATCATACGCCGATCATAGACCCTCAGTTTGGGTCGTGACGATCCCTGGCCTTATAAAATAAAGTAGTAATCTTAGTGTCTATACATCATGAGTCCTAGGTTATCAAATTCTACACATAAACTAACACACTAATTAAGTTATGAGGCCCAAACCCAATATACAGGTAATTCTCAACCCATTGTATAACATTAATACATAGGCTCCAAAGATTACCAAGTTATACATATAACAAACCTGCTCTTAATCTAGAAGTTCACGTGTAAGTCTTTTAGAAAAGAAATGCCTTATAAGTTACTCTTATTCAAAGTCTTATCCCACATTAATTAGAAATAATTATAGTTAGATAAATCATAGAAGCAACTAGGAAGCTATTAAGAAAGAGAAAATGAAGTTATCTTGCAAGATTAGAAAGCCACATGAGAAAAGGAAATAAAGAAGAAGGAGAGAGAGGTTTCTTCATCAAGTAAGGTAAGAATATTCTCTAAGAATGACTCCCATACATTTATGCCTAAGGAAACAAAAGCTTATCTTAGTATGCTAAGAAGCTCACGTGGAAATGCCCATGAAATTACTAGAAAAATTAGCTAAGAAAGTCAACTAAGTTACTTAGGTTGATTAAGTTAAGTTAAACATTTAATGGGAAGAAGACAAGTGAGTCTTCTTGCAAGAAAGTAAGGAAGCTCACGTAGAGGTCTCTTGGGAGACAAGATGGTCTTCTCAAGTAACCTAAGTCAAGGATAAAACTCATTATTAGGGTGTAATGATCATAACCTTAACCAAAGAGCAACTTAGAAAGAATATAAAAGGCTTATCTTCTAAGCTAAGTTCACGTGAGAGAGAAAAAAAAGAAGAAAAAAGAAAAGTAAAACAAGTAAAAAATATTCTTTAGGCATAAACTAAGAATATTAATGTATAAAAGACAAAAGCTTATTTTTAACTAAGAAATACATGTGAGGAGCTTGAAAATTGGCTAGGCAATTACTAGGTAAAAGCATGTAAGCTAGTCAAATAAGTTACCTAAGTTAGCTAAGCCAAGTTATGCATTAAATGGCAAAAAGATAAAAGAAAAAGAATTGAAAAACCAAGTCATTTACGTGGAAGAAGCTAAGGAGAGTCTTAGTCTTCCAAGTTACCTATAAGGCTTATTAATATGTGCAATTATGGTTAGTCTAACTAGGAAGCAAGGAATCTAGTTAGAAATTAATGAAAAAAATTAAAAAAATAACTAAGTCAAAAAAGTTAACCCTAAGTCAATATAAGGAATCTAGTCAAAAAGTAACTAAACTAAGCAAACTTAGTTACTTTATGTAACTATGCCATCATAATATTAGACATAAAGGCTACTTGGAGGCAACTTATTGGCTAGAAGAAAGGCAAGTGATGATGATAACGCAATTAGTCAAGACATATGATTAATTCATATAAGAAGCTTTGGGTGGCCTTCCAAGTCTAAGATTTACGTGTGATGCAAGAGAGAGGCAACTTGCAATCCACAAGATTCCATGTAATTAATGGAAAGATGCTTAGTTAGCCAAAGAGATAGAGTCACACAGCCATGCACTCTAGAGAAGCAAAGTGAGAACTTAGTTACCCTAACTAAGCTAAGTAATCATTTATCTAACTAGAGAGAGCCATGTGTTTTAACCTCAGATAAAGACATGTATCTATCAAAGAAGATTCTTCTAGTCAAGAAAGAGAAGAAAATCACATCTCCTTGAATCTACACATGCACGGCCATCAGCAGTAACTTAGTTGCTCAAGTAAGCTAAGTCATTATTACATGTTATTTGGAAAGCTTTGAGTGGGCCAATTCAAAAGCTAATGATTAACCTTACTAACTAAGTGATAGAAATCCCAAACCCAAACAAAATGCACCGCAATGCACCTTAGAAAAGTAAATTGAATAACTTAGATACTCTAATGATTGCCTAAGGAGATAAGATGCCATGTGGCATCACTCTAAGCAAGTCAAGAATTAAGTCATATGACCTTAATCAAGAAGGTATCTAAGTGATCATGCACACACCCACATACACGGCCATCCAAGAATATCTAATTACTCAAGTAACCTAAGTAATCATTCCAAGCCACTTGGATAGCTTTTGAGTAAACCAACTCACAAAGTAATGATTTAACTTGCTAGTTAAGGGATGATATCCCTAGAGACCACGTCACACACACACACTCATTTCTTCTTTATCTTGTACGGCCTTGCACTTCCTCTAAGCCTAAAAATACTTCACTTGCATGCCTCCTCATGCACATACACACTTAAGAGCCAAAACTCTGCTAGTGTATGATCAAAGGAGAAGACCATCCAAACTTAGCTAGTTCAATGTAGGGAATAATAACCTTGTCTCTTTTACGCTTGTTGAATATGTTTCTATTTGATGTATTTCTACATGTTTGATAGATATGTTATTATTACTTCCATGGCTCATGATATGTTTTATTTCTCAAGTTTATGACGCTTTCATTTTAAAAGATTAAAACCATGGACTATGAAATTCAATAAGATTATGTTCAATTACCAAAAGCTAGAAATGATCCTTAAAGGAGGTAATCTATATGATTTTGAGATATGATCCTTATGGGAGTGATCTCACAAGTTTGGAAATGATCCTCAAGGAGGTGATTCCGCATGATCAAGGCCACTTCAGTGGTAAGGCTACTTCGGTGGCAATAGCGAGGGAACACCCTTGCAAACGGAAAATGCTCTATTCCTATTTTATGTTTATGATCATGGTTTAAGATCTCGAAAGCAAAGAAAGATTCATAATACAACATATCAAGGATAAAGAACTTATTGAATAAGGGTAAAGTAAGAAGAGAAACTATTTTCTATATTATGTACAGTTGAGAACATTACTTGTTTGTGAACTATAAACTGTTATTATTGCCTACTGAGATTTATATCTCACTTCTTTGTGCTAATGTTTTCATATTAAGATGTCGCTTATTACTTTAGCTTTTGAAATTGAGTTTATATGGATTGATGTACCTGGCATAGGCCCCGTCCATACAGTCCAAGATATACGTATTATCCATATGGGCAATAACATTTCATGATTATAGCTAGGTTTTACTTTATGTAAAACTTGATGTAAATATAAGATAAGGTCACTTTGATGGGTTATGTATGATAAACTAATCTAATCCCCTCTCTTTTTGATTGTATGATAGCTAAATGGTGACTATCGTGGTGTAGCAACCCTAGTACATTTATGTGGAATATATGAAGTTTGTTTTATGTATGTTATTGTGTTTGATTTCACTCTAAATTAGCCCTAGCATAAAGTAGTATATGAGTTGCTTAACACCATCAAAACATAGTTAGATATATATGGTAATATGATTAGAGGTGTTAACATGCACCAAGACAAGTAACCAAAAGCATAAAAAGCAAGAAAAATGAATGATGCATTCTGTCTATTGGGCACTAGGGCCCCAACCTTTGGGAGCCAAGGCGGTGGCCCATCGGTCAGGCAGTGGAACCTGGGCGACTGAGCAGTGGCCAGTTAGAAATAGGGTTGTTTTCTAAACTCTGGGCACCTAAGCGGTGAGAAACCAGCACTCAGGTGGTGACTATGCTGGGAATTTGTGTCATTTACCTAGAAAGGAACCAAGTTTAGAGAATTATATGGATTTTAAGACAATCTATAAGTTACATCTTCAATCTAGCATGATTTAAAGGTTAGATATCAACTAATTATGTAAGGAAATTTCATTTGATTCTAAGTTAAGTCTCAATGGAACCATAGGGTTAACCATGAGTAGTTATCCGATAAAAAGGGCATTGTATTAATTATAGTTAATAATTTACCATAAGATAACCTAAATAAAACTAAACAAGAAGTAATTAAGTAAATAAGCATGTGACACAATACCTTTAAGATAAGGTGTTACAAGTCATGGGTCATTCTGGCTAACTTTATTTTTTTACAAAGAAACTTGAAGCAAAACAACATCGTTTTGACCATTAAAATGTTTTATTTTTTGTTGTTTGTGCATTTCTTCTAAAGATGATATTGGGCCAAACCCGTGTTTGACAATAATCTCTTTTTTACATTAGCCACAGGTCATCACGGCTAACCTTATTTTTTAGGAAAAAAAAAAACTTCAAGCAAAACAATGTCATTTTGACTGTTAATAAAGCAACGAAAAGAAGCCACTTTAGTCTAAATTTTTTCTCACTATTTATATATTTAGAAAATAATTTTATTTCTAAAATGTTTTATTTTCTTCATTGTTTATGCATTTCTTTTAGGCTTAATTGTAATTTTGGTCCTTTTATTTTAGCAAAATGAACAATTTGATCCTCTTATTTTGAAAGTGAATTATGTGATCTTGCTATTTTCATAAAATTAATACCTTTAGTCCATTCGTTATTATGCCGTTAAAAACTTAACAAATAATGTTGACGTGACATTCACAAATATAATTAATTATAGTTTTAGTTTTTTTATTTTATCAAAACGAAGAATTTGTTCCCCAATTTTAAAATATTTTTAATATTTAAATTAATAAAATTTTATTATATTATATAATATAATCTCGTGTTAATTTTAATAAAATATTTACTAATTATAAATTAAAAAAAGCCTGCATGTAAATAAATTTAATAATTCAAAGATACATATAATTAGATGGAACCACGGCTTGAGTAAGGAGAACCACACATATAATAGAATTTGAACTGAAGTGAAATTTTGCATCTCGAATCAATCCTCTTCTATGGTTCACATGCAGCGCAAAAATGCTCAAATCAAAATCAAAACTTGAATAGAAAATAATAATAATAATAATAATAATACGCTTGAAAGCCACACAAAATTCATGATTCGATTGAAAGAGAGAAAAAAAAAAGACTGAAAATGTGGTGTCCAAATGCAGCAGGAGCACGGACCTATAATGCCAACGATGCTATGAGCTATTGCTGTGCTCCCCATCTTCAAAGCTCTTCTTCTGCAGAGGTAATGGGTAAAAAATGATGAGTGTTTGTTGCAAATTGACAATGACGAGTAGAAGATGTAAGAGGAAGAATAAAATTTTTTATTTTAATTGACAAAATTATTTTTATTTAGGTAATAATTAATTTTTTTAATTTACTAAAATCAATACATTGAATGCTTTTTCAATGTTTAGCTTCTAACACATACCGATGGCAATTTAATGGATCTGGATCATCCAGACTCAACTCGATCCAGGTGCAAGGCATGCTCTTGGAACCTCTGCTCAGATCTAACTTGACCTAAATGGGTAAAGTCGACCTAGATCCGACACTTTTTTTTAAGGCATAAGACAGCCACATCTATTGATTAGGAGAACAATGCCTATCTTTCTCAATGGAGACAAGGATTAAAAATTAAAATGATACGCTAGGTATGTATTCATCTACAATAAAAGCTGACACACATGATTAAAAATTTAAAAAATACACTAGTCTCTTAATTGGCAATTAAAGTATGGAACTCGGTTACCAGTCTTTGAATCTAACACAAGCCTCCGGCACCATATCATCATCTATGAGATCAATCGTCAATTTGGGATCTAAACCTATAAGATTGCCATACATGAATTTGAATTCCAGATTAATAAATTTGAACCTAGTCCATCAGTACAAACTCATCAGTAGCTTGTTTGTCAACTAAAATCTAAAGCAACCATGACAAGTTATCAGCTTTGAGAGCTATTTGGAAGTTAATGAGTATGCTAAGTAACTATAAGAGTGGAAGGAAGGCAATGTTCTGAAAACCGGACCGGACCGGCCGGTTCAACCGGTCGAACCGGGACCCAGTTCCCTCACTGGTTCGGGTTATCTCCCAGAACCGGGGTGGTCAAAAACTGGTGAACCGGTATCAAACCGGTCAAACCGACGCCGGTTCTCACGGTTTTCCGGTTTTGATCCTTTTTTTTTTGAACATTTGATGTTAAAACGACGTCATTTTAACATATATTTTCCAAAAAAAAAAAAGCAGACGACGTCGTTTCGGTTTGAATGAAAACCAAAACCCTCGTGGCGTCTCGCGTCTCGCCCGCGTCTGTTCTGTTACCCGTCTCGCGTCACAAATTGTTATTGGTGGATGAGGTATTGGGTCCTGCTTGTGAACGGGGGTAGATGATAATTTGAGCTTTTCGGTTGAAGGGGATGCAATTGATGCAGTAAAAGGGGGCAGCTTGGGTGAAACAGCCAGTTTAAGTAGAGAAAATGGGACTTCAGAAGAGATGAGTACTTGAGACCGTATTCTGTTCAGACTGAGGTCAATGGAGATAAAAGGAAATTAATTGGAAACGAAAGTTAATGAATCAGGGTTGAGCAAAGTATACATGAAAGCACCAAAAGGGGCGTCCGAAACAGATAAAAAAATTCATGTGTGATTGATATAAAGTAGTGCAGCAGCATCAAAGGGCTTGGAAGGTGAAAGGATTTGTAGGATTTGTCATCTGGCTTCTGGGCAACCCTCAGATGCAACAGCTGGTGCCACTGCTAATAGTGCTACTAGTGCAGAGCTTGGAAAGTCTGTCCCCAAAAGTGAAGAGCTTGTAAAAAGGAATTTTTTTATGGAGTTTGGCTTTTCTGTTCTTCATCTTGTTGCTCGGTTTTCTTAGCCATGGCCAATGGGTTTTCAGGAGAGAGATGAGAGAGAAGAGACCTATTTAAACGCAACGCTTTGCTTCTCGTAATGTTGGTCAAACCTATTTTAGCCAAAGAGTGAGGTACGTACTAATTCTAGAAAAATAAATTATAAAACGAGAAAATCGTTACCTTCTAGAAATTGGATAGGATTGTGAACTTTTTTTTTTGGCCAAACTTGATTTCTGATTTCCCATTATCTTTGGGGCTTTTATCAATAAAGTAGAGTCGTCCTTGTCAAGGTTTTTGCTATTCTAGAATGTTGCCCAAAATAGTCCAACGGGCCTCATTTAAGTTTAGTTTACATTTGTTTAATATTTTTTTATGTGAATTAAAAATATTTTTATAAAATTTAACTTATTTAAATTACTTAATAAACATAATTTTGTTAGACTAAAAATAATAATAACATAATTTTTCTTATAAAATAAAACTCTCCAAAATTTTAAAATATAATATGTACATACAAAGAAAACATAAATATAAATATAAATATATATTTAATTATACTCCGGTTCGACCACGGTTCGACCATTAAACCTTGAATCAGTACCTCGACCGGTTCAATGACCGGTTTGATTTTCAGAACCTTTAAAGAAGGCCAAATTTCATTTGGCTCCAGAAGGTTGGCAACTAATCACAACAGTGAAAGGTTCCCTCCTACAGTGCCGACCCAAGCCACGATAAGCCATGACTTTTCATCTGCTTTGAAATTTGCAGTAGCTGAGGCTGCAACTCGTGCTCTAAGCAGTAGAACTAGATAATATAAACAGAAAATTGGTCTTGGATACATAAGATCAAAATGGCTACCGCAATGATAGATATCCATTTGTCTATGTCATCTTGTTGTTATGACAATATCAAGCAAAAAGCAGTTTTGACAGGAATATAAATAAAGATAAACTTCCATTATGACTAATGCTAGAATGTAGTCATATTAGAATGTGCATGGATTATGGATTCAACTTAGATATCTTTTACAAAGTTTTTCCTTTTCCTAAGAAACAAAGTGAACAATTAATGATCTTTACAGAAAACTTTAATGTAGATCTCATTTTGTTGTGCACATTGACAAATTTACAATTAAGGTTATGCACAACTCTACCTTTCTATAAAGGGAAAAAGCCAATAACTACAAATTTAAGGAACATATCTTCCATTTATCTTTTTATTTTGAAGACAGAAAACTTGAACTTCTTTATAAATTGTATTGAATTTGGCACTTGTTTTTAGTACTTTAGTTTATTGTTCATTTGTTTTCTCTTGTAGAAAAAGAACATTCAGGGATAGGCTCATACACAAATAATTTTTAGACCATGTAGTCCTTTGTGAAGTCAAATTACACATAAATAAGAATATAAAACAAAGTATTATTATCAAAAACCAGTTTTGGTATAGCAACTTGGTATCTAGCATCAACTTGTAATAAACAAATTATAATGCGCTTAAATATAGAACACAATTGGGTGAAAGCCTCTTCTATGAAGATGAAAACCAAATTTCTCATGGTATAGGGTTCAAATGGAATTTTTTACCTTTCAAAAACAGTAGTAAAACAAATTTAGACTTGAAACAACGTCAAGTATTAGATGCCGCTAAGGTGTAACTTGCTTGCCAAATCCATATGAAAATCAAACCACAGCCAAAACACCAACAAAAAAAAAAAGACTGCATTAATCATTTCCCATAAAAACGTCATACCTTTTGAAAATTAGTCTTTGCGTCAATTTCATACTCAACTTTGATAATCTTTCGATTTATTTTCTATACAATGATTTATTTTCAGACTTAACTCTGTATCATTCACCTACTAGCATTAAGCCAGTAAAACTCCTACCCACAAAAGCTAGTAAGCAGCAACAACATGCTAAGTTTCACTCAGCAAAATAGACCAGTGATTCACTCAATGATCTAGAATATCATCCAAATAAAGATTATTTGTTTCTTATATCATGTCCAAAATAAAATAGAAATTTCAAGGAACAAAGATTTTCAGTTGACTTCAAAGAGAATGAAAAGCAAGTAATGGAAAAAAGAAATCCAAGAAGCCATTAACCATATCATTAACCATCATATTTGAAAAGGAATATTATGAACACAAGGAATTTATCAAGTTAGATTTTAAAGCGATATGACATGAGAACATTCTTTCAAGTTTCAGATTTTAAAGTTTCTCACCATTATCACTAAATTTCTAATACCCAAAGTAATCAAGTTAATTTTATACCGCATATAAGCATAAATATACTATTTCACAAACACAAATGGATATAATTATACAAAATGTTTCTTTCCTAATCTGAAAATAAATTCAAATTAATCCAGGCAAACTTAGTGGAGCAAATCTTTCACAAAGCATTATGATGGAGGGCTGCATTTTATTGAGATCTAATGCATCTGTATAGTTAGGACAACTGCCTTAGAAGTCATAGAAATTCGTTCTAAAACTTTGAATGTCAATTGATGTTTCAATTAGATGACTCAACTTGATATGGTCAACCATAGGAGGGTGGTACTATACTCACTAAAGCTTGCATTTTGTAAGTGGGAAAAGTAAAAATACAACAATGGTAGAGTAGGTAAAAACTCTGGTCAGCCAATATTATAGTTCTAATGATCAAAGTGCTGGTCAATGAATACTAAAATGGAACAAAGAAACTAATAATGGTAAACAATGATCTCATGATAATAAAACTGAGGCAAATGCATAGCAGAGTAATAGAATACATCATTGAATAATGAATAATTACAAGTGCAGTGATTCCATGATTCCTAGCATACAATATCATACTCTTTAAGGAAATAAAGAATGAAGCAACATAATACATCATTTTGCATGAAATTTAATCAATTGCTGAACATATTGCGTGGATCACAACTGGATATTAATTACTGAAAAAACTCAACTTTTAGGGAAAGAAAAAAAGCTCACGATTGTCATATGAAAGAAAGTATCTTCCTATAACGATATTCTTGCAATTATGTTCCATTTGAAACCCACTTTTCCCCATCAAGATCCACGATTAAAACCCCCTCCAAAATCGTCCCACGAATCTCAAAATGGAACCAACCCATCTGGAAAATCACTTATGAAAACCTACAAGGCCAAAAATCCCATGGTTCGTTAGCATTCAGTGAAAGCCACATAACCTGACCGGAATGAATGTCACCAGTAGTACTGGATTGTGTTTTTCCACGCAAGTCTGGTAATATATTTCTAAGTTCATATTTTTGTTAATGTTAAATTGATCCGTGGGTTATAGAGTGATGGCAATGGATCGACTATCCGATTCGATCCAACTTGACCTAATGGATCATGTTTATGATAGATCCAAACTAATTTTGAATTAGGTCAGATTTTGGGTCTCTATATGGCTCATGTTTTTTTTCAAAATTCTGAAAACCGAACCGATCATTGAACTGATCGAGGTACTGATTTAAGGTTCAATAGTTCAACCGTAATCGAACCGAAATATAATTAAATATATATTTATATTTATATATAAATATAAGTATATATATATATATATGTATATAATTATTTATATACTAATAAAATAAATAAAAATTATAAAAATACAATACAAATCAATAATAAAATTATTTGAAACAAGAAAAAATAGTATCATAAAGTAAAAAAATATTATATTCATATAAGTAACACAACATTAATCTACATAGCATAAATTAACTAAAATAAACATAATTCACATAGTTCACAACTTACAGTCTTACACCAACACAATATTAATCCACCATCATAGTCAATCATACTAACAATAACAATCTTAAACAAGTAAATAATACAAGTTCAATAATGTTCCATCAAAAGTAGTTATAAAAAATTTCACAAATTAAACAGGATCATCATAATTAACATTAATTTGTTGAATATCTCCATCAAAAAGATCATCTTCTTATTCATTTTCACCATCATAATCATCATCAAATGAACCCAAATTTGTTGCTTCAGGCATACTAAATTTAGTATCAATATCCTGCCTTCTAACAAAATAAAAGACTTAGTTAATACATAATGTCAATACTTTTATATAGAACTATAAGAATAAGACTCATCAACTTGATAAGAAAGAATGACATTGTTTTGATAGATTAAACTTTCAATCTCTTCATTAGCAAACTCTGACTTGGGATCTTCTTCCATCAACCAAAAGTCAACTATGTCAATACTTTCATAATCAATTGGATTATAGGTCTTTTTTTTTTATGCAACCTAGAATAAATAAACAAAGTATTATAATAATTTTTCAGCTTACTAACCTAAAGTTTTAAACATAATAAATGACATCATTAATATAGAAGTGTTAAATACTTAAATTATTAATATACCTGGATTTAAGATGCAAGTTATAAGTCATATACACAAGATTACTGAATCTTTGATGCTCTAGCCTATTTCTCCTTTTAGTATGAATTTGTTTAAAAAGACTCTAATTTCGTTCACATCCTGAGCAAGAAGCTGTTTGACTAAGGACACGATATGCAATCTTTTTCAAATATGGAGCACTAGTACCAAATAATGTCTACCATTGATCTACATAGATATGAATATGATTCTCAACATCAACCATCAATTATATATTATAGGTTTCAAAATATTAAAACAAATCAACAAATAAAATTGCTCACTCAGTTGAAGTTCCTTGGCTGCTTTCAAAACATTTGGCCTATCAAAACTTTCCTTGCGTTCCCGACACATCTGTATCTCCTTCATTACTTTAATTGGATCACTACAAAGGCTTTTTATATCAAGTAAGTTAAGTAAATCTTGCATGACCCTATGCTTCTCACTGAATTTCTTATCATAAAAGAAAGCAGGATTTAAAAAGTAAGATGCTACATGGAGATTTTGATGTAAGTGCTTATCCCATCGAGCCTTAATGATTTATGTGTAAGGCTTGTATAAGTTTTTCCTATTCTTAAACATATGCTTGATAACATTTTTAGCCATTTGCATACCTTCATATACATATCCCAATGAAAGCTTTTTATCAGCATCTACAATTCTCAACAATTTAATTAAAGGGCTTACAAGCTTCACTACAATAAAGCAATCATACCAAAACTTATTATCCAAGATAATAGCACTAACAGCTTTCCCTCTAACACTTTTTCCTAGCTTGTGTCCAGTGAAGTGTTTGTCTACAACTAAATCTTGCAACTCTTCCTTGTGTTCATAAATACTTTTTAAAGTAATAAAATCAGTAGCAAAACGGGTAGCTCCTGGACGAACAACTTCCTTCCAACCTGCTCCTTTTCTAAGCCAAGAGAAAAATACCATATGGTTGTAAACAAATATAGTTATCTTTGAAGTATGGAATGCAAGGTTGGCTACATGGGGCATACTGCTAATATCTTTCAAACTGAGATTCATGCAATAGGTAACACAAGGAGACCAAAAAATATGTTCATACTTATCATGAATAAGCCTCCCAGCTGCCACATAATTGGTTGCATTGTCAGTTACCACATGCATAATATTACTAAGCCCAACCCATTCAATAACATCAACAAACAAGTTAAATAATGTTGTGGCATTTTTTTACCATATCTGAAGCATCAAACAGATTTCAGAAAAGGACATACCAGTAGGACAATACACCAAAAAGTTGATTAGAGTTCGTTGCCTTTGATCAGTCCAACCATCAGCCATAAGTGTACAACCAGTTTCTTTCCATGAGCTTTGATAACTATCAACAAGTAGCTGACACTCCTTCTTAAGATCTCCCAACAAGTGAACCCTTATTTCATCATAAGATGGACCTTTAAAACCAAGTCCCAATAGCAGCAACACCATCCAATGCAGCTTGAAAATAAGGAGATTGAATTGCATTGAATGAAATGCATGCATCAACAATCCATCTCGCTATTCTCAATTTAGCCTTATATATGACCTCTTTGCTAGCAAAAACACTTTTTAAACTTGGTTAGGCTCCTAGAGTTGTCCTTGGTGCAAATAGTTACCAATTGGTTAGGAAGCTCTTGCTTTTCTCTTGCCTTTGTCTCCAATACGTTGCATCTTAGTTGGTGGAGGTGGAGGAGTAATCTCTTATTCCTCTTGTTCCTCTACTTCATCATAATTATCACCAAAGCTCACTTTATTATCCTTATTTTTTTTTATTTGTTCCAAATGTGCTCGCATTTAACATCATGAGGAACTTTTTTGCATGAAGCTATTTGTTCTTGTTTCCTTACAAGATGCTGCTTCATCCTATTAATCCCTCATCCTTTATATCAAGTCAAATAAAACATATATGTGTATACTGACTTTCCATTTTTATGAACTAAACTAACATGTTTCCATGCTGGATCACTTTTTCGCACGACTAGAACCTGAGGAGGATTACTAGTCAACAGTATTGCTCTCTCTTATCTAATTATTAAAATTATCCATATCTGAAAAAGGCAAATTACAAAATCCACAACTCTAACTGATTTGGACATGGGCATTTAACAATTAGCATACAAATCAAATGTAACAAATCTAAATCAATGCTCTGGAAGAATAACTAATAAGCTTATGAGCTAACAATACAACATAGAACAGTTATGCAAAATAGCAATCAACATTACAGAGTCAACAATACACATAATTAATGGAGTGCATTTCTTACAAGCAATGGAGATAATGTCAGGTGGAGGTGGCGTAGCGTCAGTAGCGGCAGGTCAAGGTTGGCGCGGCGGCATGCACTATCGAAGCTCGCAAGCATGGCGTAACGTCTGTAGCGGCAGGTAGAGGTTGGCGTTGCATCGACGATGGCAGGTGGTGGCTGGCATGGCAACACGCACGGTCAAAGCTCACAGGCATAGAGGTTGCACGCACGGTGGCTCGCTGTGAAAGCTCGTCGGAAGGAAGTTTCGGAAGGAAGCTTGTCGCGAAAGGTGGCTCGCGGTGAAAGCTCTCACAGACTGCGCAGCACTGCTTTCACTCCATTCCTCGCTTGATGAAGAAGGCGAAACGGAAGACCCAAAGGGGCCGTCGGCTGGCTAGGGTTTTTCAACCTCCAGCCCCAAAACGATGCCGTAGTAGTTTTTTTTTTTTTTGTAAAAACAAGAACAAAACGACATCGTTTTATGGAGCAACAGTTCAAAAAAAAAAGAATAGAACCGTCAGTAGCATGGACCAGTGCCTGGTTGACCTGTTGCGCTGGTTTGGAACCGGTTTAATAGTTTTTGACCAGTTTTTAACCCTATCAGTTTTGGGAGGTTGTCCGAACCAGTGAGTCCGATCCGATTTTCAGAACTTTGTTTTTTTCACTCTAAGCTAGGGTTGCATAGTTCACCCTTCCATTGGCGATGCGGATGAGAGATTGATCCATGGTTCTCCCTATTCAAGCCGTGGTTGCACAGTTCAATGCAATATAATGACCCTATGTCGCTGCCCTTGTTCGCAATAGCTTAATCCGAAGAGCCAAAGATTTCAACCTATGGTAATGGAGCAGGATATGAGGGTTGCCATTATCAGGGCTGAGGGAGAAAGTGAGGCTGCCGAGCTGATTTCAGGTAAGCAAGTTTCCAGTTCCTACTTTCTATTATCTCTTTTTTAATCTTCGTCAAAACCGAGGCATGAAGTTGAAATCTATGCCCCAGTTAGTATCTGATTTGAGCTTCAAACACTATGGGGGTTTCAGATTCCGATGGAATGCTAACCAACCATGGGTTTTTGGCATTGTACGTTTTCATAGTGATTTTCCAGATGGGGTGGTTCCATTTTGAGATTCGTGGGATGATTTTGGAGGTGGGTTTTGATTGTAGATCTTAATGGGTAAAGGTGGGTTTCAAATGGAACATAATTGCAAGAATACTATTTTAGGAAGATGCTTTCTTTCATATGACAACAGTGAGTGTTTTCTTTCCCTAAAAGTTGAGTTTTTTCAGTAATTAATCTCCAGTTGTGATCAGCACAATATGTTCAGCAATTGATTAAATTTCATGGAAAATGATGTATTATGTTGCTTCATTCTTTATTTTCTTAGAGTATGATATTGTATGCTAGGAATCATGGAATCACTGCGCTTGTAATTATTCAATTATTCAATGATGTATTCTATTACTCTGCTATGCATTTGCCTCAGTTTTATTATCATGAGATCATTGTTTACCATTATTAGTTCTTTTGTTCCATTTTAGTATTCATGGACTAGCACTTTGATAATTAGAACTATAATATTGGCTAACCAGAGTTTTTACCAACTATATCTCTGTTGTATTTTTACTTTTCCCATTTGCCAAATGTAAGCTTTGGTGGGTATAGTACCATCCTCCTATGGTTGACCATATCAAGTTGAGTCATCTAATTGAACATCAATTGACATTCAAAGTTCTTGAACAAATTTCTATGACTTCTGAGACAGTTGTGTTAACTTGATTACTTTGGGTATTAGAAATTTAGGGATAATGCTAAGAAGTTTGAAGTCTGAAACTTGAAAGAATGTTCTCATGTCATGTTTGCTTTAAAATCTGATTTGAAATATTGCTTTGAAATATTCCTTGTGCTCATTATATTCCTTTTCAAATACGATGGTTATCGATATGGTTAATGGCTTTTTGGATTTCTTTTTTCCATTATTTGCTTTTCATTCTCTTTGAAGTCAATTGAAAATCTTTGTCCTTGGAAATTTCCATTTTTTGGAGATGAGAGTGGAGGCAAATAATCTTTATTTGGATGATTTTCTTGATCATTGAGTGAATCACTGGACTATTTTGCTGAGTGAAACTTAGTATGTTGTTGTTGCTTACTAGCTTTTGTGGGCAGGAGTTTTATTGGCTTAATGCTAGGAGGTGAATGATACAAAGTTGAGTATGAAAATAAATCGTTGTATAGATAATAAATCAGAAGATTATCAAAGTTGAGTCTAAAATTGATGTAGAGACTAATTTTCAATAGGTATAAAGTTTTTGTTGGATATGATTAATGCAGATTTGAATTTTTTTTTTTTTGTTAATGTTTTGGCTATGGTTTGATTTTCATATGGATTTGACAGGCAAGCTGCACTTTAGAGGCATTTAATACTTGACGCTGTTTCAAGTCTAAATTTATTTTACTATTATTTTTGAAAGGTAAAAAATTCCATGTGAACCCTTGACTGTGAGATATTTGCTTTTCATCTTCACAGAGGAGGCTTTCACCCAACTGTGTTCTATATTTAAATGCATTATAATTTGTTTATTATAAGTTGATGGTAGACACCAAGTTTTTATATACCAAAGTTGGTTTTTGATAATAATGCTTTGTTTTATATTCTTATTTATGTGTAATTTGACTTCACAGAGGACTACATGGTCAAAATATTATTTATGTATGAACCTATCCTAACCGTTCTTTTTCTAAAAGAGAAAACATATGAACAATAAACTAAAGTATTAAAAACAAGTACTAGTTTCAATACAATTTATAAATAAGTTTAGGTTTTCTACATTCATAATAAAAAGATAAATGGAAGATATGTTCTTCAAATTTGTAGTTATTGGCTTTTTCTCTTTATAGATAGGCAGAGTTGTGCATAACCTTAATTGCAAATTTGTCAATGTGCACAACACAATGAGATCTTGTTGGTGGTAAAACTAACACAAGGTCTTCGACGCAGCTAAGGACTTTGGTCAAGAGGACAAGATTGATTTGATAAGGAAAATTATTAGAGGCGTGAAGTCCTTTCCGACAAGGGAATTTAATGATTTTCAACAATTGACAAATATCAAAAACTTGTTCGACATTGACAAAATGACAGGAATAGTATCAGTTAATAAAAATGAATTTGTCAGACGAAAGCTTGCCGAACAAGAGGTGATAAGGGGTCTTTGACGTCAATACTTGTGAATTTCTCAGGAAGATAGTTGTAAAAGCTTTAACATAATAACAGCAGTTGCATGCCTTATTTAATAGTAGTAGCCTCATTTAATAGTAGTTACTCTTGATACATTTGAATTTCAATTTTGAAATGAAATTGAAGAAATTGACTTGATGAAAAATGCAATTTGAAGACATAGGCAGATACATATTTTGCTTATAAATATTAGTTTTTTATATGTAAAAAAGATTAAATTCTTGAAAATACATCCTACGCATTCTAAGTCTTAGATGTCATAATGTACTCAGAGGGTACTGTGATTAGAGATAACTAAATTTATAAAAAATTAGGAGTTGTTACCAATTTTTATTTTAACAGAAAAATAAGTAGAAAAATCTTTTTATTAAGAAACTGGTCTTTAAAAGGAGATCAGATTTGGGAGTTTAATTATGCACAGGAAATGATATGAATTTAATATTACTGTACTCCTAATATATTTATCTTAAGACAACTAATTCTAAAACTAATTGTATAAAAATTATCATGACCTTAAAATGTATTTAATTTATCCAAAAACAAAATGAGAAATAAAAATTAATGATAAAAAAATAATCAAATAATTAAATAAAAATATTTATAATTTTGGTTTGCCTTATGTGCTTATATATCTGCACATGTAATAAGCAATTAAAGTCATGTAATTCTTATAAAAAATGTTTGTGTGTTGTAAGATTTTAATTAAAAAATGATTGATTAAAAAAATAATTTATGTATTAATTAAATTAAAAATGCTTTGATGATGTTGATTAAATTACAAATGTTATGTGAGGATTGATTGATAAAAATGATAATGATAATTAATTAAATAAGAAGAAATAATTAGTTTATTATTTTTAAAGAAGATTATTACTATTTATATCATCCGCAAATCAAAGAGGCATCACGTTTATATTAATCGTTGGTTATTTTAATTATTTTTTAAACAGAAGAGTCGTTATAACAACAACATTCTTAATTGATTAAAGATTAATTAAAATTTTTTTATTTTTAAATTAATTAAAATCTATATTACCTATGAGTCAAAGAATCGTCACAACAACTTCGTCCCTAGTTAATTAAAGATTAATTAAAAATTTATTATTTTAAAATTGAATAATGATTAATTAAATTTATATTATCATAAGTCAAAGAGTCGTCACGACACAATAACTATTGGTGATCCTAAAATATTTTTAAAACAGAAAAGTAGTCACAATAACATTGTCCCACGTTAGTTAAAGATATAAAATTAATTGTTAAAGAATTTTTAAATAATTTTTAATTTAATTTCAATACCGAAATATTATCACGACAATAGAAATTCAATTATAATATTTTTTAAATCAACGAGTTATCACAACTCAGATGGTTCAAATTAATTATTAAATTATATTTATTATAATTTATTTATCATTATCTATTTTATTTTATTGTTACTACCACTTACATTTTATTTTTAAAAGAATAACTCTTGGTCCATTAGATCCTTAAGTCTAATTTGATTATACTCTAAGATCACTAGGCACAATTAAATTTTATAAGATTAACAACCAAAACATACATTAACATTTGGTCTCAAAATTCCTAACTAAAATAAACACATTAACAAGCCCAAACATTCAGCTCAAATACCCCAAATCATAACAAATTTTCCATCGCAAATCACATAACAAACTAAGTGATATACAATTGGAATTAAAAAAATCAAATAAAAATAATAAAAAGAAAAATAAAAAAAGAAAAATGTGAGAGAGCGTGCATGTGCATGAGTGTGTCGTGTGTGAGACTGGCTAATGTGAGAAAGTGAATGTGGAGTCCGTGTGAGGGGATCCAAATCACCTGTCTCCGATTTCTGTCTGTCCCTTCAGTCATTTTTTGCCACCTCAGATAAAAAATCACACGTCATTTATACTTATATCTGTTAAAGTTTAACGTTGTTCTCCTTCTGTCATTCTCCACGCTATACTTTCGCGCTGTTTTCAACTCTCCACAGAATACAAGGCTTACGGTACTCTCGCTGCAGGTGCTGATTCTTTTCTTTTTCGTATTAATCATCGACTGGTTGCAATTTCTAATGGTTATAGTCATCACTTGCGTTGAAACTAAAAATGGCAGTGGCAGAAAGAAATCAAGACACCATCACGATGGTTGAAGGGGACTTGAAGGGCTAAGCTCTGGTTCCGCACTGCTCGTTCCTTTGCCCCTTCTCATCCATTTTTCCTCCATCTTCTTATACTTTCCGTTGTGATAAAATTTTGTTCAAAATTATCTAGTTTCGTCTTAGTTAGTGAATTGGGATGGTAAGGTAATAGCATTAGAATCGAAAGAGAAGGTTGATTCATGAATTAGATTGGGAATCTTATTTTCTTTGATTTTGATTCCTTCTTTAATATTTTTATGTTCTGTTTTCTTTTTTCTTTTCTTCTGATTTTTTTCTGAAAAATTTTGGCAGTCCTTCCATACTTACTATCATTTATATAAGCAAGGAAAGCAACTGATGCAATAGAAGCATGAGTGATGTGGATGCAATCGACCAAAAAAACATCATTGACGAAGCTGTGCAGCAAGAACCATCCTGGCTGAAGCGGTGCAGCAAGAGCAATGGATGGAAGCGGAGAGAAGCTGGGACGGCGTTAAAGCTTTAACAAATACAAATATAAATGACTGGTTCTTTTTTATCTGAGGTGGCAAAATATAACTGGAGGGACAGAAAAACAGACAGGGAGCGGAGACAGGTGATTTGGATCCCCGTGCGAGGTGCGTGAGAAGTGTAGAAGTGTAGAAGTGCAGGCGCAGATGCTGGTGCGGTGCAAAGGTGCAGGTGCTGGTGTGTTAAGGTGCTGTGAGGAGTGCTCTGTGCAGGGGGTGCAGATGGGGTGCTGTGCGGTGTTGGTTGTGAGAGTGCGTGCAGAGCGGAGTCTTGTGCGGCGTCTTTTGATGTGTGCTGGCATGGGTAAAAATGTGAAAGGTGTGTGTCCTGGTGCATGGTAGGTGCTGTGTTTTGGGTGCTGTGCTTGGGCGGTTTCTTGGGTGAAAGTGATCTGTATGCTTGTGTCGGTGGTAAGGCTGGGTCTGAATGCTCTGTTTTGGGAGCGAAAACAGGGGAAAGCCATGAAAGAGCCGGTGCTGCTGTTGGTGCGTTAGAGAGGGTGTGTGTGCTGCGTGGAGTGCAGAGGAGGCCTGCGTGCTGTGCCGTGTTATGCTGCAGTGAAGAGCTAAGTGCTGGTGAGGTGAGTGCGGTGGCTTGTGGGTGCTGGTGAGAAGTGTTGCAGGTGGACAGCTTATGCAGAGAAGGTTTGGGTGCTGTGTAGAAGTGTTGGTGCTGCATTAGCAGGTGCTGTGCGAGTGCTATGAAGTGTGGATGTGGGATGCAGGGCGGTGGAGAGTAAGGATGGGTAGTGAGAATGCTGTGGAACTGAAACGAGGCAGTGGGTATGGTGGAAGGTGCGTTGAGTGTTTGTGCACAAGTGCAAGTGACGATGTTGCGATGGTGTATTCTGGTTTATTTTTGGTCTATGGCTGGGAAGTTGAAGCTACTCAAGAGTTAAGCAGAGAGGAGAAATAGAAGCCAACCAGACGAGAAAATCCAAATAAAAAACCAAATAAGAATCAAAGAGATTGATTCTTACCTTCTTCCTCTAAGAACTGAAATCCGGAAAGGCTTCTTCTAATTTCTCCTTGCCCCTTATCCCCGCCCCTTCTCCTTCGTGTGAGTGTTTCCTTGTTTAATTTTTCCCAGTCATGTGAAAAGTTTGTTACCTGCTGTCTTTCTGGTGCTTCCTTTCTTTTCAATAGCTTTCTTCCTGCACTGCTAACCCAATGTGTGTGGGATGGGGTGGTCCTGGGCTATTATGGTGATTTTGGGTGTGTTTTTTCTCTCCATACCATCCCGAGATTCATGGGATTTTTCTCAAAGAAAAGCTAGTCCCGCAGCTGGTGTCTCAACAACCGAATGGCTTTTTTTTTTAAAAAAAAAAAGGAGTGAATCTTGTCTCTATCTTTATGTATATTATTTATTTTCCTCTTTTTTTTATTTAATGTGCTAAGCAAATTGATCATGAAAATGGGCTGGATCATGTAACCAAAAATAAGAAATAAAATAAAATAAAATAATTTCCTAATTTCGAAATTGATTTCTTCATTAACTTGAACCTTGATCTTGAATTTGGGCCATCTCAAATAATTGGATTAGAAGATATTTTGAGCATGAAGATAATTGAGTCAAATAGAAGTTGGTCCACATGAATTTAATTTTGTGACTTTTCTATTATTTTTATTTTTTAAAGGAAATTTAATTATTGGAAAAATATTGGCCTAAAATAGCTTGAAATTTGAGCTTCGAATTTGGCTGAATTTTTTTTATTTTTATTTTATAATTTTTTGCAAAATTTTATATAGGTCAAGATAAAATATAGTATTTCCACCAGAGACGTCCATGGATCAGAGGCTTAATTCAAGTACGCCATACACTTTCATTTCCTCATAATTTGAATGTAATTAATATATTGTTCTTTCTTTATCTTGCCCATGCCTTTACATTTTCAGGTCTTTATCTAACATGCTTTGTTCATTTATTTCTTTTGATTTTCATTACATGCCTTTCTTATCTGTTAATTTGCATTCTTCTGCCTTCATCTCTTTACTTCATGCTTTCCTTTGGTTACGCTTGTCAATTTATGTTTGCTTTATTTGACAATGTATTTATCTTTTGTCATTTACGTTTACAGCCCATTTACATTCTGCACACTTACTTTTTTGCTCTCATGTTCTGTCAAATAGTTCCCAGCACTTGATTTATCTTTACATTGTTCATATCTTTGACATTTTAAACTTGAGAATCCATTTTGGAAGAGATTTTCTTTCAAGAGTAAGAATTGAAATTAAAATCCTGTTTCTAACAAGGTTGGAGGATTTCTTTGTCAAATCTCGTTTTTTTCGTTGAAACTATTGACAAATTTTCTTATAAACAGATCTACATTAAAGATTTTTTAAAAGATCATTAATTTCTCACTTTATTTCTTTGGAAGAGGAAAAAATTTGCAAAAGATATTTAAGTTGAATCCATGATCCATATACACTCTAATATGACTACATTCTGAAAATACATTCTAATGGAGGCTGTCAAAATTGCTTTTTGCCTGATATTATCATAATAGCAAAATGACATAAACAAACTGATATCTATCATTGCGGCAGCCATTTTGATCTTATGTATCCATGACCAATTTTCTGTTTATATTATCTAGCTCTATTGTTGGAGCACAAGTTGCAGGTTCAGCTGTTGCAAATTCCAAAGCAGATGAGAAGTCTTGGCTTATATTGGCTTGGGTCAGCACTGTAGTAGGGAACCTCTCACTATTGGGAACAACTGCCAACCTTCTGGAGACATATGAAATTTGGCCTTCCTTCCACTCATATAGTTACTTATCTATCATACACATTAACTTCCTTCAAATAGCTCTTGAAGCTGATAACTTGTCATGGTTGCTTTAGATTTTAGTTGACAAACAAGCTGATGATGAGTTTGCATTGATGGGCTAGGTTCATATTTATTAATGTGCAAGTCGAATGCATGTATGGAAATATTATAGGTTTAGATCCTGAGTTGAAGATTGATCTGATAGATAATGATATGGTGCTGGAGGCTTATTTTTAGATTCAGAGACCTGTAACCTAGTTCCATACTTTAATTGCCAAATAAGAGACTAGTCTTTTTTTTTTTTTTTTTTTATTCATATGTGTCACATTTCATTGTAGATGAACAAATACCTAGGGTATCATTTTAATTTTTAATCCTTGTCTCAATTGGGAAAGGTTGGTATGGTTCCTAATTAAGGGTGGGAATAGGTCAGGTGACCTATTAGGGGCCTATGACCTATAATTTATTTTCAACCTTATTAGGCCTAGTCTATTTATTATATAACTCAATTTTAAACTTTTATAAAAATTTATTTAATTAAATAAGCATGTCCTATGTCGTTAAAAAATCTATTTGGCCTAATCAACTGACCTATTTATATATATATATATATATATATATATATATATATTATAGTATTTATCATTATATATTTATATAATTTATTAATTTTAAACAAAATTTAATAATTTTAATTAAAGGCACGAGTTATTTAAAATTTTTAAAGTAAAAGTATATTAACTAAATTTAAAGTTTTAATGAAATGTATGTCTTTAAATAAGTTTACAGACTAAGTCAGGCTTTTGTATTTTCATAAAAAAGACAGGTCAAGCCTAAAAAAAAACGTAAATTAAATAAAGCTCAGGTCTAATATTTTATAAAATAGGTCAGATTTATTTTAAAAAAAAAAACTTAACCTAACTTAATCTGACTTAACTTATTTTCACTTATTTTCACCCCGTATTCCTAATGAATGGATGTGGCTGCCTTGTGCCTCAAATTGGTCAAATACGAGTCAACTCGACCGATAAGTCTCTGCTCCTGCTCTTATTTGAAGACCATATTCTCTGTCTTTTTTTTTTCTCTCTTTCTATCACATCATGAATTTTGTGTGGCTTTCAAGTGTATTATTATTTTTTTCTATTTGAGTTTTGATTTCTGATTTGAGCGTTTTTGCGCTGCATGCAAAGTAGAGAAGAAGATTAATTTTGGATGCAAAATTTCACTTCAGTTCAAATTGTATTATATGTATGGTTCTCCCTACTCAAGACATAGTTCCATCTAATTATATGTATCTATGAAATATTAAATTTATTTACATGCAGGTTTTTTGTTATTTGTTGTTAAGTAAAATTAGTAAATATCTTATTAAAATTAACACATAAGATGATGTTATATAATATAATAAAATTTTATTTATTTAAATATTAAAAATATTTTGAAATTAAGAATCAAATTATTCATTTTGCTAAAATAGAAAAATTAAAACTATAATTAATCATATTTGTGAATGCCATGTCAAATATTTTTCTTTAATTTTTTAACAGCACATTAATAGAGAGATTAAAAGTATTAATTTTGTGATAATAGAAGGATTAAATAATTTATTTTTAAAATAAAAAATAAATTATTTATTTTACTAAAATAAAGAGACCAAAACTGCAAGTAAACCTAAAATAATTGCATAAACAATAAAAAAATAAAACATTTTAGAAATAATATTATTTTCTAAATATATAAATAATGAGGAAAAGATTTAGATTAGAGTGGGTATTTTTCCTTCCCTTATTAATGATCAAAACTCAAAACAACATCGTTTTACTTGAAGAATTTATTAGTAATTAGTGTGATGCCCGTCCAGAGTGGACGGGAATACATTTTCTGTTAGGGTTATTATTTAAATTTTGGTAATATTGACATCAAAACTGTTTGTAAACTTATAGATAAAAACAATAACAACTAATAATGAAGATACATAATAATAATATGTTACCATTATATTACACATTCTAACTATGGTTACAAATTCTTTTAAAACAACCTACACAATACAGCATAAGTGTATTTAAAATATTACATATCAGTTTTCAAATCAATTGTATTATAAAATATAGTAAGCACGGAAAAATAGGAATTTAAAACACAAGCTTAAGTTTGTGTCTAACATTAGTAACGTGATTCTCTTATGCAAATCCTACCTAAAATTCAAATAGTAGAGAAAAAATTTAGAGACAGAAACATCAAGCGTATTGAGAGAGGCCCACGTAAGTATTATTTTAAGACTCCCCTCTACAACCAAACTCAGTTACTCTAGATGCTTCAAGTATAGGTGGCTCACACAAGCTGTAGAATTCATAGCAAACACAAAACTAACAAACATAGAGCAAGTTTAGTGGCAAATAACTGTCACATGTGAAAGCAGAGATACTACAGGAATGCATATCAACTTCTTTTAAAATTGCATGTAGGTAGCATCTAGTAATATCTTTGTCATGAATTAATTATTTTAAAAGCTTAAATTATTATGTGAAAATATATGAATAGTTTTATATTTTTAACACGTCCTTTCACGCAAAAACCCTTTAAACTTGAAACATGAATAATGCACAGTCCTATTATACCTTATATTAAAATTTAACTTAATTGTGAAATTCAAATTACAAGCCCTTTGTCCCAAAGTTTAATATGAGCTAATCACTTCTTTTTTGGATTTTTTTGCCTTGAGCTACGAGCTATGAGTTTTGACTTTGCCTATAACCATTTGAAATTATGGCTTTCTCCTTTATCTGTTGCTTGCAACCACAGAAGTTGGGAAGAGAGAAATACGGAGGAGAAAAAATGGGGAAAGTTTGGGACATTCTCCACAATCCACACTCACGCTGAAGCTGTAGGCATCTTACTGAAGGTATTGTAATTTGATTTTTTTGCTGCGTTTTTTCTCCTAAAATTTGTTTACTAATTTCTTGCTCTGTCAGTTGAACAAATTATCTTGGTGAAAGAATATTAATGTTTGGTAATTTTAGTTTTTTACCCAATTATTTGTTGCAGTAAAAATGTTGGGTTGGACTGCGGTATGATGATCCTTTTTTCTTTTTTCAATTATTTTGTTTTTTTCCCCCTCTTCCTTGCAAACGAAGTACCTGTGTTTAGTTTGTGAATAGTACCTACCATTTGCAGCATTTGAAACTCTTATTGGTAAATTTAGGATATAAGCATTCATTTATTTACAGCATTTGAAACTCTTATTGGTAAATTTAGGATATAAGTATTCATTTATTTACTATAAACCTTATTAGATTTATAAATTTTTTTATTTAAAAAGTTTGTTTGTTATGAAAATGAAGTACTTTTTTTTTCTTCTTTTTAAGATTTTATGTTTGGAGAAAATGTTTAAAAATTTAATAATCAACAACTTTGCATTCTTGCTAAGCAAATCCATGAAATTTTTTCATGTTTAGAAACCATACATTCACGAATAGTATCACCCATTACATTATTAATTTTTTTGTGAAGTTTTTTTATATATTAAATGGTGTGTAGTGTTGATACTTTTTGTTGTAATTTTTTTTATTTGGACTGTCTTTTGGGTTGTTTGATTTACTTTAACTTAGCATGAGACATTTGATTTTTCTTCAGATTTTCTTGCTGTTTATTTGATTGAAATAATCACTTTTGGTTATCTTTGTCAAAGATTTTTTATTTCTATTCATACAGTAACTTCTACCATTTCATTTTATTTGTTTTCATACCTTGAATAAAGTCGATAGAATCATATATTGAGATAAGCCAATCTTTGCTTTATATGCTTTTCTTTTTTACCTTTCCAATATGAGCACATACCAAGAGTGTTAGAGAATTGGAAAAGAAATACTCACTATGTTTCTTTTAAACAAGAGAAATTGATAAAGAACATGTTTCAATTTCATAAAGACAATATATTTTGTAGATCAAATTTATTGTCTCTAGATGTTATACTACAAAATCATAACCAATACAACACACTTCAATTGATATGTAAAATGAGGTTATTGTTTTACTTAAAATACGATGGAAAGAGTGGGGATGAGAAGTAGACAGGACAAGTTAAATTTTTGAACGTAAGTTTCTCAATCTAATTTTATATTTGATAAGATAATTACAAATGTTAATGGACATAGAAGTAATTTTTGCTTTATACCATGTGGCCATTAAACATTATTTTGTCAAAAAAGTAACATATATTTCTTATGCATATAAAAATTAGAATGATTACCGTCTAATATTTTAATTTTAATTTGTTACATATCACATGTATTTTATTAAATCCTTAATAGTTATGTTTAAAGCTTAACTCTTTTAGCTTATGTATTCTTTTATTTTAAACTAACATTTAAATCTTCTCATTAAACAATTATTATAATAAAAAAATAAAATATAAGCACAATATACAAATACACCCGCGCGATGCACGGGTATCTTGCTAGCATGAATTTAGATGAACAACCCAACGAAGAAGAAAGGATTTGGGCAGCAAAAAATTTCAGAGAGGTTCGAGGCAACCTGCAGCACAAGCTGAAATGAAAAAAAAAAATAGAGGCAGAGTGCACCACAAGCTAAAAATGAATTAAGTTCTTTAATTATTATGTCAAAAATTAGTAAGTTTTTTTCTGTAAAAAATATGATTGAAGGTTAAAAAATTTATCTTTTATCTTTTAAGTAAAAGTAAAAAAAAAAAATAAAAGAGCAAAAAAACAAGAGGGCAAGAGGTTTGGGCAGCAAAATGCACGATGAGAAGTTGACACGTAGTATAGAGCCAGCTTGAGAGTTTTAGTAAAGATATAATGATATAGAAGTGGAGATATGGATGAGAGTATTGTCAAATACGAGGTTGACCAAAACCATCTCTAAAAGATATGCACAAACGATAAAAAAAAAAAAAAACACATTTTAATGGTCAAAACAACGTCAATTTGCTTCGAGTTTTTTTTTTTTTAAATAAAGCTAACTACGATAACCTGTGGCTAATGTAAAAATGAGATTATTGTTAAATACAGGTTTAGCCCAATAGCATCTTTAAAAGAAACACATAAACGGTAAACCAAAATTTTTTTTTTCAAATAACATTATTTTCTAAATATATAAATAATGAGAAAAAATTTAGATTAAAGTGTACTTTTATTTTCTTAATTACAGTTTTAGTTCTTCTATTTTAACAAAATAAATTATTTAGTCTTCTTATTTTAAAAATAAATTATTTAATCTTTTTATTTTTACAAAATGAGCACCTTTGATTCTTCCATTAATATGCCATTAAAAAATTTAACAAAATATGCTGATTTGACATTAAAAATTTAATTTAATTATAATTTTGCCCCTTTTATTTTATAAAAATGGATAATTGAATTCCAAGGTTTAAAATTTTATATTTAAATAAATGAAACTCTATTATATATATTATAATATTATGTGAATGATTTTAATTTAAGTTTAAATTACAATTTCGATCCATTTATTTTAGTAAAATAAATAATTTCGTCCTCTTATTTAAAAAATAAACTATATAATTCTTTTTTTTTATTTTATAAAATGAGTAAATTTGGCCCCTTTGCTAATATACCATTAAAAATTTAACGTAAAAATGTTGATGTGACATTCAAAAATTATAATTTTAGTCCTCATATTTTAACAATATTTTTTAATATTAAAATATATAATATTCTATCATAGTATATAGTATAATCTCATGTGTTAATTTTAAGAAGAATATATTTACTAATTCTACTTAAAAATAAATAAAAAAGCATACATATAAATAATTTTTCTTAACTACAAATATATTTTATAAATTCAAGGATGCATATAAATTCATTTTAATATTTTTTATTAAATAAAAATTTTAACAGAATGAAATGATAACTATTTAATAATTTAAATTATCTAAGTGAGGTAAACTTTCTTACTAAAGTGATCAAAACATAGATGATTTGTAAGCAATTATATTTTAATTATGTGAGTTATAACTTTTGCTCAACTTAATAAGTAGTTTGAGTTAATCAATTCTTATCATATTTTGTAGTTTATATTTGTAAAATTTATTTTAAATATTTTTTATTAAATTAAAATAATTCACATGATATTATAGTATGTATAATAGAATTTTATTTATTTAAGTATTAAATATTTTTAAAATTGGGGGACCAAATTATCTCTTTTGTTAACAAAAAGGAACCAAAACTGTAATTAAATTGATTTTTTATGCTAATTCAACATATTCCGTTAGGTTTTTAATGGTATACTAATGGTAGAACCAAAAGTGCTTATTTTGTAAAAATAAATGAACTAAATAATTTATTTTCAAAATAAGATGGCCAAATCATTCATTTTTCTAAAATTGAAAGATTAAAACTGTAATTAAATCTTTAATTTAATAAAAAATATTTAAAATTAATTTTACAACAAAAAGTTAAATATAAATAAATTTTAAATATTCATGGATACAAATTATCTCATACAATTATTTTCCTTTTTATATATAAATTAAAAAAAATGATAATAATTGATTAACTCAAACTATCTAAGTTAAGTAAAAGTTATGTAATTGCTTATAAATCATAATAAGGAAACCAAATAATTTATTTTTAAATTAGGAAGACAATAATTTTTTTTAAATGAAGACCAAATTATTCGTTTTATTAAAATATAAAAGCATTCAAGTCAGTCAATAGGTTTAAACTTTTTAAGTTTTAAATAGGTTTAAATCTTTAATCAAAATTTCTTTAATAAAAAATCTTGCATTATATATAAAATTATAAATTATATAAATTGATAATAATATTTATATATGTAAAATTCGTAATTTATTAATTAATAATGTTTGCAATATTAATATAAATATAAATATTATATATATATATATATATATATGTATAAAATTAAGAAATTGAGATATTTATATAAATATTATTTTATATTTATGTAATTTATCATATACAATATATTAATTTTGATAAAAGGTTTGGATTTATTCGAAACTTTAAAAGTCTAATTACATACTTTAATTTTATGTAATTAATTTTAATTTAACATTATATGTATCTGTGGACAATTTATCTAACTTTTTTCTAACTTAGATAATTTGAATTAATAAATAGGTATAATTTCTTGTAGTTAGAAATGAGATTATATGTATATGAATATATAAAATTTAATTATATTAACAAAATGAGAGGCACTAAAGTATCACTCAATTTGCACTTCTTCTTTAATTTATATAATTAATTTTTGGTAATTAATATAATTAATTTTTTAATTAATTAATTAATTAATAATTTTTATATTTATAAATTAATTATTTAAATAAAAGTGAAAATAATTTTAAATTACTTCCTATAACTTTCAAACGTGTTTAAATTTTAAAAATAATAATTTCTTATAACTTCCTTTATAATATTAGTTGATATTATTATCCTTATTTTAATTTTGTAAAATTTTTTATGATAATGACATTTTAGAAAAACATAAAATTGGACATCAAACAGGGAATTCCCATTACAAAATTAAATAATAAATAATAATAATAATGATTATTTTTAGGAAGATATAAAATTAGAAATCAAATGAGAGAATTCTCATTATATACAGTATAAGTGCATGCTTTTTTTTATTTATTATTAAGTAGAATTAATAAATATTTTATCAAAATTAACCTATGAGATTATATTATATAATATAATAAAATTTATTTATTTAAATACTAAAAATATTTTAAAATTATAGAGTAAATATTTATTTTGTTAAAATAAAAAAATTAAAATTAAAATTAATTATATTTGTGAATGTCACGTTAATATTTTTTATTAAATTTTAAACGACATATTATTAAAAGTATTAATTTTGTGAAAATAAAAAAATAAAAAAATTTATTTTTAATTAAAGAGATCTAATTATTCATTCTATTAAAGTAAAAGAAAAAAAAAAGTGAGCCTGTATTGGGCCGCAACTCCTCCGTCAGCAATTCATCCCTCCCAAGCTGCTGAAAATAAATAAATGCAATGAAACTGAAACCACATTCAAACGCGGCCTCAGACATGCTAAGAAGCAGAACTACACCCCCATTGCTGGCCCTGAGGATGCTGTCGTCGTCTTCCGCCACATGTGATCTCAGAGTGCCATCATTCTTCTTCAGACCCACTTCTCCAAATCCCAAATCCTCTTTCATTCTCTTCTCCAACTCTCACACTCACAGTGGCCCTCACAGCATGACGCTTTCCAGGTGCTTTTCTGGGGCCAGTGACGCCTTCCCCATACCGGGTATACCCGAAATGCAAAACCCAGAACCCGAATGCGATGGCCCTCACACTCTTGTGGTGGTCTCCTTCTACAAGTTTGCGGATTTTCCTGACCATGCTCGTATGCGAAAACCCTTGAAGGAACTCTGCCAAGAACTGGTACTCATTCTTTTCAAGCTTAGAATACTTATGAATCCTTCTTCTGCACGATTTGCTCTACTTCTTTATGTCTATTTTTATTTTTCTGCTTCTTGGGATGCAGAAATTGGATTTAATTTGGTTTTATCCCGCAAAAAGAATTGTTGGATGCAAAATATTAGACAAACTTGCTATGCCGTTTGTTCATGTAGTTGATATCAACCATTCGGATAATGTTGTCTCCATATGAATTTATGTATTTAATCCGGAGTTTTAAGTCTCTTAACTGCTTTTGAAATCAATATTTCTGCCTGCCCTTTTTCACTTTTTTCTTCTGAAATAGATATTTATGGCCAAAATTTAAGAAATCAGAAAATATGATCATTCAGGATATATGAGTGGTTAGAACTAAGGCATTTTGTATGTCTGGAAAGTCCTTCTTGCTGGTTCACCCTATTTATAACAAAGACAATATTTTGATGTATACCTTTTCTACATGAATTTTCAGTGGAGAGTTATGGACTTATGGTTGTTTACATTATGGACTGAAATCATTCCTTTCATCATAGGTGACATTGATAAAGCACATTAAGAAGCAATTATTCTGTCTATGACTTCATACTGTGGTAATTCGTTTCTCACCAAGCTGATCCTACTCAGCGTGTTTCAGGTGGTATTATTCTTGCTCCTGAAGGAATCAATGGCAGCTTATGTGGCACTCAGGAGTCGGTGGAAACAGTTCTTGCATTTATACAAAGTGATAACCGCCTGAAGGGGCTAAGACAAGTGGAATCACCTGTCAGTCCTGAGGAAGAAGCTATCCATCATGGACATAGTAGCAGTTCTCCTCTTGCTGCCGGGGAAGATGCACCCTTCCGATGGGATCATGTGAGGGTCAAGCTGAAGAAAGAGGTAGCATTCACGATTCAAAAGAATGAACTGCATCATTAAACTAAATATTGATATACAAATAATTTAACTAGGTTGAACTTTTGGGGCATTTTTACAAACTACCTTGGTTCTTATAATTTTTTATTACACTAAATGCTGGCAGATTGTCACTCTTGGGATGCCTACTGTATCACCTATTGAAAGGGTTGGAAAGTATGTTGGCCCAAGAGATTGGAATGCTTTGATTAGTGATCCAGATACAGTGAGTAGCTAAGTTCCTATAATCATTGTTCTGCAGTATTTGGCTATGTCTTTTATGTGATGTTTTAAGCTGCAGGAGCTTAATATATTAAATATTTTTAGTTTTTATAAATTGTTTGGATTCTTGAATACATAGAATATTTAAGCTGCTTCATGTCTATGCATTCTGATTTGTTTTTCTGCCATTGCTGAAGACAAATGTCCAATGCAACTCACCAAGGCTTTTCTAGCTAAAAAGGGGAGAAAGTCTTCTAATCTCCGAAATTTTTTTATGAATTTTTATAACTTTATGCTTATGGTTGTTTATTCATCTTCTATTTGTATGATGGCTGGGTAGCATTTCTAGGTGAGTTGGCTTTTTTCTTTCTGTTTCTTTTCTTTGTTTGTTAGGTGCTGTAGCTTGTTTGCTTTCTTGATACAAGCCCCAAGTTCCCTGATTGGTGTTTCTTCTAATGTATGCTATATGTTGTGCTTCAAGAAAAGAAAAAGGGTATGTTGGAAATTTCTAGAACTTTTACTTTCACCAAATTATAATTTCTGATTATCACTGCTATATGTAAGGATTGCAAATTGTTTACGTCCAGTGCAGTTGAATAAAAGTTTAGATAATTCATTTTGCATGCACGTGATGGGGAAGTGGAGTAGATAATTTCTCATATAGCAAGTTGTGAAGGGGAAGGTATAGTATTGGTGCTGTATTTAGCAGACATGCAAAATTTTCACTCTTATTGACATATTCATGTTTAGGTGGTGCTTGATGTGCGGAATAACTACGAAACCAGAATAGGAAAGTTTAAAGGAGCAGTTGATCCTTGTACTACATCATTTCGTGAATTCCCATCATGGGTGGAGGATCATTTCCAGCTTAACGGAACAGATGGTGAGCATCCAAATGTTGAGGTTAACAATTCAGTCCAAAGTGCTGAAAAAGAAATGGGGAATCCAAAACAACATATGCCACGTGTTGCAATGTATTGCACTGGAGGTATTCGATGTGAGAAAGCTTCAAGTCTACTTCTCAGCAAAGGTTTCAAAGAGGTAATTCTCCCCTTGAATTCTCTTCTGTTATGGCAAATAAAATTTCTTTGCGAAATCAATTGATCTTTTCTTCTTTTATCAAACAACAAAAAGGCATAATTTTTGTATAATAGTTGTTGATCAGGATATCATATTAATATGTCAAGAGGGTGTCCAGTTTGGAACTTGATGCCAATGCTGGCTATGTTTGTTTTACATTTTGCGGCTGATAGAATGTCATTTAGTGCTGCAGACTGGGAGTCATATTGTTTGGTTACCATACTGCATTGAACAGAAGGACATGTGCAGCAGAGGAAATTAATTTCCCCTGCAGCAGATACTCTAATTTTTTACTTTGAATAACAGTTACACTCTGGATTGTACAATTGTACTATAGTGCCCTGGAAAAGGATGAACTGAGTGAGAGGGCAGGGGTTATTTCATGTACTTTTTAGTTATTTTATGTCTACAAGTCAATTTACTTTACACCATCCAAACAAAATTCTTTTAAACTCACTTTTAAAATATCATTGTCATATGTAAATCAATTCATTTAAAATCAATTCTTTCAGCATATTCATTTAAAATCAATTCTTTCAGCATTAATTTTGTTAAAATCAATTCAACTAATATCTAATCCAAACACACGCCCTGACCTATCAAATACTTAAAGGAAAGAACCCTTACTGATTAGTTATATTTATCTTTGAAGACTGCTCAAATGTAATTATATAACTAAATAATTCAGTCTCATCATTTTAGTATAGTAAGTTTATGCAGCTCCAGAGAATGTTGGGATGGAAGCTTTTGAAATTACTAGACATGGGTTCCTTATTTGTAAAGATTAACTACTAAACTATTGTACTACACATTGTGCTACTCCATTATTTAGTAATATAAATAGGACTCTAAAGTACAGTGATATTCACTGACTTATTCACATAATTCTAGGGTTTATCCATAGTTATTTATGGCATGCAATGCACTACTGCGACCAGGGCTCATGGCACTGTAGCTTGTTGTGCATTGCGATGCGTAGGGCAACATTGAAGTGCAGTGCACATTATATTAAATATACTTAATATATTTAATATAAACATAAATCCAATAATATACAACCATGCATTACTTTCTGGCAGAAATTACAGACCACTTGATTCCTATCATTAGGATTTGGACAAACACAATACTTCCAAGCTGGGTCTGCACTCCTAGACCTACTAGAACTCATTTAGGAACCTATAGAACACAAAACAGGGGGCTGGGTTGCTGGTTGGGTGTACCGAAGCAAAAGAGAGAGAGGAATGACCTAGGTTGGTGCGAAACAGAGAGCTAGGGTCTGGGTTGCTGCTGAAACAGAGAGCTAGGGTGTGGATCGGGGGCTGGCTCGCTGGTTCTGGCCGAAACAGAGGAGAAAATGCCAAAAATGAGAAGAAGGAGCTGCCAACAGAGAAATAGAAAGCAAACGCAAGGATCGGGTTTGGGAGGTGTGAAACAAAGGCTGGGCTTGTGTTTTAAGCCACCCAGCCCGAAAACTTAAAGAAAACACAGGGTTAACTTCGTTTCACATATTGCGCGCACCATGAGCAACGGGAAATAGCGCATGCTGAGCACTGTGGCACGCGCAACATGAACATCGCTAGGCAACAACGATTTTGTTGTCCAAGCTGGTGTGTTGCGTGTGCCATCGCGCGTCATTAATAACTATGGGTTTATCTACGATCCTTTCTCTCTCTAAATGATGTCAAGAGCCAATGGGGAGAAACCCTAACTTTTTTTTTTGGGTCATGTTTTTGTTTCTAGTGACTGTTCTCCCTCCTTTCCTGATGTTCCCTGGCTGATTGGGAGACTTTCTCTCTAGCCGTGCGTTTTCTCTTTGTTCACGTGATTGTCCATCTCATATCCATCAATTAGGAGTGTGTTTTGCCTCTAACCGACCCACCAACCTCATTGCTGGTGTCAGGTTGGCCCTACTATGGAAGCTTAGTGTTACCAAAGCTACGATGCCTCGGTCACCATCAATCTGCTTTTCTCTGGCTGGATGGTGCATGCAAGTGCCTCTGATGTAGCCACAATTTTAGAACCATTGGCTAAGGCAATTGTGGGTCGAGAAGATGGACTAGTAAGCGAAGACAAAAGTTGGATATTACCAAAAATATTATCAGAAGCACATGAATCCAAAATTCAAGGACCATAGGAGGAGGAATTAGTGAGGGAATCAACAAAATTGCTAATTTGGGCGACATGGGCAGAAGTAGACAACTAGGCATCCTGGTATGCTAGATAGCCCTCATAGTCAGTAGTAGGAATAGAAATAGTGGCCAAGTCTAGAGAAACAAATGCAGCGGCAGAAGAGTTAGATGGGACAACATTGGCAGTGCGAGATGGTTTACCATTTAGTTTGAAGCAAAGTCCTCGAGTGTGACCAAACTTGTGACAATAGTTATACTATTGTCTTTTTCTTTTGAGTGAGTTGTGTCAACTTAGTAAACATGCTTGTTCTTTCTATTCCAAGTTTGTCAAACTATTAATAATCGAGTTGTGTCCCCTTTTGTTTAGTGCATATAGATGTCTGGGTCCTAGTCTGATCCTGTTTATTTAAATATATAAGTATTTTGTGATAATTATTGATGATTTTTCATGACGCACTTCGTCATTTTTAATAAAAAGTAGTTCTAGGATATTTTTTGTCTTTCAATCTTTTTGAGTTGAGATTTGTAATCAATTTAATGCTTCAATTTGCATTTTACACATTAATAATCCTGTGAATGTTTCTCTACTTCATTTACCTCTTTTATGACTTCTCAAGGAATCGATCATTAGTCTTGTGCTCACACCTTTGATCAAAATGGTGTTGTTGAGAGTAAGAACCGTCATCAAATCGAAACAAAACGTACTTTACTTCTTAACAATAATGTGCCTTTACATTTTTAGGGGATGCAGTTCTTACTACTTGTATTTGATCAATCCCATGCCTTCATCTTCTTTGCAAAATCAGATCCCTTTCGTCTATTTTGTTTTCTTCTTACCCTTTGTATTCTCTTACACCTCATGTTTTTTATTGTACTTGTTTTGTTCATAATCTAACCCTTGGACAAGAGAAACATCATGCCAAGTCTCTCAAATGTGTATTCCTCGGCTACTCTCATCTCTATAAAGGACATTGGTTTTTCCTAGACACCAATTGCTATATTACCTTGATTAATGTCACTTTTTTTCAAGAGTCAACTTTCTTTTTCTTTTCTCCTATTGACCATTCTTCAGTGAATGAAGTTCTTTCGGTTCCTTTCTTGTGCCCTTATGTCGATTATACTTGTACTCTCCAGATATATCATCGTCGACCTCGTCCTAACCCTTGAACTATTGCTCATTTGGACTCTAGACTTGCTCTAGCGCCTTTACCTCTCTAGGTCTTGCCTTTGAATAGTCCTTTAGTTGCCACTTACAAAGGTGTTCATTCTACTTGTTATCCTCATCCCAATTATGCCTGAGTTATCACTGCGTGTCTTCTCCATATTTTGCTTTTGTTCGTGTCCTCTGTTTGTATTCTTGAGACAACTGGTGAAGCACTATTCCTCATGTGTGGCGACATAGTATGGTAGATGAAATGACAGCTTTGCGTTCTAGTGGCAGCTAGGAGCTAGTTCCTCTGCCTCTGGGCAAGTCCACCGTTGGATGTCCATGGGTTTATGCTATGAATGTTGGCCCAGATAGACAAATTGATCGCTTGAAAAGCCTGCTTGGTGGCCAAGGGTTATACTCAGATCTATGGTTTGGACGCCTGTTGACAATATTGCTGCGATTTGTATTCTTCTTTCCATGGCAGCCATGTGCAATTGGCCTCTCTTTCAACTTGATATTAAACGTGCTTTTCTTTATATGAGCTTGATGAAGAAGTCTACATGGAGCAACCAATTGGTTTGTTTCTTAGGGGTAGTGTAGATTAGTTTGTCGCTTGCGTAGCTTCCATTTGTGGCTTTAAACAGTCCTTGCAAACATGGTTAAGGTGATTTAGCACGGTGATTCAACAAATTGGCATGATTCGTAATGAGGCAAATCATTCTATTTTTTACTGCCATCCTTCACAACATCGGAGCATCTTTCTTGAATATATAGACAATATTCTCATCACATGCAGTGATGATGACAATATCTATCAACTAAAATAGCACCTATTTTATCATTCTCGAATCAAGGATTTGTGATGCCTTAAATATTTTCTTAGTATTGAGGCAGCTTAGTCTTCAACTGGTGTTGCAATTTCTCATGGGAATTGTGCTCTTGATATTCTAGAAAAAAACTGACATGTTGGACTGACGACTTGTGGACATACCAATGGATTCAAATTTCAAGCTCCTACCTGGACAAGGGGAATCTTTATCAAATCCTAAGCGATACCGGAGACATGTTTGGGAAACTAAACTACCTCACCATACTCAAGTCATTGGGTTTACAGATGCATAATGGGTTGATTCTCCCTTATATAGACAATCCACTCCAGGATATTGTCTTCTTGCTGGAGGCAATTTAGTGTCTTCGAAAAGTAACAAATAGGATGTTATTGCCAGTTCAAGTGCAGAAGCAGAAATTGGGCCATGGCATTGGTGGCCTATGAATTTATCTCACTGAAATAGTTTCTTTAGAAGTTAAGATTAGAAGAAGTTAAGCAGATTAAGTGGTATGTGACAATCAAGTTGTCCTGCATATTTCCTCTAATTTAGTTTTTCATAAGAGGACCAAAGACATAGAGATGCATTGCCACTTTATCTGAGCAAAGATTTTGGCTGAATGTATCACTACTAGCTTTGTTAATTCGAATTATCAATTAGCTGATGTATTTACTTATTCTCTTAGGAGTCCTCCTATTAGCTACATATGTGTCAAGCTTGGTGCATATAGTTTATATGCTTCAGCTGGAGAAATAACTTGAAATAGTTTCCTTATTTGTATATGTTAATTATGGTAATATTGTAACATACATTGTATCCCTCCATTATTCAATAATAAAAATAGAATTCTAAAGTAAAGTGATATTCACTGAATCATTCACATATTTAAAGGGCTTCTCTACGATCTTTTCTCTCTTTATGGAAGCAATTTGGTAGGTCTTTCAATCGTGTCCATAAAATATGTTTTCTAACAATAATTTTTTTTTTCAAATTCTGAAACCATTTTAAATAATTTTGACCGCACATTTATGTTTCTGATGTTACCATATATACTTTGAAACTCAAATAGCATTGCTAAAAGCAGGGGTAGGTGCCTACCATTTATCCACTCTAGTCTTCTGGCCCATTATTTTCTTTGCACGGGGAATGCATTATGATGATATAATGAGTTTGTGTGTAAAACTGACTGTATTGAGGTAGTGGAGCTGATCAAAGGTTTGAACTTCAGATTTCATAATACAAAGCCTTGCCTCTAGACATTAGATCATTGCTAGATTGTAGTTGGTGAGCTTCTATTACGTGGGGGAAATTTCTCTTAAGTTTTTCACTTGAAATTGGGTTCAAGACTGAGTAAGGCTCTGATGATATGGGAGCAACCTTCTCTGGGAAATGGTTTGATTCTGTGCTTTTGGCTGATAGCTCAGCCATGTTTTTTACCTAGGTGTTATTTTTATTTTGCTTTTTTGTTTGTCTTCTGTTAAACCACTACACTTTTTTTTTTGAAGTATGAACTATGTGATCAAAATATCCAGCTTCTTCTTAACATATACAGACTCTGTTGATTAAAAGGTTGATGGTAATATTTCTGCAGATTTGAATATAAGTTTTGCTAATAACATTTTTTATTTATTGGCATACGATATGATTTTGTCATATTTCTATTAAAAACTTTCGTAGGTTTATCACTTGGAAGGTGGAATTCTGAAATATCTTGAGGAGGTTCCTAAGGCACAAAGCCTCTGGGAGGGCGAGTGCTTCGTTTTTGACAAGCGAGTCTCTGTTGAGCATGGTTTGGTGCAAGGAAAATTCAAGCTCTGTTATGGTTGTAAGCAGCCTGTGAGTGATGCAGACATGGAATCCCCAGAATATGAATATGGAGTTTCTTGTCCTCACTGTTTTTCCCTGAAATCGGATGATGAGAAGGAGAGGGCTCGAGCTCGACAAAGACAATTTGAGAGATGGGGAATCATAGGTGGTCCAGATAAGGGTCGCCGGCCGACATGTGAACCGGACAGTGGTAGCAGCAAAAGTAACCAGCTTTCACATTCTGTTTAACTAGTCAAACAGGAAAAATTAGAGATCATCTTTTCATAAATGGGTTCAAAGTGCATGAAACCATAGATGTACGTTTAAGTATGATTTCTCGTCTGAGGAACCATTTGGTCTGTTGACTTTTAGTCTATTGAGAAAGTAAGCTCACCACTTTTTGACCTTCCATTAGTATTTGTCCAAGACAGGCCTCACTATTTTGTTTGGAAAATGTTGATCACACATCATTTTTTTATATCATTTTCTTACACCTTCTAGGGAAAAAAAAAGATAGAGAGAGAATGTATTGGAATTTATGTTTCTCTTGTTTTAGTACTCAAAATAGAGTGTAAGAATGGTGTAATAAAAGTAGTGGGCAAATAATATTATTGATTTTGTTTTTCCTGTTGTTATGCAACAGCAAGAACGTACGGTACTCATTTTGTGATACCTGCTCCACTAACATCTTAAACCCCATCCTTAGGGGCACAGAAAGCACACGCAATGCATCTTGGGTAGGTATTTGAGATGTTTGGGGCCCAGATGTTAATCTTAATCGCCAATTTATTGAGTACCTACTTTGACTCCAATTTTTTTAATTCAAATTTTGAGCACTCAGAACAATTTAAGACTTTATAACTTGATGCAAACTAATTAACTCAATTTTTATGCTTTGGTCGTGTGCTATATAATAAATATTTGAATGAGGGTTTGGCTTTGGAAAGTGTGCTTTATGTATTGATTATTCAAGTTTGAATCTCATACTTAAGTTGTTTAGTACGAGGGTAAATATAGCCATATAAATTTGTATAAAAACTTTATCTTATAAAAATTTACTCTTATATTTATTTTTATACCAAACAAACACTTAGAAAAATTGATTTCCTATTTTGGTGTGCCTCAAAATTATTTAAGAAAGAACTTAAAAATTTTAATTGATACAAAAACTAACTCGAAAATATCTTTATTATTAAAAAAATCACAATTTATGCTGGACAAATCAGTTATAATACTCATTCAATGTCAAAATGTGAGCTTTCTTCTCTGAAGTATAGCCACCAAATGGTTACCATAACACATCTTGCTTACTAACTTTTTCCCAATATTCATGCCCATAATATCAAACAAAAAATTCAAAATATTTGAAGTAGCCACTACAACGCTTCAGAAATGTTTTTATTCCAAATAACTCATACATTATAAGTTGAGAATTATAAATATGTGACAAATGAATTTCAATCACAAGCAGTTTATTTAAAAACAAAATATTATAAACTTGTCTAATATCTAATTAACGAATACAATACTAACATTGATTCTACTTATAAAAATAATGAAGTACATCTAAAATTGTTAGCCCATAATGCTTTCAAATTGAAAATTATAAACAAAACTAATTATTAAACTTGTTCACATGAACAATGTGTTATACTTATCAAAATAATTGATGACTCCTTCGACCAAAGAGAGGAGTAAAACTAAAAGTAATCTTGTTATCTATATATGTGAAATATATAATTGAGATAAGTTCAAAAGTTAGTGAGTAGTCAATATTTATTATAAAAGAAATTGGACAAGTTGGGCACGAGCTTTTTAAAGAAAATAATACATTTAAAAATAATTACTGAAAATGTACATATTAGATAACCCAATTAAGAATTATTTAACAAAATAATTTAAAAATAATACTTTCTAACACATATTAAGTAATTCAAAGCTATAATCATGATAAATTTCATCTAAAAATATGTAAAAAAAGAATATGTCAAGAAACAATTAATTTCCAGTAAGTTAAAATTTAAAGTAATTGATTAAAATATAATTTATATGGAAGAATTCACTAGGCAAAATCAAACTGACTGAATAATCAACTCGTGGGTAAACTAATCATCTAACAAACACAACTTGATTTGACCAAGCAAATAACTGATGGGTAAATTAATTGTCTCACAAGGTCAAGGCTTAAATTGAATTCAACAAACTCAAAGCTTAAATTGACAAGCGCCATGCTCGAAATTATATTTAACCCACATGACACATGGAACTAATATCCTTCTAACTAGTTAGGATCTAATTCAGTTATATAAGGTGCACCAACTTAACATTCACTAATGTTAAATATAGAGTTTGACAATGATTTCTCCCAAGAAAATCAATTTCTAAAAATATAGAGTAATATATGCCAAAGAAAATAAATTTTCAAGTGAACAAAATAAAATCTAATGTATGAAAATAAACTTATTTGAAGATAATGATTTCCAATATCAGAAAACTCAATTGAAACAAATGTCAAATTTTCTTACCATTAGCATAACAAATTCCGTATCAATATTTGTCAATGGTCTAAAACCATTTCAACATAAGCCCACACACATGACATATGAAAAGTCAACATCTTCAATTATAGCAAAATTTTCAGTTCAATTAATGATTCATCATAACCATGTTCACAAATTAATAATGAGTGTTCCAAAAGTTTGCTTGTCCTAAGAGTTACTAACACTCTAGTATATTCAAAACCTAATAATAAAAATACGTTTTGAAACTACTAACAATTTCCAAGTGGCTTGGTGAAACCCCTATTTTTATGTGACAATACAAAGGGTATTCTTGGGTCTGCTTTCAGATTAATCTAGACTAAGTCTGTAACATTCTCATTTAAGTAAATATAAATTATAAAATATCTAAATTAATTTTTATTCTATTTTATTAATTGTTATTAGTAAATATTTTATTTAATTTTTAGTATTTTTATTTTAACATTTAAATAGAAGAGAACGGTGAAAATTATCTAAGGGGAATTAGAAATAGTTGAAATACCTGAAAGAATAGTAAAAATTATATAATAAAAATTTAGTAATTTTGGGGTTGAAATGAGGGCATTTTGTCCAATAAAAAAATTTAAACATAGAAATTAGCCAAATTTATTTTATAAATTATTAATTAGTTTTTAAGCATTTATAAAATTAAAATAGGTGAAAGTAGCACACTCTTATCTAATTAAAATGTGAAATTTAGAAAGATTTACATGAATAAATATATAATTGGTCTGAAATGACCAAAAACACTATGACAAGTGCAAAAATTTAATCAGATAAGAGAAATAACCCCTGTCTAGCTATAGTAATTAGACCTGTTACTATTTGGTTTTTTTCATTTAGTTTCCATTTAACTAACCTAGTTACAAACTAATTAAAAGTCATGATTAAATGAATTAACATAACCAAAAAGCAAGCTATTTGATTGGTTGCCTAATAAAACAAAATAGATTAAAATAATATAAACAAATAACTTAATCTCCTTTGTGTTCTAATCTTAATGCCAAGCAAAGAAAAGGAGAAAAGAAGAAAAAAAAATGAAAAGAGAGAGAGAGGCAGCCATAGCCACGGCCAAGAGGGAGAAAGAGAAGAAGAGAAGGAGAAAAAGATAAAGAAAGAAGGAAACAAGCCAAAATCATCATCAAACTTCAACTTCAAGAGGTAAGAAACTCAAGGCTTATCTTTTTCCTTTTTAAAACCATAGTTTCATGGTGGGTTATTCTTCTTGAATCTATGGAGTTCTCTCTCTCTAGAGTTTTTGGTGTGGTTATAGGTGTTTTGGAGCAAGGTGAATCGTTTATATGAAGTCTTACAAGCCTACTTTCAAGTGGGTGATTGTATTTTGCAAGATACCATAGTTAGGGTTTTAAGCTCTTGATTTTTTTCCTATGATGGAAGATGATGGTTGTGTATGGTTATGGGCTTTATGGAATGATTTATGCTCACTAGTTGTGGTTTGACTTGAAATCTTGGGTGGTGATGGCCATATATGCCACGACCAAGCTAGGGTTTTAGGATGATTTTTTATAATTTTTATTGTTTAATATTTAGTCTTGATGAAAATGGGTTATACCTATTTTTATGGATGATTCTTGCTTAGTTAATTGAAAATCTATGTAAGTTTATGTGTGTATGGCTCATAGCCATGGGTAAGAATTTTTGGGAACTTTAATGATCAAGTTATTTTGGACAGAATCTTTCTAATAAGTGATGGAAGCTTGATGATTTTAGGGTGTAGTTATATGATATGGTGTTAATTTGAGTATAAATAACCTATACTACCCTTCACTAGGTTTTGGTCATGTGAGGATTTTTGGTGGAAGTCAAGTAGTTTGGGTGATAAGTAGCAATCTTAGAGTGTTTCACGATAAGTGGAGAAGGTGTTTAATAGAAGAATTGAATTTGAGACCATAGTGTATATTTCACTAAGTTAGAATGGACAACTTCCAAACTTTTACCACCTTAAGCCTAGCCCACAGCCTTGAAGGGTTTTGGGTAGATAAGGTTGCCAAGTCATGAAATCTTGAGGTGACCATACGTTGTTGGGAAATTTTGGAGGTATTTCAATGTAAAAAGAGAAGAAAAATCCCTAAGAAGACTTAGGTTTGGCCATGGCCATATTGGGAGGAAAAAGAGCATAATTTGTTTCCTTATGCACTATGAGTTTATGGATGTGACAAAGATGTTATATAGTGAAATCGAGGTGATTCAGTGATATATTCTCTTGTATAACGTCTCTTTGAAGTGTTAGTGCCTTAAAAGTTTACTCTTAATATGTCGCATGCTCACTTTAATTAAAGAGAAAGATCTGAACTAAACTTGGATGTGATCCTCTAGAGAAAAAAAAAAAGAATTTATGGTGATTCATAAAGATTAGAAAAGAGTTTCTAATAAAATGTTATGGAAGAAGTACATGAAAAGTTTTACATGTGTCTAAGTCCACTTTGTAAATAAGTCCACCAAAGGTGTGGATAGTGGAGTGAAATCTACCAGTGCACATGTGGAATGACTACTCTAGTTTAGGGGACACCCTATGCCAAGGAGAATTTTCAAACAGTTAATGTTTTGAACCATGTAGGCAAAAGAAAAATTTAAAGGCGTTAAGCCCTAGTTTAAGCTTAGTGAGCATGTTATAAAGAGTAAAGTTTTATGGAATTGTGTTTGTCACTTATTGTCTATATTTGAGATTATTGACTAACCATGAAACTATGTTTTCTGTATTCAATATAGCTAAAAATGTTATGAAATTTAAATTCTTATTTTATATGCTTGAGTACCTACTAAAAAATCATTTTCTCGCCCCTATAAACTATAATATTTCTAGAGCATCTTGCAGTTAGTGAAATATGAGGATTTATATTTCTCTGTATATCATACTAGCTGGATGACTTCTCAGAAGAGGACCAGTTTATTTTGGTTGTTTAGGATGTTGATTGTAAGTAGTTTAGGTAAAATTAGCTTTGTATGTAGCATGTATCTATAGGATGTTAACTTTGGATTTCCTTTACTGCATGGCGGAGTAAGGCCAAGTAGTTTTTTTTTTTTTTATATGTATATACGTACATAGGTTGGAGTGCAGGAAAAAAATTCTAGGTTAACAATCTTTTGAATGTACAGTGATATATAATGTTATACAGGTTAAGAATTCCACTTGTGTATAATGTTATACAGGATATTTCGTTTCGATGTTGTAAATTAATAACGTTTAGTTCTTGACTTATGTTATAGATAGTTGATGTTAGATATAGTTACGTGTAGGAAATATAGAATTTATTGGATGAGATAACCAAAAAGGAGTTTAGAAAATTTTATGATAATATAAACATTCAATAGTAAAAGTAGAATAAATTTTTCTTATAATAAATCTCACGTAATTAGATATATTTACACTTTTGAGCAGAATTTTTATTACGTGGATAATGTTTTGTGATCCAGTATTAAATTTTAGATTTTTTGACACGTGACTGATATTTTTATTCTTTAAAAATAATTTAGTGTAGACACGTGAGTACTAAAATAATGTATTAAATAAATTAATAAATTTTATTAACAAAATAGTTACTTAATCTTAACCTAAAAAAGACAAATTAATTGCTAATTTAACTTATTTTTATTTACTCATTAATTTTTAACACGTAACACAATACCGATATTAGATAGAGTATTACAAAGTCTATTTCTTAATAATCTTATAAGTGTATCTCACACAATGATCTGGTGTATTAATTTCTTTAGGTGCTGGCCCAAGGTTCGAGCCCAAGTAGTTAAGGTAGGAACACACCTCCTTGACCACAATACCAACTTGCTTGGGCTATAAATTATAACCAAGGACAACTAACTCTAAACCCTTTAATTTTATACTTTGATAACATGACCAAAATTATGAGTACATTTCAAAATTCGTTCTTTGAGCAATGTGATTACTTTAATTTTAGGATATATAAATCTAAAGTTTTTTTTTTATTAAATATAAATCTAGAGTTTGAAAAACACTTAAGTTGAATTAATTATATTTTAAAAATAATCTATATGATAAAAAGTAAAAATAAAATAATGTTCACACATTTAAGAATAATTTTTACTCAAAATTAGGCTTGTTATATGAATTCATATCAGTTGTTGTTAAGCTAATGAAGGTTGACTCATTATCAAACTAGGTTGATGCAAAGGTCTTAGATTTAATTTGTGTTGGTAATATTTTACATTAACAGTAAATCAAAATTAAACTCCTAAAATTAATAACAATGAAAGATGAATATTTCTATTGGGATATGTACATGAAATTCAATAATTATAATTAAATACTGAGACACACACCAATCCATATACGCAAACTATATAACAAGTTTTCTTTTGATAAAAATAAAAATTTTGCAATATTGTTGAATGAATTGAAATCATGGTGGGGTTAAGCATTCATTTCTTCGTAGAGATTTGAGATTTGAGAAATGGCCAATGTGCTTGCGAGTCTTAGTCTCTAACCCACTGACATCAAGGCCGTAGCAATGTAGGGTCTCACTGTCACCACTGGCGCTGTATTCCTCATTCAGGTAACACCTACAAGTCCTAATCTTCTTCTTTCTCTCTATCTCTCCATTGAAATTTGAGATTTCCCCCTTTTCTTTGTCTTGAGGATTATGTTTGTCAAACTCTCTTTTGCGATCTGTACTCAGTCAGGGGTATATATGAAAATGAATCTTGTTTCCTAGTGTTTCAAATTGGCACTTTGTGCCTCATTTAGGCCTGAGGATTATGTCTGTCAAACTCTCTTTTGGGATTTGTACTTAGTTTGTGATATGAAATGAATCTTGTTTCCTAGTGTTTCAAATTGTAATTGTTGACTTTTTTCAGTTGATATGGAAGATCATAGTCTATATATATGATGTCTATTCATGCATCTTGGAAAATACCCATTATGCCTTAGTTAAATTGTTCCTTCATTATGAGCCCCATTATCGTTTGAACTCTTTTTATGCCACAGTAACTAGATGATTAAGGGGTTAACTAGCAGGAAAAGGTATGTTACCAATTCTTATAACACAGTGTATTTGATCTTCAACTCACAAAGTCATATATCACTTGTATTGGATGCAATTAGGCATAAAGGCTAGAATACTAATATTTTTGTTATAATAATAGTGCCTAGCTGAAAAGGGAGAAAACTGCTAATAGTAAGTTTGATATCACCTTAAAATTAGGATTGAAATTTCATCCTTGTATTTTTCACCCCATTTTTAAGGGTCAGTTTGGAACCCAGATACTTTAATGATGTACTTGAAGGAATCCTCTAGTTGCAGAAAAAGGAATGGAGGAAGAAAGATAATAGGAAAAAAAAGAAAGAGATAAAAAGTAGAAGACAAGATCGCAGGCTTAGTTTCATATGCATATGTTAAATTGAAGCTATGGACTAGTCCGTCATCTTTGCAAATATGTAGAGAGGTATCCAGTCAAATAACATCATTTAAACTAAATATACCTACCAATCAAAGAAAAAAAGTCCTAAAAGTAGAGGCTGAGGGCTACAAATCTAGTGATGGAGATGAGAGCAATGATTATGATAACGAGATAGATATACATTGTGATTATGATGACTTGTCTTAGGAATTAGGACTTTAGAGACGTACTATGTTATTTTGTGTTGTGTCTTTTATGTCTCTTGACTCGGATTTGATGTGCACATATATTGTTATGTTTATGGTATTTTCTATTTGGATGGCTTTATGTTATTAATGCATTGTCATGAATTAATTTGCACGTAAATCTTGTTTTTGTCAATTTCATGATGATTTGTTATCATATGTGTCACAACGTACTAAAAAAATGTACGAGTGACAACTAAATTTATACAAAAATTTAAGAGTCATCGTTAATTTTTATTTTATGAAAAAATAATTAAATTTTTTTTTTAAAACAAACTGATTTTTGAAAATGAAATCAGGTTTGAGAATCTGATTATACATAAAGAAAGACAGAAACTTAATCCTACTGTACCTTGATACATCCGTCATAAGATAATTATCCTAAAGATAATTATGCAAATTAAATATTCTCATAAAAATATTTATTTTATCCCTTAAAATAAAAAAAACAAATAATAGCAAATGATAAAAATAAATAGAGAATTAAAAAAATATTTATAGTTTTGGCTTGCCAAGTATATCTACGTATCCTCACATGCAACTGGAAATCAAAGCCACATAATTTTTGTAAAAAAATATTTGTGTGCTGTAGGATTTTAAGAAAAATTAAAGATTAATAAAAAAAAATGCTTTGTTGATGAAGATGTTTGATTGATTGATAAAAATGTTAAATTGATTTTGAAAGAAAGTGAATGATGATGTTAATTGGTTTGATTATTAATAAATTCTTATAGGATTTGGTCATGGATTACCCACAAAGTTACATGAAAATTAGTCAAGAAAATTTACTCCTCAAAATCTACTAAATGTGCTTATTTAAATATTAACAAAAGTCCTACAAGATTGAGTCATGGATTATTCATAGGATGAAAAAATAGATAAGAGAGATTAACTCTTTTAAATCTCTAAACACATTTGTCTAATGATTAACGAAAACCCTACAGGATTGGGTCATAGATTATCCACATAAACATCCCAAAACAATAACATAAACAAAACTATAAACAAACAAAAACAAAAAATTGATTAAAATGATAATTAAAACACTAACATAAAAACAACAAACACATATTTATCCTAAATTATTTATTGTTTTTATTTATTTATCTTTTCTTTTTTTTTTAAACTAAGCTTACAAGTGGGCCAACAACAAAAACTCAACCCAAGATAGAAAATTGACCCCAATAATTGGTTCCAGCCAACATTTTTGCCAATGATGAAATAAAATAAAATAAAGTAAAATTAAAAAAAAATTATATGCGTCCTGGTGCTGTGGGTGAGCGTAGGGAGTGTGTGCTGGGGGGTGCTGTGACGGTGAGCTGGGGAAAGTGCCGTGAGGTGCAAAGGTGAGTGACGGGCTGTGTTGCTGGTGTGGTGAACTCGGGTTTGTGGGTGCTTGCAGGGTGAGTGGTTGTGGGATGAGAGAACATGGGTTAGTGCCGGCGAGTGGTGCGCTGGCAGAGTGCTCTGTTCTGGGGAAAACAGGGGTGAAGGTGAGATGCTTCTTGGTGATGGAGGCTACGGTGGCTGTGTGGTGAAGCAAGTCAAGGAAAGTAAAGGTGAGTGCTTTGTTTTGGTCTTGTGTGCAGAGTGGCGTGATGATGGTGAAGTGCTGTGGTGCTGTGCAGGTGCAGAATGTGGGGCGGTGCTGTTGCCGTTGCTGTGAGTGAATCCGTGGGTGCATGTGGCAGTGAATGTGTGCAGGTGAGGAAGCGGACAGTGCCGTGAGTGTGAGTGATAGGAAGTGCAGGGGGGTGGGTTCGTGTGAGGGAGAGTGCCCTGTTTGCTGTGAAGTGTGCTCCGTGAGTATGCGATACAGTGAGATGGATAATAATTCTGGTGAGTGTGTGCACTGAAGTGCAGAGAATGAGTAAGGGGGCTGTGCAAGTGCTTCCTATGGTGTTGTGGGAGGTGAAGCACAGGTGTCGTGTGTGGATGCCGTGAAATGAGTGAGAGTGAGGTTGTGTGGGTCATGGGTGTGGCTGTGAAGGTGCGGCTTGTGGTGGAGATGAAAGTGGTACTATGAAGGAGAGAAAAAAATGATTAAAGAAGGAACGGAAACCAAACTAAATTCCAAGAAATTCATGGGAGAAGAAGGTCAGAAACCCTCACCAGCAATGATCTCAAACCTTCTCAGCTGCCTCTCCTTTCTCCTCTTTTTCCCTGCGTGGGTCTATGCTGCTCTCCCTTTTGCCTCTCTTATTTCCTGATGCTTCCTCTTCTCTGCGTGTATGACCATGAGGGGTGCTCTCCTCTTCCTTTTTCTCTGTTCCTCTCTCCCACTTGATCTTTCTGATGTTTTCCCTCTGGATGGTCCCCCACTCAAACTATTATGCCTCGTCTTGCTGCATAGGATATTTCTAGCATCATGGTGTGCTGGCAGGAATAAAGGCTTAAGGAATGAAGGTATATAATGGGTTATGGGTTAGAATCGAGGATAGGGAATTGGGCTCTTGGAGTATGAGTTTTTGGGAATAGAATGTGCACTTGCGATTTTAACCAACTTAAATTTTGCGTTATAATGAGTTCAAGTGTTTTAATTGGGCTGAAGATATTTGATTTTGATTTTTAAAAAATAAACTTAAAAAATATTTAATTTTTTTTAAAATTTTAACAGCTTTCTCCTTTTTTATTTTTATTTTTATTTCTTTTTTTATAAAAATCTAATTATTGAGTAAATTAGTCTAAAATAGTTATAAATTTAAATCCTGGTTGTAACTTATTTTTTTATTTAATGATTTTTATAATTTTTTGAGAAATTTATATTGATCGGGAAAGAATAGAGTGTTTATAATATGAATAATTTTTGTTATTTTTTGAATATTTGCATCACTTCAATAATGTGACCGTATCACCACACCGCATCAAAGTGTATTTGTTTTTGGTAATAACATTGAGTTTGTTGGTGTTTCTTTGACATTTTAAATTAGTGTCACACACAATCTTTGCTCTTTTTTTTTCATAATTTTCAACTTTTTATTTTTCTTTACGGTGGACCAAACACACTGTCCTGAAACCATGCATACATTTTTAGAATTTTTTTGTTGTTGTTGAGAGTGTGATGGAAGTTTCACTGTTAGAAGTTCCATTCCAGAAAATTGGTCATATGATATACTTTTTGGTGTCTTATTGAATACAATGCTGTTGGAGTTTACATTCTCTTTTTATCTTCCCCTCCCCCCCCACCAAACAAATATGAATAGACAACGAGAATCTTTCAAAAATGCCATTGTTCTCATCGTATGTACTCCTGCATTAAATATGAAGATGAAGAGTGACACAAGGGATTAATTGGGTTTAACTTCTACCTTGTGTTTGCTTGTATATTCAGTATTACCAACAAAAGAACTTTGCTTTTTGAAGACCAAATGATATTATTTAGTTATTCTCATTTGTTCTATAAATCTGGATGGCTTTATCAATCACCTTTAGGATATGCAAAATGACCCCAACTCATTGCTGTAGATTTTGATTTTAATGAAAATTTTGTTTTTCATAAACTTTACTATTTATCTTTGTATAACCTTACACGAGGAAAAAAAAAGCATAGATAATAAGATGTTAAGACGTGGTAATAACTCCAAATGAAATATTTTTTAAGAAGTTGGATATGTATATGTCCATTTGTAAAAAGAAGAGTATCTTGAGACAGGTTGCAAGAGTTTTACTCAGTGTTTGTTTAATTAGTTCAAACATCTTCAGTACTCTTGGCCAACTTTGCATTAAATATGTATTTATAAGATGTCAAAATTTGGTTTAAATATCCTTCTTGGTTGGGTACTATGAAACTATTCACTCAACTGCATATTTAAATCATATGGTAATCAACACAGTTTATCAAAGATGATAATTCACAAGTATATTTAAGAATCCTTATGAGTCTATTAAAGATCACGAATTTGCAATTCACATGACTTATGTTAGAATATTTTTAAAATATTCTGTATATATTGCATATATTTTGTATATCTTTAGAATAAACTCTTAATTTAGTCATCTAAAAATTGTGTTAATATTATTTTAGTCATTTAAAGAATGTTGACATTAATTTAGTTTTGGAATCATGAAAAGTGATATCATTTCGATCTCATCAAAAAATTTATATCAATTTAGTCCTTTAATTATAAAAAAATCTAATCAATTTAGTCTTTTAATTATACAAACTTGACATTAATTTAATTCTTCAATCGTAAGAATTATATTAATTTAGTCTTTATCCGTACACAAAAAGACGATTTTGATGTCACCTTCTATGATACAAGAACTAAATTGATGTCGATATTTTTTGGAGGACCAAAGTAATGTCGACACAATTTTTAAATGATCAAATTATAAATTTACTCCTTTCAAGCTGATATCGATGCGAGTTTTGACCCTTCTCTTACAATGAACCCTAACCGGCTATGCTTACTGTCTAGCATTAATATTTCCTAACATTCGTCAATTTTGATAATCCCTCCTCTCCTTGCCTCAATTTTGGCGAGCCTTTATTGCCATGCATCATTCCAATAACGTTTTTGCTGACAATCAACGTTCTAGTAAACTTCAAAGTAAAGATTTGACTTCCAAACCAGAATTAATATTCATCATTGATTTGTCTTGACCAGCTTAACCATGATGTCATGTCACCAGAACACCCTTACTAGCGCATCAAAGAGCGAGAGACCCCTTTCCAACGACTTTCTTCCGTAAACAAGTGCGAAATCAACTATAAGAGACTTTCGAGCCTCTTTTGACCTTTATCTTTGCCATTCAAAGGTGTTCTTTCTAGCCATGGATTTCTCGATTTGTGTGCCCTACTATTGTCTGCTGCATGTTCTTGCTGATTTTGTGATCCTAAACCTGCCACCCTTTTAAGCACATGCCTAGACCTTTAAAAGGTAACTTAGGTATTTTTCTTGCTATTTGGTCATCATTTGTTAAGTTTTCAAGATATCAGACAATGTTTAGGAGTCTTCTTCATCTGTATTGGCTGACAAAAATTCCATCGCATTGTCCAACATGGGTGTTCCTTTAATTACCACTGAGAAATTGATTAGGTCAACCACTTATCAATCTTGGGCAACTTTAATGAAGATTTGGTTTGCAGGATAAGACTGCTCCAATCACGCTACATAAAAGCTCGCAATTGTCTCCACTCCACAATTGATAGCTACATAGACCAAGATTGATGAACAATTTCTTAGAATCCTGTAGCAGTCTGTTGATTCACGGACAATGGATCTCTTCTAACCCTTTTGAGATTCGTCATGAGGTGTGGCAAGAAGTCAAAGATTACTACACTAATGACATAAGGTGCCTATACTCCATTGTTCTCAGCAAGACAAGTCAACAATTAGATGATACTCGTATAAAAACCTTCCTTAGAAATGCACATTTAATGATGCAGGATGCCATGATACCCTACTTCAAAGAGCAGGCTGGGAAAAAAAGGTAATATAAACATTTTTTTAGGGTTTTTGTACTCTCTATTCTTCCACCTGAAATAGAGCTTGTACACTAGCAAATCATGACCATTACTGATAGTCTTACTTTGTCTCATAACTTTCACCATTTGCTAAATATCTCTAATGAGGCACCACTAGCAGCTTCATTTGTCATACTAGTTGTCACGATCGTCCATTGATGGCTATCACGACATAAAAGCAAGAGAAAATACAAAAATGGAATCATCACCAATAATTATTTAGTAAGAAAATTATTAAAAAAACCCTCTTATAAAAGTGAAAGAAAAATAGCTTATAAAATCAGGTCGAGTTCGACAATCTAATTATGCACAGAAAAGGATAGGAACTTAATTTTACTGTACTTCTGATACATCGGTCCTAAGACGGTTACCCTAAGTTAATTGTGCAAATATTGATAGCTTTAAAATATTTAATTTAACCCTTTAAACAAAAATAAAATTAAAACAATAAACAAAATAATACTAAAAATGTTAATGAAAATATTTATAATTTTGACTTGTTTTACATGCGTACGTATCCTTACATATAATAAGAAGTCAAAGTCACGTAATTCTTATAGAAAATAATTGTGAGTCAAAAGATTTTAATTTTTAAAAAATGATTTAATATTTGATTGTTTTAAAATTGATTTGTTAAGCAATTGACTTTGAAATTGAATGTTTAGAAGATGAAGGCCTGAACTAGGCTTGACACATCACTCCTTGAATCAATAAGCTGTCATAACTCAACTGATTCAAAATTATTTGAAATGTTGAAATTTTGAAAAATGATTAAAAGATAAAGAAAATTGTGAAAGTTGGCATTAGATAATTGATTAGTAAAGAAGATGATTCATTTTGAAACTAAGTTTGATGAGATGATCCTTAATGCAATGCCGAAGACATCATCTTGGGTCAACAAGCTGTTACAGTTCAGCTGATTCAGATTAAATTAAGTTTAAAAATGAAATTTAGCGCAAGGCCAGAGACATCACTATCAAGTTGCAAGTCATCAAGCTGTCATGGTTCAAGATAATCTTTAATTATTTGAAATTGGAAAAACATTGATTTTTTTAAGTGATTTGAAAATTGTAGTTAAGATAATTAGAGTTTGATAATTAGTTGTTAAAATAAAAAAAGGAATTGATATGAAAATAAAGTTTTGTGAGATAAAGCTCAACACAAGATCAAAGATATTATTTTATAGTTAACAAACTATCACAACTCCGTCGACTCTTAAAAAATAAGAAATTATTTGGATCCTAAAATTAAGAAAATTAAAATTTGATAATTAATTAAGCAAATTGATTTTTTTTTTTCACTATATTGAATTGTTAAGTTAACTCGAAACGTTTAATTAGACAGGAAGAATTGTACAATACTCAAGAAAAGGCCACACAATATAACATTGAAAATAGCAAAAATAACAGTGGAGGCTAAAGACATAACGGGAAGAATATTACAACCATTTAGTTAATTCGTTTTCTTAAAATTATCTTTTATTCCAAAATAAAAATTAAAAAAAAATACAACATAAGAGCAAAAAAGCAATTTCTTTCAGTAAACTAAAGTCAAATGCCAAGAATAATCCTTCCGTTTGGTTACGTAGTACATTCATGACTTGGCATAATAAAAAACCTTTTAGGAGAAATTAAGAAAAGGTAAGAACTAAAAATAAGACTTTTTTTTTTTGTCTTGAACTAAAAATAAGACTAAATGAAAAAAATGAAGCCAACAGACACATGCTCAAGGGACTCATGGGACGAAAGCCTTGGTATGTCCTATACCAAATAATATAAAAAGACAAAATGAATAATTGATAAATAAATTAGAGTTAATCAATCAAACCAAAACGGAAACACTACTACCAATGATTCATTTTTTTTTTTCTACTTTTTCCTTTCTGAATGTAACGTATCATAAAAGAAAGGAAACTTATGAATTTAATATCCTAATGAAACAGATGAAACTAAACTGAGTATTCAATCAATTTATTAGGTCTTTATTATTCTAACGATTAAATAAAAGTAAAAGAAAGAGAAAAACATATGCATATAAAAAATGTAACAACAGAACAAAATTAAATTTTAAAAAAAAGCTACCAAAGATAGGAGTAAAATAAAGAGAAAAAACAAACATGTAACGGAAAACATATATTGAAAAACTAAATAAATAAGATTAAAACTAGAGAAAGGTAGTAAAATTACTGTACATAATCTAGTAAAACGAAACCAAATAAAAGAAGGATTAGAAGGAATCGTGAAACCCAAGAAGTGTTGGTATAGTGGAAGTGAGCTATACCTTTAGACATGAGAATTGCGATTCGATTCTAGGAGTCCCATTTATGCGGAGAGCCGTACCATTATCCTGCCCTGGAGATATTAGGCTTATGAACGATTCAAATAGAAAGGAATTGTGAATAATAAGCCAAATGAATATAACATATGATGCACAGATACTCCAAAATTGGTGATGTATACATAAAATATTCATATATGATATTCGTACGATATGTTTGCATTCGTATTTTTGGCATATTTTTTTTTTTTTAGATATCCATCACCCTCAAAGTATTACCATTTGAAATACTTGGGATACAGATTCAAGTTCTGTTCTCCCTAATTACATCTCTCAAAGCATATTCTCAATCTTACAATTTTATCATCTTTAAAATCATTGCACATAACAGCAAACTTTCATCCTTACTAAGGAGCATATAAGTGCATGGGAAAAAAAAAATAAGCAGAGAAGATGGAGAATACATAAAACTTAGGCTAGGATATATATATAAATATTTTACACATATAAATATAAATAATTTAATTTAATATATATTAACGTACCCGTATCTTAATTTTTAAAAATTTTATTGTATTCGCATATCATATTATATTTGATACTCGTACCCTTACCCGTGTAACATAGAATACAACAATATAAAAGAAGTGGAAATATAATAAGCCACAAAACCAAAGGAGATTGAAATAGTGCTGCTGCAACCTAGAAACTCCAAGCAAAAAAAGCTCTCATCCAATGACGAAAACAGGGGCATGTGGTCCTTGGGCGTGGGGGTGCTGTGTTGTGGAATGTGGATATTGTGAGTGTGTGCTCTATTTCGGTGCTGGCTGATGTGTAAGCATGCTAAACCATAAGTGAATGTGAAGCGCAGGTGCTTGGGTGCTGTGAAGGGTTTGAGGTGAGTCCGTGTGGTGCAGAATGCGCGTGAAAATGAAAGGAATGAAGGGCTGTATTTGGGCGGTTTCAAACATGTTTCTGCCAAGCTTGATATAGAGGAGAAAGAAGCAAATGAAGTGTCTAACACAGTGACGGAGCCAAAATTCTGGAATGGAAATCAACCATGGGATAGAATGGACTACCTATTTACCATCACAATAGAGCCTATCTTCATACCATCAAACTGAAGAGAAATTCCAGAGCAGATGACGACTTTCATGAGTTCTGGCAGTGTAACTTCAGCTAACTCAGGCAGAAAATATCAGGGGTGATTTGCTTGATGCCAAGCTTGATCTTGCTCATCCTCCTTGCTCTTTGGTTTTTCTCTTCCTCTTCTTTGATTCTCCTATACTTCTGTGTGTGCTTTCTCTTGGTTTCATCTGTCTTCCCCCTCAAATTTTATCCTTCTTCTCCATCTCTTTTTTACGTTTTAGCCAAGATTTTAAATTGTAATCCGCAACCGTAATTGTAGCTGCAATATTATTGTTACAGAAACTGTAACATGATTGTAGTTACTGCCAGATCAACTGTAATTTTTCATAATTATTCATAATTTTTACAATGACAGCGTAATCACATCCGCAACCATAATTTAAAACCATAAGCTCAGCTCTTGCCTTTCTTCACGCTGCCTCCCTTAGTGTCCTTTCCCAGAAAAATGCCCTCCTTTTCCTTATATCAATCCCTTCCATCTTAACAAATTATGTCTAAGAACGGGACAAAGGGGTCATGGGGAGCAATCCACCGGTTCTCCCGCTGCTGGCTTGTATCGTGCCATCCGGCGCAGGTGGGTACAAGGCGTCCTCTGTTGTGGTGGCAGCGTAGTGTGTTTGGTTGGTGGTACCAAAAGAGGAAAGGCGACGGGTTGGTACGAGCAGATGGAATGTTTTGATGCTGGCTGCAATTCTTTCTTTCTTTTTTTTTTTTAACCAAATTGATTTTGGGTTTGGACTTTCACAATTGATCAAATAAAATATATTTTGTAGTTGGGATTTGATCTTGATTTTAATTAGACCAAAAAAATTTAGATTAAAACTTAGGCCCAAAAAATGACATATAATTAGTCTCTTTTTTTGCAACCAATTTCTGGTTCATTTTTCTCTTTATTTTTTATTTCTTGATATTTTTAATCTCAATTTTACTGCCTCGAATAAAATAGGATGTTCATAGTTGTCCCTCTTTATTTGTTTCTTACGACAAAATAAGAAAAACCATAGTTTTTCGTGTTCTCATTGTAAGGAACAAATAAAGAAAATGAATCCACATTTTGTCTGACAATGCTGGATATAATGCTATAAAATAAAGATAAATGATATAAAATACAACAAGATTTCTCATGACAAGCAGTCAATAACCTAGGATGTAAATTTGCAACAAGCCACGGAAACAGAAAGAATTAGAGATGAAAAATTTGCAAGAAGTCACATAATCCAGAGTGAGCAACTAAAAATAAATTTTGATTCTTTTTGTTTGGCCTTTTCTTCATTTTTTTAAAGGAAACAACAAGTTGATAGTAACTAAAAAGCAAAAGAATTATAATGAAACTGCAAAAGGGTAGATGCACCGAAAAATAAATTGGAGAAATGTAAATGACAGTGTGCTAACAAGTTTGAAAATAAATTGTAGGAATTTAAGGCTTTGTTTAGATATTTATGATGAATGGAATGAAATGGAGTGAAATGGGATAGGATGGAATAGAATGGGGTGGAGTGGAGTGGAACGAAGTTTCCATACTATTGTTTAGATATTTAAATGGAATGGAAGAAAGTTTCCATTCCATTGTTTGGAAACTACAAGAGAAACTAATGAAAATGAAGGAAATGGTAAAACTTTTTAATTGATTCCATCCCTTACCCCCCAATTTGTGAGGGAACAAAAATGGAAGTATGGAGTGGAATGAGATGGAATGGAGTCCACCCAATTCCATTCCATTCCATCATATTTTTAAAAATTCAAATAATGGTATGTCTTACTATTCTATTTCATTCCACTCCTTTTCATCCCATATCACAAATCCAAACAAATTATAAAAGATAACAGGCTAACGCACCTGCAAAGAAATTATAAAAATGTGAATGACAGTAGGCTAATGCACCTAAAAGTAAATTGCAGGAAATGTAAATGACAACAAGATGACGTACTCAAAAATAAATTGCAGGAAATGTAAATGACAGGGGGTCGACACACCTAAAAATAAATTGCAGGAATGTAAATGACACTGGCCCGACACACTTGAAAGTAAGTTGCAAGAATGTGAATGACAGTGGGCCGACGTGCCCAAAAATAAATTATAAGAAATATAAATGACAATGGCTCAACGCACCTGAAAGTAAATTGTAACAAATGTAAATGACAGCAAGCCGACACACTGAAAAATAAATTGCAAGAAATGTAAATAACAGCAGGCCGACGAACTAATTTCAAGAAATGTAAATTAGAGTGGGTTGACACACCCAAAAGTAAATCACAATAAAGTAAATGACAAAATTTTCAATGCAGTATCACTTGATTTTTGATTTTTTCTTTGTTATTTTTATTTTGTTTTATTTTGTTTTTACCTCTTTTTTTAATGGATTGTCATCAAGCCAAACATTATGTTTTTTTTTCTTGGTTTTCTTTTTTATAAATTCATAAATTTAAAGACTTGGAATCTGAAAAGAAAAAAAAGAGCTCATAAGGACAAGGACCTGAATTACAACTAAAAACATTCATCAATTTGAAAGACTTGGAATGGAAAACAAAGACAATCATCAGGCCAAGGACTTGGAATTAAAAGTAAAATGCAATCATTAGTCGAAAGACTTAAAATTAAAAGTAAATGTAGTCATGAGGCAAAGGACCTATAATTAAAAGTAAATTTTAGTCATCAGGCCAAAGACCTAGGATTAAAACTAAAATGTAGTCATTAGGCCAAAGACTTGGAATTAATATTGCATTTCATAGAATCTTTGTATTGGAACATATTTTGAACCACATGCTTACTGGAGAACTGTGACCAATCATACTCTTATTTGAACGGACCATTTTGTAAACTGTATCTTATTGGATTTTCTCTCCTTTCTTTTTTTTTTTCACTCTTCCTCTTCTTGTTCTTCTTTTTACACTCTATTTGGGTACGTCTCTTCATGAAGATCTGCAATATGCTTTTTACTAAAATCATTGGGCCCTTTTGATATAATCAAACATTGAGAATGTCCACATTTCTGCTTCCCGATTGAGATTACTGATCCCTTTTTGGTTGAATTGTTCCTTGAGAACTTGCTTATTTCTGCTTCTCCGTATTGAAACTTCTGGTCGAATTGTTTTTTAATAGACTGCCATTAACTTGTAAAATTGTATTCTTGTACTCATTTTCACTTAGCTTGAAGCATTACTTAAGGGACATGCATGAACAGAAAGAAAGTTACTGAATGAGTAAACCTCTTGATTGATTTGAAAGTTCAACTGTAGAATAGATGTTTGCAACAAATAATACAATAGGAAATGTCAAATGGGTAGAAGAACATGGAAGTTAAGTGGGGTTGCCCTAGTGTGGATTCCCTTATTCTCATTTCATTGATTCCTATACGTCAACAGGACATCATAGCCATTGATTTCTAATGTGATCCTTCAAGAAGTAACTTCCACACATAAAATTCCTCTGATATATATCATTTGAACGCAAACCATCCCCCTTTTTTTTTTTGCCCTAGTGTACACCCCATTTCACTACAATGCTAATTAGTTGAATTGAACAAATTTGCCCCAATTTATGCCAACTTTTCAAGGTGCTTCTTCATGGGAGACCCTTTCACAGATTTTTTTTTCTTTTTATTTTTTGTTTGCTTTTGTTTTTCATTTCTTTTCATTCTATTTTTCATTTTCATTTTTCATTTTTTTGGCACATTTCATTTGTATTTATCCGCCTATCCATCAAAATTTATGAAGATCGAAGCATCCCCTAAAATATCTGTTTCATGGTAGAGGCTCCTTTGTAATCCCGTATCGATTCATCATGAGCGGCTTTTTGATTTGGAATGATCTTCTTCTAGAAATCAAATCGCTAGCTCAGATTTCCTTGGGACAAATCTTTGGCTTGCTATTAAACTAGGTATGATGACCTTCATCCATTTGGACTTTTCTGGATTTATTGAGGTCTAAAGCCTATCTCTAATGATCTCATTTTGAAAGTCTATATTGAAGATAATGTTCTTGTTCTGCAACTTGAGAAACACGTTTTGGATGACTTGATAGAATTCACGACTATTTGTGCCTATTGCACTGTAGGAATCAATAAATGATTTTCAAAGAATCTTTACTTGAGGCAGGAACTCCATTGGACTCAAATCCCTAAGAGATGCTTTGAATAAACTGGAAACTATTTACAGGCATGAGAATGTGATGAAGAAGAAATAAAATTAATATAGAAACAAAGAAGGCTACAAAAGAATATAAATGAAAGGACAATAAGTCAAATGATCCTAAAATCCAAGCAAATTCCTTATATTAATGCTTCAAAACAAAAGTTAACATAAGTACAAAACCTGGATAGCCTTAGTCATTAACCAAATAATGTAATCAATACCATCAAACAAATTAAAGGTAATCATATTGCTAAATAAATCAAATCGTCAATTGCTCATAGGTTTCTCACCGCTGGAGGCTTGCAAAGCACCATTATTCACCTATTACTGGGAAGTAGGCTAGTGGTAATTTTTGGCTCTCTATTTTCTTGGGCATTCAACCTCCCACAGGCTAATAACCTTCTTACTGCAGCCTTAAAGCCTTAATAATCTTCAATAGAATGGCCTGCTATCCCCATGTGAAACTTACATGTAACATTAGGGTTATTGTCACAACGTACTCGGAAGGTGCCGCGACGAAAGACAACTAAATTTATAAAAAATTTAAGAGTCACCACCAATTTTTATTTAAGTGAGAAAATAATTGAAAAAATCATTTTTAAGAAAACTGGTATTTAAAAAATGAGATCAGGTTCCGGAGTCTGATTATGCACAAAGAAGAGCAGGAACTTAATCCTATTGCACCCCTAATACATCCGTCATAAGACGGTTATCCTAAAGCTAATTATTCAAAAATTATTATGACCTCAAAATGTATTTGATTTACCCCAAAGAATAAAGATAGCAAATAATAAAGAGTGATAAAAAAATAAATAGAGAATTAATTAAAAATATTTATATTTTGATTTGCCTTGTATGTCTACGTTTTTTCATGTGCAATGAGAAATCAAAGCCACTAAATTCTTGTAGAAAGTAATTATGTGTTGGAGGATTTTAATTAAAATTATAGATTAATTAAACGTAAAATGGTTTGTGTATTGATTAAATTAAAAATGCTTTAATGATGTTGATTAAATTAAGAATGTTATGTGAGGATTGATTGATAAAAATAATTATGGTAATTGATCAATTAAGAAGAAACTATTGGTTGGTTGTTTTTTTAAAAATGATTAATATTTATATCACCCGTGAATCGATGAGGCGTCACATTTACATGGATTGTTAGTGATTTTAATTTTTTTGGGATGAAAGAGTCGTTACGACAATATCGTCCCTAATTGATTAAAAATTAAAATTTTAATTCAATAATTTCAAATAAGTGATTAGTAATTAATTAAAATTTATATCACTTAAAAGTTAAAGAGTCGTCATGACAGTAATGATTCTTAGTAATCCTAAAATATTTTAAGGATGGAAGAGTCATCACGATAACATTATCCCTAATTGATTAAAGATTTTAAATGAATGATATATGAGTTTTAAATAATTTTTAATTTAATTTCAAGACTGAAGCGTCGTCATGACAATAGGGTCCTGATTAAATTATTTTTCAAATCAATGAGTTGTTACAACTCAGATTATTCAGATTAATTTTTTAAATTTGAGAATATATTTTAATGAAATAAAATAAATAAAACAAAGATAAAAATATGATGAAATAATGAATAACCAAATGAGACAAAAAAATGTCTAAACTGAAATAAAATAAGATAAAAATTGAAACAAAACCGATAAACTAAAATATACAAAACAAACAATTACCATTTTATTCCATTTCAATTTTATTAACTCAACCGAAAGTTGAAACTAATAAAGGTAAATAAAACTTTAGTTTACCAATTTCATAATAAATCAAACCAAGCTCAATATTCACATAAAAATAAAACAAAATTTAGCCCAAATATATTAAAAGCAGAATTCAATTTCACAATAAACCCAAAACAAACATTTCTCTAATAAGTCCCATGTTTAACCTTATCCCAGGAAAAAAAATAGCAAAATGAAATGAATAAAATAAATAAAAATTAAAAAAAAAGTGTGGGTGAGATCGTGGTTTGTGGGGCAGGTGAGATGTGCTGCAAGGGTGCTGCTTCTGTGAGTGCTGTGCTGTGTGAGGGACGGTGCTAAGTGTGCTGCGAGCAGGAGTGTGTGCAGAAGCAGGGGCTGTGAGTGACCTGTGATGAGCTGTGGAAATGGGACTGTGAGTATGTGCTCTGTTTTTGTGGATGTGCTGGGGAGGTGTGTGATGATGGATGAGACCGTGAGAGTGCAGTGGCTGCTGTGAGTGACGGTGGCTTGTGGTCTGTTTGGGAGTGCGGAAACAGAGTGTGTGAAGGGGTGTGTGTGCTGTGCTATGCGACTATGAGGAGTGTTGGCCGTGAGAAATGACGAAGAGAGTGTGGGTGAGTGCGGCGGCTACTGTGGTGGTGAAGGTGAGGTGCTGTGTGTCTGCAGAAAGTGTGGTGCCTGCCTTTGATGGATGCAGAGGTGTGTGTGAATGAGGGGCTATGGTGCAGGAGTGCAAGTGGGGAGGTGCGACTATGAGTGATTGTGCAGAGTGTGTGCTGGTGCGGGTGAGATGGTGGGTACAGAGTGCTGTATGCGGTGATGGTGGGAAGAACAGAGGGAGCTGCTGGTGCTGTGGATGGGTGAGGGGTTATGTGCAAGGGGAGTGCTGCCGTGAGAGATGGTGGAGAAAGTGTAGTGCAGGTGAACCGGTGTTGCAGAGATGGTGTGCAGAAGAGAAGAAAGAATCAACCAGAAAAGGAAAAGAATCTAAAAGGGAACCAAACCAGAATCAAAGACTGAAATCGAAAAGAGCCACTTACCTTCTTCTTTGAAGTACAGAAATCCAGAGGTTCCTTTTGCTTCTCCTCAATGATGCTGCTTTCCCCTCCTGCGTTAGTGTGTGTTGCGTAATAAGGAAAGGTAGAGTGAAAGGGTGAGAATGCGTGAAAAGAAAAATCCCCCCCTCTGCCTTCTCTCTTGCTTTTTGTAACAGAAAATATTCTCTCTTGCCCTTCCTCCTATGTGAGCTAGCCGTGAGCTGGCCTTATGGGGGAGTATTCTATAGAGTGAGCAAATGTTATGGTAAAAATAAAATGAAGAAAATAGAAAAAAAAAGTTGATGGATTTTGGACTAAAAGTTGTGGGCTTGATTCATGATTTATGGATTAACAAAAATGAGATCAAATAAGTTAAGATTGAGCATGAAATTTAATTTTTATTTTATCTTTTAAATTTTTAATTGGCTTTTTTAATTTTGACATTTTTATGTTTTTACGATTTTCACTTTTTTTTGGTTTTTTTTCATAAGAATTCAATTACTAAATAAATTAGTCTAAAATTGCTATAATTTTAGATTTAGGAGTTGACTTATTTTCTTTGTTTTCAATTCATGAATTTTATCATTTTTTGAAAAATTTATTTTGAATCGGGACAAAATACAGTATTTACGATTATGCCATAATGGAAATGGAGGCGTAATTGGGTGCATGAGTGTTTTCGCAATTAATTGAGCATCAAACAGCATTGGAACAATTCATCATTTGAAATTGACAATTTTGAAAATGGTGGTGGCCGAGGACAGAAGCGTCCTTTGCTTTGTGGGTTTGATTGAGGAAGAAGATGGTTAGGGTAATTTTGTGGAGGCACAAATGGATAACTAGTATGGGGTGAGTGTATAGAAGTATATGGATGGGGTGAGGTAATGTGATTACCTTGGAATGGAGGATTGGTCAAGGGTTGACAATGGTAAGGTGCAGCCACTTGATGAGATTGGTAAATTGGATAAGTTGGTGGATTATGCGGGGGAAAGGAATGTTGGTGCTGTACTTAGCTCGCCTCTGGCCCTTCTGCTTTTGATTGTGTTCCAATCTTGGAGAGACCGTTCTCAATACTATCAGTGAATAATTTACCAGCCTTCACTGAGGTTTCTATCCTTCCACCAGCTGTAATCAAATCAATGAAATCTCTGTAAGATGCACTGACCATACAAAATGGGGTGTTCACACCACTTCTTGATTCTTCTACTCTTATATCACAAGCTGGTATTTCTGGTGGTGGTGGTGCTAACAGACTACACTGCACTTTCTGCGACAAGTCGAAACACTTGCAAGATTGTTGTTGGGGAAAATATGGTAAATCAATATTGTCACGACTATCTCGGGAAGATGCCACACTGAAATTATAGGAGGAATTGAGAGAAAAATGTAGCCACCAACAATTTTTATTTACATAGGAAAATAATTGAAAAAATCATTGTTAAAAAAAAGAAAGAAAAAGAAAATTTGTCTTGGAAATAAAATTAGACTCAAGACTCTATTTATATATAGGAAATAGCATATACTTAATTTAACTGCATCCCTAATATTATTATTTTTGTAACGACTCGAACCGAGAGTCCATGATTAGAGTATGACAAATGTTTATCATAAATTCATATAAGTCATACAAGTCTCAAAACACATACATTGAAATTGACAAACCATAATAGCTACCATAGAGTATCAAAAAATACTTTATTTCAGTATAAATCCTTACTTATAATATTTAATAGGTGAATCTTAATCACTAACAATTTATTTCAAAATAAAATACCATAAGACAGTTTAACAAGAAACGAACAAATATTAAACTGACATGAATCTTACTTATAAAAATAATGGAGTATATGTAAGAGTATTCAACAAGGCTTTCAAATCTAATATAAATAAATAATAAAAAATATACAGTAACTTAACATGCTCAAATTCATAACCAACTCATGTGTATCAACTTAACACAGAATTAGCATCTCCTCTGATAGTTTAATCTTAGGTGTACTAAGGCTAACATCTACTGCTGTTAGGCACAGTATTCTGACATGATTTTTTTTCCAAGAAAATGATTTACAAAAATATACAATAACATATTTCTTAGTAAAAACAAATTTTTCAAGTGGGAATAAAAAATTCTAATTTAAAATAAATCTTTTTTCAAAGAAAACATTTTTTAACATCAAAAATCAAAAATATTTTTCACATATACTTTTCACAAGCAATCAATACCAATAACTATCAATATAGTAGTGTTAAACCATATTATGAAACAATTACCATTAATGGTCCAAAAATATTTATATGCATCAGTGATCATCATTGGTCCAAAATTGATATATGAAATAACTATCATAATTGTTCCAAAATCATTATCAATTTATTTTCTATCAACAAAATTTATCAATTCAACCAACAGTTCGTTATAACCATACTCATAAGCCAAATATGAGTTTTTCAAAATTTTACTTATCCCAAGAGTACCTAAGGCTTTAATATATTCAAAATGAAAATTCTAAAGTACATTTGAAGCTTAAAAATCATAAGTAAACATGTAGCATATAGTAACCACTCATAGTACTTAATAATTTCCATTAAGGTCTTCCTCCAATAATTCGTCTTGGTAAATAGGAGGTTTCCTGTATCGTTCTATAATCATAAAAAAATGCAAGTAATCTATATATCTATTATAGGAAATTAAATTACCTAGTTTACTTCCTAAATTCTAAATAATTTTAGATATCAAAACTAAATTCATTATCTAAAATTACTTAATAAAACATAAAAAATGCCACTAAATAAAATTTTTAAAACATAAGAGTTTGACATTAGATCTTACTCCCCAAATTTATTAGAATATTTTACTTTTTTACAAAGAGCATAAAAGGGAATGACATTTGAGTTTGTTTATCTTATGGTCTATATATAATCATTCGTAGGAGAAAGGAGTTTACTAATTTTTTAATGTGAGACTTAAAACTTAAACAATATAAAACTTTTTTCTCTGATGTGGGACTTAAATAACAAATTATTTTTTTTTAAAAAAAAAAACTTATCCCCTTTCTTTTTATATACTCGTTATCACATTCTTCCCTTATTAAAATAAATTTATCCTCAAATTTGAAATTTCCTACTAACCTTGTTCATTCAATAGGTGCGGGTAGTTCTCATGCATAGCTAATTTGAGTTTCTAAGTCACTCCTTCACCTGATGGTTTATGCCAAACAACTTTCACTGCAGTGACATCCTTAGAGTGTAAACGCTTTACCTGTCTATCTACTATAGTCATTGGTTACTATACATAGCTGAGATATTCATCAAGTTAAATTATTTGATATTGTATAACATGAAAAGGGCCGTGAACGTATTTTTCGAAGTATAGAGACGTGAAAAATTAGATGAATTCCTGAAATATTAGGTGGAAGGGCTAAGTGATAAGCTACTTATCCAACTCTCTCAAGAATCTCAAATGGTCCTATAAATCTTGAACTCAATTTACCCTTCTTGCCGAATCTCAATATACCTTTCATAGGTGAAACACATAAGAACACATGGTCTCCTGTCCCAAATTCCAAGGAATGACATCTTCGGTCTGAATAAGATTTCTGCCTACTCTGAGTAGTCACCAAACGATCTCGTATTAATCTAACCTTTTCATTAGCTTCTTGAATCAAATATGGCCCTAAAAGTTTAGACTTTCCAACTTCAAACCAATCAATAAGTGATTTATATCGTCTCCCATACAAAGCCTCGAAAGGTGCTATATGAATACTAGATTGGTAACTGTTATTATAAGTAAACTCCACTAAGGGTAAATACTGGTCCCAACTCCCTTCGAAGTCTATAACACAAGCACGAAGCATATCCTCCAAGATTTGAATAGTTCTCTCTGGCTGACTCTAAGGATGAAAAGTTGTACTCAAATCCAAACGTGTACCTAAAGTTGTTTGAAGAGATCTCCAAAACTGAGAAGTGAACTAGGGTCCCCAGTCCATGTAAAGATACTATCTCATCTAAATAGAACTTCACATATTGAGCTGCTATGTAAGTAGTTTTCACTAGCAAGAAATGTGCAGATTTAGTCAATCGATCTACAATCACCCAAATTGAGTCATAACCCTTGGAGGTCCATGGTAACTTAATCACAAAATTCATAATAATTCTCTCCCACTTCCATTTAGGCATATCTATTTGTTGCAACAAGCTTGATGGCTTTTGGTGCTCAACCTTCACCTGTTGGCACACTAAACATCTAAACACAAACTTAGCCACATATCTTTCCATACCATCCCTCCAATAAACTTCTTTCAAATCATGATACATCGTGGTGGATCCCAAATGTATATAGTGTATAAGGCATGATGAGCCTCCTCTAACACCTTCATTCTCAAGTCATTAACATCTGGGCCACATATCATGAGCTACATCACAAAACACCATCAGAATCAATACTAAACTTAGAAAGTTTATCTTTCTTAACATCTTCCATGATGCTTGCCAAACGAGGGTTTTGACCCTACACTTCCTTAATATCTACCAAGGGAGAACAAAGCTACACATGAACTAACATGGTCCAGTATGGGTGGGCTAAAACTGAACTCCACCATCCATGATTTCTTGAAATTCTCTATCATTCTTCTAACCTCAAATATACTAGCAAGACTACCCATGAACTTTCTACTCAAGGCATCGGCAACCACATTAGCATTTTTTGGATGATAAAGAATGGTGCATTTTTAATCCTTAAGTAACTCTGTCCACATTCTTTGTCTAAGGTTAAGATCCTTCTATTGGAATACATATTTGAGACTTTTATGATCTGTATAGATCTCACATGTCTCCCCACACACGTAATGCCTCCAAATCTTGAGTGCAAAGGCTACTATTGCTATCTCCAAGTCTTGAGTGGGGTAATTATGTTCATACCTCTTAAGTTGTCTAGAAGCGTAGCCAATAACTTTGCCATACTATATCAAAACACATTCCAAACCCACTCTGGATGCATTACAGTATACAAAATATCTATCTATACCTGATGCTAAAACTAACATCAAAACTGAAATCAAAAGTGACTTGAGCTTTTGAAAGCTCTCCTCACATGGATCTGACCCTTGAAACTTCACATGCTTCTGTGTTAATCTTGTGAAAGGAACTGTTATCTTGGAAAAATCCTTAACAAAACGGAATAGTATCTACCAATCCCAAAAAGCTATGAATCTTAGTAGACGAAGTTGGCCTTGGGCAATGTTCTACTGCCTTTACTTTCTTTGGGTCTACTTTTATACCATCTTTGGATATGACATGCCGAAGGAATGATACATTATCTAGCCAAAGTTTACATTTTGAGAATTTGGCATAAAGCATGTGATCTCTCAAAGTCTGTAAAACAATTCTTAAATGTTGCTCATGTTTATCTTTACTCCGAGAGTAAACCAAAATATCGTCTATGAACACTATGACAAATCGATCAAGGAAAGGTTTGAAAACCTAATTCGTCAAATCAATAAATGCTATTGGCAAGTCAAATAGCATTACTAGAAATTTATAGTGTCCATACCGAGTCCTGAAAGATGTTTTAGTGATGTCCTCCCTCCTAACTCTTAACTGGTGATACCCTGAGCGAAAGTCTATTTTAGAAAAGCATTGTGAACCTTGCAGTTCATCAAACAAATCATCAATACGATAGTCACCTTGTTTAATTGTCTATAGTCTATGCATAGCCACATTGACCCATCCTTTTTAACAAAGAGAATAGGAGCATCTCCTGGGGAAGTGCTTGGACGGATGAAACCTTTGTCTAACAAATCTTTTAACTAATCTTTCAATTCTTTTAGTTCCACAGGTGCCATGCGGTAAAGGGGTATAGAAAGGGAATTTAGCAACTATTGGGACTTTGCTAAACTTTCTGGTTGTAATAAGGTGTCCATAACCATTGCTAAACATCCCTTACAACCTTTCCTCAACAACCACTTAGCTCCCAAGGCAAAGATCAAGTTATAAGAAACCAAGCTACAATCACTCTAAACCTGAAATCTCTATGTACTGAGAATGTCAAACTTGACTACCTTTGCATGACAGTCAATAGTCATATGGCAAGTAGCTAATGAATCCATGCCAAAGATCACATCAAAGTCCATCATGTCTAATATAATCAAATTTGCTAATGTCTGACTACCATCAACAGATATTTCACATGCCTTATACACATGCTCAACAAAAATAGATTCTCCCATTGGCACAGCCACATGGAAAGGGTGTATTAATAGAATAGGTTCTTTACCATACTAAGTAGCAAAATATGGAGACACATATGAATGGGTGGAACTCGGATCGAATAGAAGACGTGCATCATATGAGCAAATGGAAAGTATATCTGTGACCACAGCATTTGATGTCTTAGCATCTTATGGAGTCAAAGCAAAAACACGAGCTTGATCTCTACTTGCTTGACCTATACTTCCCCCTATGGTCCACTCCCTCTACTTGTCTGAGTAGAAACTTGTCTCACTGGCTGAGCTACAATATGCAGAAGAGGTAGTGCTAGTGTTACAGATGCAGAATTATCACATTGCGACCGAGTACAATTTTTCTTCATATAACCAATTTGTCCACACTAGAAGTATGCACCTATCTCTTTATAATAATGAGCAGAACAGAGTTTTCCACAAGTCTTATATGGAACTTTAGCTTGACCAAATTAAAAAGACTTACCATTGTTATTCCCACCATAAGAGTCCTCAATCTTGGCCTTCTTGGATTTCTATTGTGTTAAACGCTCTCTCATCTCTCATTTCATTCCTCTTACAACAATCCATTGCTGTTACAAATAAATGAAACAAAGTGGTTTGTGTTGCCATTGATCTAAGCAAAGGTCTTACTAGTCCTTCTACAAACCTCTTGATCCTATCCCTTTTAGTAGGGATCAAATATGGTGCATAACGGGAGAGTTGAGTAAATCAGGCATCATATTCAGAAATTGTCATGTTCGGTGTCTATTTCAATTCCTAGAACTCCCAAACTCATTTGTTGCTCTCAGTCTCTAAAAAGAAGTGCTCCAAGAATAGAGTCTTGAACTCATCTCAAGTCAATGGTGGAGTGCCTACTGATCTCCCTTTTAGCATGGTCTCATACCATGTCTTTGCCATATCATCAATCTTGAATCCAGTTAGCTCTACTAAACTCTGGCTAGAACATCCAAGGGCCTTACAAACCCTTTCTATACCATCTACAAAACGTTGCAAATCATTATTACCTCCCACAAAGGAAGGGAGTTTTAGTTTTAGAAACTCTTAAAGAGTTACATTAATACCCTCAGCTACACAGGGTTGTGGCTGCTCAACCTGTGTCTCTTGAACTAGTGGAATTTGGTGAGTACAAGGCAAATCAACAAGAGTTCTCTAGTTAGCCAACATCTTAGCCAACTACTCTAAAATTTGATGCATTTTATCTAGCCTAGTTTCTAGGCAAGCTACCCTTTGTTTAATAAGAGATGCAATTCCTCCACCTTGGGCTTCACTTCTGGCTGTCTACAGCCCCTACCATGACTTGAGTGGGGCAACAAATGCCTCATTTGAACCCTTAAGTCCTGTCATTTCCCTACCACGAGCACGAGTTCTATGTGGCATATTCACCTAGAAAAATTAATCAGAATGTCAAATAATTAACAAAGTCCACAACAAAGACAATCGCGAAAGCAAACTAATTAAAAATTTCTGAAAGGAAGGATAGACATCATAATAGGTCTCCAATAGCATCGCAATTATGAGTATTCCCGGGCCTATACCATAATTTTGATACTATTACAAAACACTTGTTCCATTATCTACAAAGACAACCTAAAACTCAGATACCAACTTTGTGACGACTCAAATTGGAGGTCTATGATCGGTATATGACAAAAGTTTATTATAAGTTCACTTAAGTCATACATGCCTCAAAACACGTAAATTGGAATTGACAAGCCACAAGAGCAACCACAAGGCATCAGAAAATATTTTATTTCAATATAAGTTCAAACTTATAATATCCAATAGGTAAATCTCAATCACCAACAATTTATTTCAAAATAAAATACTATAAAATAGTTCAATCGGAAATAATAAGTACCAACTGACATGGATTCTACTTGTAAAAATAATAGAGCATATATATCTAAGAATATTAGCCAACAAGGCTATCAAATCCAATATAAATAAATAATAAAAAAATACTTAAACTTACCCACACGAACAGTCTGTAGGGCTCACAAAAACAACTGAAAACTCCCTCAATCAAACTGGAGGAGCTGAATTAGAAACAATCTCTTTTTCCTTATTTGAAAAACATATAACAATAATTTGGGTGAGTTTACAACTCAGTGAGCAATTAATACCTACTAGACTAAAAACGGGACAAACAAAAACACAAGTTTTTCATGAGTAAGAACAAAATAATTTCTAGAATAATATATAGCTGTTAGAATATATTTAGAATATCTTTAAAAGATCTTTAGAATATATTATGGAATCAATTAGTGCTCTATTTGATGAAGCAATTTAGGAGTCATATCATAATTTCATTATATTTCTTAATTTATTTTCCTTATTTGATTAGGATTACTAGAATATAAATAGAGGTTAATGCTTTGTCTTTTGTAATACATCAATAACATCTCTTTCATATTAATTTAATACTATTGTTTAATCTTCATTATACTTTTTTCCTTTTCTATACCTAAACTCTACAATTTCAACACAGTATCAGAGCTGTACCATTTGCCTTGAGGGTGTCCATACTTTTCGCTGTGTCGAGTTCTATCGAATTTCTTTGTAAATTCTCCTTTATTGTTTTCTCAACCCATTCTCTCATCTATTTTCTCTGCTTTTTTATTGTTTGACTCTTTTCCAATGCTAGCATAGCATTGAGGGGAAGTGATAATGATAGTGGTGACTTTTCAATACTAGTAGTCGTGATATTATCTTCCCATCGACGATCATTCCGATGATGATTTCTTTCCCAATGATGAATCATACCAGTGGTAACATCTCTTCAATGTTAATGTTTGTCATGTTATTCTCTTCCCACCGACGATCATTTTGATGGTGATTTATTTTCTACTGATGAGTCATATCAGTGATGACTTTTCAATACTAGTGTTCGTGATATTGTTCTCTTCCTATCGACGATCATTCCGATAGTGACTTCTTTCCCACTAATAAGTCATACCAGTGGTGACATCCCTTCAATACTAGTGTTTATCATGTTATTCTCTTTCCATCGACGATAATTCTGATTGTGACTTGTTTCCCATTGATAAATCATACTAGTGGTATTTCTACTCAAGTTGTCTGGATATGCCATTTGGTCAAGCAAATCCGTAGAATCTCTCAAGTCGTTTGAATCTGCTATCTTGTCAAGCAGAACCCTAGAATTATTTCTTCTCAAATAGGCTGATAATCATTCCTTATTGAGTTATCTTTCCAGCAATGTTCATCTCTCTGGTGTCCCCAGCATCTTTAGTTGTGTTTTAGCAATGGAGTGCAATTTATATTTATGTTATTTAATTAAAGTACTTATTTGTAACAAGCTTAAAGCTTTAAACTTTAGCTTGAGGGAGAGTCTTAGAATATATTTATAATATCTTTAGAAGATCTTTAAAATATATGTGAAATTAATTAGTGCTCTAATTGATGAAGTAATTTAGGAGTCATATCATACTTTTATTATATTTTCTAGTTTATTTTCTTATTTAATTAGGGTTACTAGAATATAAATAGAGGTTAATGTTTTGTCTTTTATAATATATCAATCACATCTCTTTCATATTAACTTAATACTATTGTTTAATTTTCATTCTACTTTCTTTTTTCTCTCTACCCAAACCCTATAATTTCAACATAGTAAATAAAACTAAATAAAAATACTTGAAAAAAATATAACAAGCATATACAATTTTTTCTAAAATATAAGAGTTCTAAATCATAATCATTAGAAATTTCATTTATATATATATATATATATATATATATATATGAAAAAATAAGTTTATCCCGATATCCAATTATCCTTTAAAGTTTTTTTTGTCTCACTAAACCCTCCTAAACTTTAATCTGACCAGAAAATGTTAATTTTTTTATTAAATGAAATGGAGGTCACTGCCATATGCACAACATAGGACCTACGTGCACACTACGTGACTATTTAGTTAGAAAACCTTATGAAGTTAAAGTGCAATTTACACCTTTGAAATTTATCCCTATATCAAATTACCTCTTGATTTTTTTTTGTTTCACTAAACCCCTTGAAGTTTGGTGTAACTTAAAATTAGATCTTAACCTCTGTTTCATTTAACAGAAAAATTAACGTTTTCGAGTCAAACTAAAGTTTAGGGGGTATAGTGAAACCAAAAAACTTTAACGAGATAATTTGAAATCGGGATAAATTTTGGGCTGTAAATCATAGAACATACCGAACACACAGCTCACGGGTAAGCTAAAAAATCTGACAAATCCAAGGCTTGAACTGACAAACTGAGCATATAGTTTGTAGGTAAACTAATCAATTTGAAATGCACACTACTTGAACTGATGAGCATCATGCTCAAATCTATCATCAACCCATGTGTACTAACTTAACATAGACATCTCCTCTGCATAGTCTAATCCTAGTTAGACCAAGGGTAACATTTGACATGGTTTTTCTCCCAAGAAAATGATTTACAAATTTCAAAGAGAATATTTTCTGACATTAGAAAACTCATTAAAAAATATTTTTCACATATGCTTTTCAGAAGCAACCAATGCCACAAACTATCAATATAGTGCCAAATCATATTCTGAAATAATTACCATTAATGGTTTAAAAATTATTGTCTGTATCAATGACCATTATTGGTCCAAAATTGATATATGAAACAACTATCATAATTGTTCCAAAATCATTATCAATATATTTTATATCAACAAAATTTATTAGTTCAACCAACATTTCATTATAACCATGCTCAAAAGTCAAATGTAAGTTTTTCAAAATTTTACTTGTCTCAAATGTATCTAAATTCTAATATATTCAAAATAAAAATTTTAAAATCTGCTTGAAGCTTAAAAATTATAAGTAGACATGTAGTAGATAGTAATCACTCATAATACTTAGTGATTTCCAATAGGTTTTCCTCCAATAATTCGTCTTGGTGAACTGAAAGTTCCCTGCACCGTTCTATTAGCATAGAAAAATACAAGTAATCTATATATTAGTCATAGATAATTAAATTACCTAATTTAATCCCTAAATTCTAAATAATTCTAGATATCAAAGCCTAAATTCACTACCTAAAATTATCCAATGAAAAACATAAAATAAAACTTAAAAAAATGCCACTAAATGAAATTTATACTCACTTAACTTAAGTTAGGATAATCTGAAATTTGATTCAATATCATATCTTACTTCCAAAATTTATTAAAACTTTTTACTCTTTTATAAAGAGTCTAGAGATAAAAAGTAATTAAATTTTTTATTAGTTTTTCAATGTGGGACTTAAAACTAAACAACATAAAATATATTTTTTTCAACGTGAGACTTAAATTACAACTCCTTTCTTTTAAAAAAAAAAACTTATCCCTTTTTTTATATACTTATCATCATAGTTTTAAGATTTTTTCTCTAAATCAATTATGCAAATTATTAATAACTTAAATAATTTTTAATTTATATGTTGTCACAAAAATAAAAATTAAACAATAGAATTAATTTGAAAGACTAAATAATTAAAATTATTTATAAATTTGACTTTCTTGTAGTGCTTGCATATTCCGAAAGTAAGGAAGCTAAAACCACATAACCCTTCATATATATTTGTGAGATGATTTGTTCTAATTGTGTATTTTAAAATATTAGGAAAAAAATTATATTGTTTATTCGAATTTTAATTCCTATGCAAGGTCCAACTCGACACGACCATAGATGTAACCCCATATAACAATAGGGAAAACATGCCTGTATATAGCTAAATGAATAGTTATATGAATAATTAATCATAAATAAGATGAAACATGACACAAGGTCAAATGTGCAACCGAAATAGATAAAGGGAACATAAGGCTCCACATGACTACTAAATGGACAGTTACTTGAATATTAATCCTAAATAGAATCTAACATGTCACAGGGCCATAGTACGAACTCAAATAAGAATGTAAGGGATAGAAGAAAAGAAAATTAGTCACACACTAATGCTATTTATAGAAAAGACGTAATCAGAATTTAAATTGAAACTTTGATAAAAAAAATAAAATAGAATTTAAATTGAAACAAAAGGCAATCAGTTTGTTAGCATTAAAGTCAATAATATCATCTATTGGTGGAATTAACCATGGAATTGGATGAAACTGAGAAGCTCTTCCATAGAAGACGAACACTGGGAGAGGCCAAGAAATTTTGCAAATGAAAATTATGAAGAAAGAAAAAAAAAAAGAATGAAATTAAAGATGAAAGAGTTTGAACATGGGTGCCATTTGTATATCATAATAATAATAATAATAATAATATTGAAGGATAACAGCTCTTGGTGTAACTTTAGGCGGGAAACAAACATTTTAGAAGTTCCATTTTTAGTTAATATAAATAATAAATTATCTTTACCGATATGAATGCATAACATACGCCTAACAACATATAATATATCAATTATGTCGTAGTTGCTCCGTCTCTTCTTGGACGACTGCAACAGAGAAATGTTGTGATTTAGCTAAGAAATTATATGATATAATTGATATTTTTCTGAATTTATATTATTATCTATTACTTACTATTATAAAGGAGATTCTCCTCTTTGGTCTCAAATTTTTAGTTTCATAAAAATTTCATTAACACTTAATTAAATATAAATAAAAAAGAAATAAAATTGTAAATACAATATGTATTTTGATAACTACATTCTAAAGTTACAACTTCTTTCAAATAGAGGGAATTATCTTCTTTTTTTACAGTAATCATATTATTCTAAACATATTCTACCTTTTACAAAATTATTCTTTTTGTCCTTATAATATTTTTTAAAAACATCAAATGTAGTTCAATATTCAGACTGGTGTGTAGATATCATAGCTCTGTTAGTGTAATTTCTTATGTGGCTTTGGTAATATCTTAATTTATAATATATATATATATATATATATATATATATATAAATCAAATACGAATTGAGAGGCACATCAGTACGTCTAAAGACACTAGTAATTTATAATTTTATAAAGAGAATTCCTATTTTTTTCTCAAAATTTCAGTTTTTTATAAATTATTAATAATTAATTGAACACAAATAAAGCGAAAAGTAAATTGTTTACACACACATTTTTTTATCATTATATTATACAATGGTAACTACTTTCAAATACAAAGAATGCTATTCTTTTTACTTATATTATTATGACTAACTTTAAATATTTTTTTATTTTTTTGCAAATTTATTTTTAGTTAAATAGTTAAGTTATAATTATAACTAAATTGTAATTAATTAATTTATAAAATAATTATAGAAATTAAAATTAAAATTAAAAATCTAGATTGAGAAACATTGTCGTAACTCTCAATATCCTAGTATGTAATAATAGTCTTGATCATTGTCAGAGTTAAGAATTAAAATTTGGATCTTTCTAGTAAACTTATTTACAATTGCAACATGGATGATTGGAAAAGAAAATTTTAATTGTATATAAAAAAGTTCTCATAAGACTTATTTATCGAAATAAACTGTTATTATATATTATTTTATAAATTTTTTATTGTCTTTTTTTTTTTTTTAACTTTGTGCATTACACAGGTGTTACCCTAGTTTACACATAATTTTATGCTGATGCGTATACACCTTAACATGAAATAATGCCCAAAGACATAGTAAGAGAAGAAATAAATGCCAATGCTACTATATGTAGTAGCCGAATACGTGTTATGTTTATTTGAACATGCATTCCAAATTCAATTTTTTTTTTCATGTAACATATTTGAAACAATGTAACATGGATTTCTGCTTTGTAATATATCTTCTATTTAATATATCTTTCTTTGGGTTTTTTCTTTGTAATATATCTTCTATTTTGTATATCTTTTTTCTTTTGGTTTTTGATTTGTATTATATCTTCTATTTAATATATCTTTCTTTTAAAATGATAATTTGAAGGGAACTAAACAGAAAAAAAGATTATATACTTTCCTTTGTTTGATTGGATTAGATGTAAAAGGAAAAAGAAAACAGAGAGAAGAATAGAAATGTGAAATCTCAAAAACAAAGAAAATGTAGTGGAAGAATTAAACTTGTGATTAAGTGAGAAAATTGAAACCTATGATTTATTTAAATTTGGAGGAAAATTTAGTTAACTTGATTAGGATGATTTTGATGGGTCCCACATGCCCTGCCCCACATTTTGGTGATTTTTTAAAAAAAATTTATTTTCTGAAAATATTTATTAGTATTTGGCATGATTTTAAAATTTCTAAAATTATGTGGTACTCTCTGAATTTGCCATGAAAATTTTTCTATAGTATTGTCACATAATTAGGCATATTATATTTTGCACATTCTCAAATGTGTTTGTATACTGGAAAATTTTTTCACTAATGTTATGTGTATTTATAAATTGCATACATTATTGAAAATTGTGGAATTTTGCAATTTTAGTGCAAATTTAAGTTATGGGAATTCACTTTTGTGATATTTGGGCACTTTGTATAGTTGTGAGCTCACTTATTGCTAGACCAATTATGACAAAGTGTTATGTTGATAATGATATTGTTGTGTTTATATTGGGGGTTAATAATGGACTTACCATATCGATTTGTCTTATTAATATAATTTCTGATGTTTTGTTGATACATTAAATATTATGCCTTTAGAGTTTTTAGTATCTTGTCAAAATTAGATTTAGGGACATAATATTTAATGTTTGTGGAAGTTGCTTATGTGTTGTAATTCGAGACCCTTATGCAAGATTACAATTACATAGGAGCTCTATTATATTTAATTGCTCATCTTAAATATCTGTTAATATATTGGATATAAAAGGTCTCCCTTTGGTGTACTAACTTTCAGCTTTGCCTATGCACATGAATGCCGTGACGAAGCTAAATGGGGCCAATTATGATGATTGGGTTGAATCTATTAAGTTACTTTTGACCATCTCCAATGTTAATGTTGTTCTAATTGAGGATGAGCCTGAAAAGCCCACAGTTGCATCTTCTACTGCAAACAGGGAGAAACATAAAAAAATGGGCACACTCCAATAAGATGTGTTTTTGATGACAATGAGGTGCAGCATAGAGAAAACCATTAAAGAGAGTATCTCTCAAACTGAAAATACTAAGGAATTTCTCAAGACTGTTGGTGAGAAATTCAACAAATTTGATAAAGTTGAAAAGTCTCACTATCTTTCTCTATTGGGAAAGACTAAGTACGATGGTGTCAGTGGGTTTGCGAGCATGTCATGAAGCTTGAGAACTGGTACAACAAATTAAAAGTCATGAAAGTGGAGTAGGGAGAGAGATATCTGATATGGCAAGTGTTTGAATCACTCATATATGAATTTGATGTCCTGAGGACCTCATATAATGCCTAGCAGAATGAATGGAGTATTTATAAGCAAATTTCAATCCTTACGTAAGATGAGGAAATAAGGAAGTATGGCAAGTCTCCTAGTGTACAATTAACTTCCTACAAAGAGTGATGATAAAAAGAAGAAAGTTTTCAAGAATAAAGGTAAAAAGAAACAGTTTAAGAAGAAGAGGAATGACAAGTCTAGACAGTCTTCTAGGCAACAATTTGAGGAGAGTTATGGTAGTAAGCCCAAATCCTTCTTCATAGGAAACTGCAAATTTTGTGATGCATTTAGGCACAAATAAGCTGATTGTTGGAAGTTTAAAAATTGGCATGAGAAGAAGAAAGGTACTCTAACTCTAGTTTGTTTTGAGTCAAATTTTGTTGATGTTCCCTCTAATACTTAGTGGTTAACTAATAGTATAACTATTCATGTTACGAACTCTTTGCAGGAGTTTAGAAGCAGAAGGAGAACAAATAAAGGAGAGTTGATGATCATAGTAGGAAATGAAGCTAATGTCAAAGTGAAGCACATAGGAGTAGTTTACTTAAAATTATGTATTGGACATGATTTGATTTTAAAAGACATTGTTTATGTACCTTCCATGGGAAGGAATTTGGTTTTAGTTTTTGTATTGGATAGTTGTGGTTATTCTTTCCATTTTAGTAATAAAATGGTGACATTGTATTCTAATTTTGTTATTGTTGGTTTAGGTGTATTGTGTGATGATTTATGCATGTTGGATGTCGTTTTTGTTGACCAACAATATTATGATGTTAATACTGTTGTTGGAAATAAACATGGTAGAGTTGCTGAAAATTTATCTATGTTATGGCATAGGTGACTGGGGCATATTTCTAGGGAGAGAATAGAAAGGTTGATCAGGAAAGATATTTTGCATAATCCAAATTTCTTTGATTTTAATACCTTTCTGGATTGCTTAAAGGGAAAACTTACTAGTAGAGCTAGAAAGAGTAGGGTTGCCAGGAGTGAGAAAGTTTAACAATTGATTCATACAGATATTGGTAGGCCCATTACTTCTATTACTTTAGGTGGTTTTAAGTATATCATCACCTTCATAGACGATATCTCTAGGTTTGCTTGGGTTGATTTGCTTCGTGAGAAATCTAAATCTTTGGATGCTTTTAAAGCGTTAAAGGTAATTGTTGAATTCAAATTTAGTTAATAGATCAAATATGTGAGGTCTGATAGGGATGATAAATACTATAGTAGGTATGATGAAATCGATAGAAACCCTGGACCTTTTGCTAGGTTCCTGCAGGATCGTGGCATTGAGGTATAATATACTATGCCTGATACTCCCTAACAAAATGAGGTTTCTAAGAGGTAGAACTGTACCCTTATAGATATGGTAAGGCGCATGCTTAGTCTATGTACTTTACCAGAGTTTTTGTGGGGAGATGCATTGCAAACTACTATTTACATTTTAAGCCATGTGCCTAGTAAATCTGTGTCAAAGACTCCCTATGAACTTCTGACAAGTAAAAAGCCTAATTTGAGACATTTTCGTGTTTTGGGTTGTAAAATAGAGGTGAGACCCTATAATCCACAGTTAAGGAAACTTGATCCCAAAATCATTAGTGGCCATTTTATTGGTTCTTGTATTAACTCAAGAGGTTCAAGGTTCTATTGTCCTACTCACTCTACTAGAGTTATTGAATTTGATCAGCCAATTCGTCACTTATGCTGTCTCCCACAGTCCAAATTCCATTTTAAGTACTTGTCTTTTCCATTTTTTGACATATGTGTCCTAATCCATGGCTTCTTCTAGCCCTACAAATGCCCTAAAGACAGAAACACCTATTTTCACTAATTTTGTCAGTGCTCCTTTTTCTACGAAAAAATTGGATGGTAGTAATTATGACACCTGGGCATCTGACATCAAGCTATGGCTGCCTGGTCAAGGATACACTGAATATCTTTCCACGAAGGCTAATTCTGTGCCTGAGGCTGAATGTCTAAAGTGGAAGAAGATCGATGCCCAGTTGTGCAGTGTGATTAAATCCACAATTCATCCCTTCCTTAACAGATCTTTCGTGCTCATCTCACTTGTGAATCTGTTTAGAAGTAAGCCAAGGTTCTTTACACCAATGATACTCAGTGGCTTTATGGAGTCTGTCATGACCTTATGAGTGTCATCGTCCCTAGGAAGTTTGATGGTTCTATATCTACCTATTTAGGTAAGATTCATAGGGAACTCTATGATTTTAATGAGTTGTTACTGCTAATAGAGACCCCTGCTAAGGAACTTGAGCAATGCAACACCTTCTTCATGCTTCTTGCTTTATATGGCTTACCACCAGAGTAATCTACAAACTGTGACAGATTCTGGGTTCGTCTACTATCCTTACTCTATCCACGGCATGGTCTGCCTTGCTCTGAGTTCCTTATAAGCACATTTCTAACTAGCTAGCTACTCCTACTGTTGGTGATAGATATGCACTTGTTTCTCAGGATAGCAGTCATGGTTATGGTCATGGTCGTGGCGAAATCTTTAGTTCTAAACCATGTCCTAAATGTGGTCATTGTCATTGCTTAGGCCACACCATTGATAAATATTGGACTTTACATAACCATCCACCAAAGACTACTAATGTTGCTCAGACTACTCCTACAGATACACTAGAGACATCAGCACCTCCTAAGGCTTCTCCAGCAGACTATCAGATTTTTTGACATAGTTTGAAGAACGTCAATCCTCGGGTTTCACTGCCTCGGTTGTGCACACTAGTAATTCATTTGCTTGTATATCTTAGTTACTATTCCTTGACCCTTGGGTACTTGATTCTAGTGCTTTTGATCACATCTCTAGTAATAAGACCCTTTTCTCCAAATTCTTCGCTTCTAGTTATTTACCTACTATTATCTTAGCTAATGGGTCCCAAACACAATCCCAAGGGATAGGCATTGCTCGTCTTTTTCCTTCTTTGCATGTTGATTCTATTCATTATGTTCCTAGGGGTCCCTTTAATTTGCTTTCTATTAGTCGTTTAACTCGTTCTTTAGATTGTATGATTACCTTTACTAAGGACTCTGTCATTTTACAATAATGGAGTTTAGGACAGATGATTGGCGCTAACTGTGAGTCCAATGGTCTTTATTGGCTTTCCTACCCGTCTTGTGTTTGTTCGACTATGGATTCGCTTCTATATATTCACGCTCAGTTGGGTCATCCTAGCCTTGGCAAACTTCAACAGATGGCGTCGAGTCTCTCTAAGTTATCAAGTCTTCCTTGTGAGTTATGTGAACTAGGGAAACACAGACGTAGTTTGTTCCCTGATAGAGTATTTACTTTTGCTTTGTCTTCTTTTGCTTTAATCCAGTATGATGTTTGGGGTCCTTGTCATACTATTTATACTTTTGGGTCCAAGTATTTTATCACTTTTATTGATGACTATTCTAGATGTATTTAGTTATTTTTTATGTAAAATAGATCTGAGTTGTTTTCCATATTTTAGAATTTTTATCACAAAATAAAAAATGAATTTGGTGTTTCCATTCATACTTTGTGTAGTGATAATGGTCGTGAATATTTATTTCACTCATTTCAATCCTTTATGGGTTCTAAGGGCATTTTTCACTAGACATTGTGTGCTCATACCCCTCAACAAAATGGAGTTACTGAATACAAAAACAAACACCTAATTGAAATCACTCGGACCTTTTTGCCTCATGGTAAGGTTCCCTTTCGTTTTTGAGGCAATGTTGTTCTTACTCCTTATTATCTTATCAACCACATGTGTTCATCTATTATTGATAACCAAGTTCATCATACTATTTTGTTTCCTCATGACTATACTCATACTCTTCTGCCTCATATCTTTAGGTCTACTTATTTTGTTCATAATCTTACTCCGAGACTTGACAAACTTTCGGTTCGGTCCATTAATTGTCTTTTCCTCAGTTACACTTAGTCCAAAAAAGGTTATTGTTGTTTTTCACTTATTCTCCAACGTAACTTTATATCGTTTGATGTTACCTTCTTTGAGTCTGTCCCCTTCTTTGAGCCCATATAGTCATCTCTTGAACCCATTTATGTTGTCCTACCCATTCCATCATTCCCTAGTCTTGTTGAGTCCACCACATATCAGATCCCACCTGTTGAGACATCACCACCTTTCGACCTGACCTACCAGATATATCAACATCAATCTCGTCTTCCTTTGCAGCCCCTACCTCCTCTAGATGTTGCTCTTGATATCATTGAGGACTCTTCCCCAGCACCAGCTCCTTTACTAGCTCCGGCACTACCTCTTGAACCTGACCTTCGCATTACTCTTCGCAAAGATATACGTTCTACTTGTAACCCTTCTTCTCATTATATTACTTTTAGTTGTCACCGTTTGTCTTATACACATTATGCTTGTCTTTCTTCCTTGTCTTTTATGTCTATCCCTAAATCTCCGGATGAAGCTCTATCACATCCTGGATAGAAATAAGCAATGTTAGACAAAATGAGTGCACTTCAGAGCAGTAGTACTTGGGAATTAGTTCCTCTACCTTTTGGGAAATTTGTTGTTGGCTATCGGTGGATTGATACAATCAAGGTTGGTCTTAATGATAAAATTGATCAGCTCATAGCTTGTCTAGTCGCTGAAGGATACACACAGATTTTTGATCTGGATTATAGGGACACTTTCTCCCCAGTGGCTAAAATGGCTTCCGTTTGCCTTTTTCTTTCCATGGATGTAATTCGCCACTGGGCTCTTTATTAGCTTGACATAAAAAATGCTTTCCTCTATGGTGATCTTGAAGAAGAGGTATATACGGAACAACCTCCTGGGTTTGTTGCTCATAGGAGTCTTCTAGCCTAGTTTGCTGCCTTTACAAATCCTTGTATGGTCTTAAACAGTCTCCTTGGGCTTGGTTTAGTCGATTTAGCACTGTCGTACAATAGTTTGGTATGATTCAGAGCAAAGCTGATCACTACGTGTTTTATCGTCACACTACCCAAGGCTACATTTATTTAATTGTATATGTTGATGATATTGTTATCATGAGAAGTAATCACCATGGCATTCAACAGGTAAAACAATATCTCTATCATCACTTTCAGACCAAAGACCTTAGTAAACTCCAGTATTTTCTGGGCATTAAAGTGGCACAATCCAAGGATGGAGTTGTAATTTCACAGAGGAATTACACTATGGACATCCTTGAAGAAACAGGCTTAATGAATGCCAAACTTGTTGACACTCCTATGGATCCAAATCTCAAACTTCTACCAAATTAGAAGGAGCCTCTATCAGATCTAGGAAGATATAGGAGATTGGTAAGGAAACTGAATTATCTCACAGTTACCCATCCAGACATCTCCTTTGTAATTAGTGTGGTTAGCCAGTTCTTGAACTCTCCTTGTGAGAGTCATTGGATGCAGTGGTTTATATTCTGAAATACATTAAGGGGAGGGTAAGAGGCCTCATTTATGAAGATAAATGATATACACAGATTATTGGATACTTTGATGCGGATTGGGTAGGATCTCCCACTGATAGGCGATCTACTTCAAGATACTGTGTACTCACCAAGGGCAATCTAGTATCTTAGAAGAGTAAAAAACATAATATAATTGCAAAATTTAGTGCAGAAGCATAATACCAAGCCATGGCCTCAGCTACTTGTGAACTTATTTGGTTGAAACAACTCCTCAAAGAACTCCAGTTTAGGGAGATGATGCAAATGCAACTCATATGTGATAATCAAGCTGCCTTGGATATTGCATCTAATCCAGTTTTCTATCAGAGGACCAAACACATTGAGATAGATTGTCATTTTATTAAGGAAAAGATCCTATCAGGTGACATCATTGAGCTTTGTGAATTCAAATGATCAATTAGTTGATGTTTTCACAAAATTCCTACGAAGTCCTCGGATGAGTTATATTTGTAACAAGCTTAGCGCATATGATCTATATGCTTCAACTTGAGGAGGAGTATTAGAATCTGTCAGGATTATGTACATAATTAGGATTATGTTGTTATGTCCAGATACATTGTATGTAAAGCAGTATGAATTTTCTCTAATTTAGTTACTATAATTAGGCCTTGATTAATAGTTTTGTATGTATTGTGTAAATAATATAAATAGGTTGCTCCATGGTGTATCAAGACACACGGTTTCACACAAACTCATATCTCTCTTTTTCTTTAACTCAACACAAGTAATTCTAAACCTTAATCTATAATTACATTGTTCAGTTATACATTCCACAATTTGTGGTTAAAGTTTGTGGCTTTCTAGGATGTTGTTTGGCAATTGTTTGGGAAATATAAAATTAACAGCTATAGCAAATAAATTCCAACTTACATAATTGCTTTATCTAATATCAAGTACACACTAACATAAGGCTACAATTTTTTTTTTTTTGGGGTAACCTATGGTTCGGCCAAGCCTCATAAAGATGAATATTATCTACTCTTATCATGGATCAAATACATGTCTTACTCCAAAAAGATTTCTACTTACTAGATTTCTAAAATCTTGCATACACTAAGAGATAAGATAACATCTATGAAGCTCTTCTTAGTCTATAAAAAGGGTTTTACCCCCTCCATCAACTTAACCAATCCTTTCTAATTAGGTTTTATTTTCTTTGGTCATTGACTAGAGTGCTAGTCTTTTTGTAAGTTAACAATAGCATTTAATTAGATGGAGCGATTTCCCCCAGCTAAGAGTGTCAATGGGATGGGGAGTACTCCTGTCACCTAGCCTTGCCAAGTAAAATTTCTCCGATTTCTGTTGTAACATCTGCCCTTAATTTAAAATATATATCCTTAATTGCCCTAATAGTTAATATAACAATTATTGCTATTTTTTACCTTATTTTATTTTCATTGCTAAAATATAACTGCTCAAATTGAAGAGAGCAATTAAAACGGGAGCTAAGCATTAGTTGAAATACCTAATGGAGTAGTGAAAATTAAATAGTAGCAATTTTGTAAATAGGGGTATTTCTGTCCAATGAAAAGTTAGAGACTAGTAATTAGTTAAATTAATCATTTAGTCCACTAATTTATTTCTAGTCATTTTATAATTGGATTAGATGAGAATAACATAACAAAATTAATAAAAAAAGTTATTCTTATAGAAATAAAAACTAATGAGATAGTGCCACTTGTAAGAATTCTATTGGCTTACAATAAACTAATTAGGTTGTGACATGTATAAGCATATCATTGGAGGAAAATAGGACAATGAGATGTTGACATACGGAGGCCTATGATTGGCTAGAAAATTGGCCAATGAAATTGTGACATGTGGAGCTATGTAATTGGCCAAGGGTTGACCAATAAAATTGTGACACTTGGCAATGTGTGATTAGCTAGAATCTTAGTCAATGATGTCTTGACACTTGGAAGCAAGAGATTGGCTAAGAGTTGACCAATAGGATGGTGGCAAGTGGAAGCATGTGATTGGCTAAGAATTGGCCAATAGACTCGTGACATTTGAAGGCTAGCCATTGGTTAAGAAATTAGCCAATGGCATGGTGACACTTGAAAGCTCATAATAGTTTCTTCCATTTGGTTCCATTTGAACCAAATTAGTTATATTCTAACCAAGTCATCATTAGTAGGATGACTCACCTAGACAAATGAGGGCTTCCCATTGGTTTACCTAACAAGACAACAAAGCTTAGGTCATAATAAACAAAGCCAATAATATTCCATAGCTCCCAAAACCCACAGCCAAAGAGAGAAAGAAAGGCAAAGGAAAGAAAAAAGGAAAAGAGGAAGAGAAGGAGAGGAACTCACGGCCAAGCAAGTGGGGAGAAGAAGGAGGAAGAGGAAAGAAGAAAAGATGGAAGAAATAGCTAGAAATCAAGGAGGAAAGCTTGTCTTCAAGAAGTAGGAATTTAAACTTAAGCTTTTCAAATTTTAATCAATGTTTCAGGGTAATTTTCTATGACTTTTATCTCTCTTGAATCTATGGTGGTTTGGGGTTCTTGAGTTCTAAATGTAAATATGGATAATTCATGACAAGATAATGTTGATTTATGGCTTAAGGATGAATGATCTATTTGATTTCTTTTTTGAAATCTACCTAGGGTTTGTATGGGCAGCTTCTTGATTTTTGTTTTGTCTTAACAAGATTAAATGCGTAGATATAAATCTAAGGGTGATTTGATGTGTTTCTATGTTTATCTATGTTTAAGTAGTTCAAAAAGTGGTTTAGAGCACTCCTTGAGGTACACTGCCATGATTGGCTTTAAGAGTATTTATGTGTGTTATTATATAATCATGTTTTGACTATGATGCTTGGATGTTGATCTATAGCTTGCTTATGTATGATTCACTTGATTGACCCCTTTATGTCTACTTGAAGTTAGTGTAGGTGCTTTCTTGATTTTGTTTTGATATTAGAAAGATTGAATGTATAAAGATAGATCTAATGACTACTTAGGTACTTCTTATGCTATTTAATTATGATCTATGTTTAATTAGCTTGAAAAGTAACTTAGAAAACTCCTTGGCATACACGGCCATAGTAGGCATCAAGAGTAGTGATGTGAATTATTATATGATTATGAGCTATTTGTAATATTTTATAGTTGATCTAGGTAAAATTATAATTAAATAGTTTGAAAATGGTTTAATATGGTCTTAGGTGGCTCACGGCCATGTGAGGTTTGAATAAAAGTTATGTATAAGTAGCTCAAATATAAGTGGGAGTCACGTGTTTTAGTTCCACTTTAAGGTATTTCAAGTAAACAAAACAAAACAGAAACCCATGATTTTCCATAGATATAAATATGGACTTGTAGACTTAACAAGAGGAGATGTGTATTTAGTTTACATAGTAATGTGATTTATAAGTTTTAAGGAGATTTGGAAATGTTTCCAAGTAGAAAATATGAGAAAAGATTATGATGCACCATATTAGGGTGCTCAGCTATATAGGGTTTCAAGGGGAAGCCTAGTGCTTAATTTAATTAATGATAAGATTTATATATTTTAAGCAAGTCTAGATGTAGTTTGAATAAGAAATTTAAGAAAGAAGTATGATCTATCAATAAGAGTAAGTTTTGATCATATTAAGGTTTAGGCATTAGTTTTATGAAGTTGATTAGAAATAAAAATTATAAGAAGTGCATTCTTAATTTTTGACCTAGAAGGTCTAAGTTACCATCCATCATAGAATTATGGGCATTAAGGTAGAAGATGACATTCTATCTAAGGCTTGGTAGATCTTATGCATACCTAGCCTTTAGAAAGTAAGAATGATCATTTAAAGGCTAAATTGTAGAGTTTTGATTTAGGTAACCTCTTTTGCCTAAGTATGACTCAAGTTGTAATTTCAAGGTGAGTTATGAATTTCTAAATATCAATCTCAAAGATGTTTGGCCATTGAGTGTTATTATGATATTAAAGCCTTGGTCTTGAAGATATGTGGCCAATGAAAGTAAGTCAATAATTTATGACTATTAAATGACAATATGATAGTAAAGCTTTGTGCTTGATGAATGGCCTAAGAATATGTAAATGCCTTAAAATCACACTTGTATCAATTGTATGCTCACTATAAGTGAAGTGGAGGAAATATTTTAAGCTTGGAAATGATCTTCAAGAGAAGAAAAAGGAAAAGAAGGTGATCAGGAAATATTAGAAAAGAAATGAAAAAGAAAACACCATCGAAATGATATAAAAGCATGTGATCCATGAAAGTTTTACATGTGTCTAAGGTTTACTTTGCAGATATGGTCCACCAAAAAGATGTGAATATGTTGAGTGGAATCCATCGACAGGAGGTAGCATAGTCACTTATGTTTAGGGGCCGCCCTATGTCAAGGAAGAGCTCTCACTTATGATAATGGTTATTAATGATGAAAGTTAAATGGAGCTATATCCCAATATGTGAGACCATGTAAGCAAAGACCATTTAAAGAGGGTTAAAGCCCTATATTATTAAGACAAGTGAGCATATAATTGATAAGGAGTCTAGTGCTTGCTAAGATAAGATAGAAAAGCAAGCCTAATGCAAGATGCTTAGTTATGAATTATCCATATTTTAATAATTAACATTAATCATGAAGCAGTTTTCTATATGATAGAAACCCTATAGTTTTCTTAATCATATTTATGTGTTGTAAAGCCAAACTGAAAATATATAATTATCACCCCTTTCAAATGTGGTGTGTCCAGAATTTACAAGATATGAATAAAGGTGTATGCTTATATGATGAATGAAGTGGAAGCAGAATTAATTGTTTGAGAAGATAATGTTCTAATTTAATAGTGTTTGGATATAATGTATTTGAAGTATTATTATGTAAGTAAAGGATCTGTGTAAATTATTGTGCATGAATAGCAATTAATAATAAATTTATGCATAAGTATTTTAATATGTGTTTTAATGTGTGTCATTTAGTGAAAAGTATTTAAAGTTATTATGAAATAGTTTAGTACATTATTTAAGTTAAAGATAAGAAATAAATCTATACAAATTATAAGTCACATAATTAAAGTTAATAAGGAAATTCAATTAGAAATCAAATCTCGTAATTAATAATTTTATTTATTGTTATGTATGTTTTTAGATTAATCATGTACTCATGGTATTTCATTTACATATTAATTTAAATTAATTATGTGATTACTTAATTTTAATTATCAGTTATAATTATTAATAAACATTCTTTTATGACACGTAATCAAATAAAAGGGAATTCTACTTAAATAATGTAATAACGTAATTTATTATTTTAAAATAGTAACAGATATCTTCTTATTTTAGTCACGTAATCGTGACGTCACGTTTAACGTTTAATGTTTTAATTGGTCACATGATTACGTAATTTAAATAATTACTTATATTCTGATATTTTAACAGATACGTAATTACTTAGTTACGTAATTAATCATTTTAGTTAATTATAAAATTCAATTTAAATTTGCTTGTTTCTAATTTATCAGTATAAGTTGAGTATTAGTACGTGACACTGTACCACATAGATAGTTATTACACCTGCTCTTGTCCCTATTGTGAGTACCTGTTCTTGATTCGTAGTGGGAGGTGCATGCATATGGGTATATGTAGACACTTAATAATAAAAGACAATTCTAAATCACAAAAGAAAAACAAATAAAAAATTTAAAATAAAAGCTCGCACAGACCAACACAAAGAAAAAAAGTGTAGAACTATACACCATAACAAAATCAAATAAAAACATTATGTTTGAAACTTAATAACTAAGTTATCGTTTTAATTAGTTGAAATATTGGGTGATTAAGGGCTTTGAAAGTAGTGTATATGCTCTATTCTAATTGTGGTTATTATTAGATTTGTCAACACCACCTCTTATTTAAAGGTGGGTATACGGATCATGACAAGCTCATCTTAAATGGGCCGAATCGAGTTAGATCATTTTGCAAAAGGCCTAACGATTTAAGTAGTCCCAACTCAACCATCATAACTTGGGGGTTAACAAGTTGGCCGCTTAACCTACTAACTTTATTTTTTTTATATTATTAGTGATATATTTTATCTCAAATTATATAACTCGATCTTAGATATCTATATTTTTTTTCATCAAATCTTCAAAATAAGTAAACATAAAAAAATTAAACATCATTAATAGAAACATAAAATCAAAAAAGAAAGAAAATAAAGAATAAACGGGCCATGAGTCAGCGCACATGTTAGCTCTATCTAACCTGTTTAACTCTCGACTTAAATAGATCGGGTTTATTAACCCGCATTTAAACAGGTTGACTAAACCTTAACCCTTTAATTTAGTAGGTTAAATGGGTCACTTCACGTGCCTTAAACTATTTGCCCAGCTCAACTCTTATTTGTAAAATCATTGCAAGAGTAGGTTTTAAATATTAAAAAATTAAAATAAATAATTATCATTTGAATGGTATAAATTTTCTTAACTCTTACAGCATTGTAGAATCTTTCAAAAGCTTTTTAATAAAATATTAATAAATTTATAAATTATTAATATTACAAATTACTATCTATAGATAATTTTTAATAATCATTTCATATATATATATATATATATATATATATATATATATATCTTTCATTTTTTGTTAATTTGATAAATCTATCCCAAGCCACACGCAATCTGTTTTGGAGTTTTGTTTTGAGCTAGTGAAAAATATTTAGGTTGTGTTTGGATGAACATTTCGGAATTTTAGAGAATTTGAAACATAAGGAAATTGAATTACATCAATTGAATTCCTTTCATTTTAAAATTTTCTGTTTGGATAATTATTTGCAAACTTAGAATTTCATTGTAAAATTTTGCAAAACAATGAAACATAATAAATATTATATAATATATATTTGCAGGCATAAGAAATAAAACAAAATAAATTTAAAAATAAATATTTAGTAAAGTATACACATAAATTTGATAAAATGATTATATCATTTTTTTTAAAATTTTACATAAAGAGCTCAAAAGTACAAAATCAATATAAAATTCATAAAAGGAAAAAGAGAACTGTGTTAAAGGTTGCACCTCTATTCTAAGAGTATAAGCACGCACTTGTCGTGTGCCATTAGAAGTAGCAATTGTTGAGCTGTTTGTCCCATTGAGAAGTTCATTGGTCGCACCGAGATCATTATTCTTCACATACCCAGTAATTATTGTTGTCCATAATGATTCATCTCTCTCAGCATCTCATCAAGCAACTTTTTAGCAGCCATCATGAGAACGATACTAATTGCAAAGATGCACAATTAAATGAACATAAGCACATGGTTTTTGCAACCATATCTTGAATGGGAATTTGTCGAATAGTTGGTGAACATAACCGGTACATGCACAAGATGAATAAATATGCTATTGAGGACAAATGGACAGAGAAAGAGAGACATCACTCCTCATCTCCAAAGAGAAACCAAGTTGAGATAATGAGATGTAATCCAGTTCGATCGCAATTATCAATGGATTACTAAGTGCATGGCGGAAGACAAGTTTTTGAGAGGGAGAAATAAGGCAGTGTCGTTCATGGAGGATGATATGAACTTTCCTCTGATGTTGTGATTTTGTCACAGAGACATGTAACGATGGAGACCATGCTGCCCTGGTAGAGAATCAAGGTTGAACAGAGAATCAAGGAGGATTTCAAAAGTTCCTCCTGTTTAGGCATAATTTCAAATTCCTCATTTTGGGTCAAAAAAAATACCCGATCAAAATACTAGGAAATTGCAAAATTCTTGTATCAAATATCCAAACAAATTATTTCATCACATAGTATTTTAAATACTCTTAAAAATACATTCCCCTCTTGAAACACCTCCTCCAAACTGAGCGTTAAAGAATTTGGGTTTTCTAAAATTGAATTGCATATACAATTGAAGAGATGAATAAAAAAAATAAGTTTTAAAATTTTAAAATAATAAAATCCAAGACTCGAATCATCAATGTGTCTTTTGAGTATCGAATTTTGAGTTTCGACTTTGGGGTTCCCCAAGTTCCCGTGGGAGAAAAGAAAAAAAAAAAAGCAAAGAGCATAACAGAACAACAACTACCTATCCCTACCCCTGCTTAGCAACTGTTTTATTTTTATTGTTTTTTAGATTAGTTCTTTTTATTTCTTTCTCTTTTCTTCTTTTTTTATGTGGGTGAAAGGAGTAGCGGCGTTTCAGCTAGTCTGATACCATTAGGGAGAGCAAGTTGTGGACCGTTCAAATTGTAGAACCGCGACTGGGTCCAACATTTCGTCCGGTTCAAGACCGGCTCTCTGATTTTTATATAAATTTTGTACTCATTGGTTTTTATGGCCTGACCAGATGTGTGACTAGTTCTATTGACTTGTACAGCCCGATTTTCAAAACATTGGCTGACATTCACAAATACTATGTAGAATAGGGCAAAACAATTCGAAATAAAATTATATGCAGTCACAAACAAACCTTGGGACCAGTTTTAGTTTTTAGTTTTTAGGAAAATAATAAGAATTTAATTTTGATCTAGTGTAATGTAAAGCTTATTTACACTGTTATTCAATCATATAATATTTTAAGTAATTATTATCTTAATTAATTTTTTAATAATTTGACAACCATAAATATATAATAGTGTAAAATTTTTTAGATTAAAAGTTGATCAAAATTAAATTCAAATAACAATAAAATTTTTTAATATTATAAATTATTAATAATAATTTAACTGACTAAAATTTTATTTTATTTATTAAATAAATTCATTATTAATAGTTAAATTTTTTTGATTTAGTTCTAACAGAAAAAATTGCTTTACATTTATCCATTAGTTAATACATTATAATGTGACATAATACCGTTAATAATTTCATCACCAGAGTCACAAAACTATTTAACTTTGTGTTTTTGATAAGTGATAGGAAAATTGTCTATTATATAATTCATAATGTAAATTGTTAAAAAAAATGTAAATTAAAACTGTTACGTTACATTTCACTATTCAAAAAGTCTTTAGTTGCTTAACAGTAGAACTAATATAAAATAAATTTTTTATTTCAAGAATTAAAGTATTGGTAGAATCAAATTGGATGAGACGGTTTGATCTGTTTGATCATAAATCAAACACTTATTTGATTGTAATTTAGTTTCATAATTAAATTTATAATCAGACCGATTTACACTAGTTAAAACTTTTTAAATTGGTTAGTTTATAATCAGACCGATTTAGATTAGTCAAAACTTTTTAAATTGATTAGTTGAACTGTTTAAATTAACTGGTTATTAATTTTTATTTAAAAAATTCAATATATTTTCATATTTTATGAATTTTTTCATGAATTTCATATTATTATATGTGAATTATTTTATAATTCAGTTTGACCATCTAGTTCAAACGAATCAAAAGTTTCGTCACTTTGCTATTTAGTCCAATTTTAATACCGATGCTATTAGACTATTATCAAGTACAAGAAAAGAGCCGATTACAAAATATTAGCCCATTAGAATAGATAGTTTCATGATTTAAATATTACATTGACTTTCCTTATTTACTCAACGTGTCACATAACATTAACAATTAGTGTTTTCATTTAAAATCAAACATAGTATTCAAGGGTTTTAATCTTAGTTATAGTTAAACTATTTCTTTTCTATTACAATGGTAGTACAAAGATTTGAACTTGTAACATCTTGTAAACTACCAAATCTCTCACATATATTCAACTTCTAGCAGCTTACAGTTAAACCAAATAGTTAAAGTATTTAATATTTTGAAACTGAATTAAAATTATACTCATTAATCTTATTTTAACTTTTATTAAATCTTTTTGAATTTAATTTTGATTTGCTGATAGGAATTGTATAGGTAGATACTTAATTAACTATTAACTAGTTAGTGGTTAATTAGTTGGTTAATTACTAGTATAACGCACGGGTAGATAAATAATTTTTTTTTTCAAATTTTGCTTGATTAGAGAGCTTGCTTCAACCTTTATACCTTATATATTACTAAGCAACTGAAATAATTTATTATGCATACTTTTTATATAAGAATGATATAATAAAGGTGGTCGCAATAAAATATGTAATTAGCTTCAGTAAATATAATGCATGAAAAATATTTCACATATAACTGAAAATAAATATTGTGCTAATTTAATGAAAAAGAAATTGTGTTGATGAGTTTGCAAGCTCCTTGGTAAGGGATAGTGACTTAGTAGCTCCCTATTAGTAATTAGCAATATTGATAGACGTTGTTTAAAGGAGCTTCTGCATATGCGTTTCTCTTATTTCTACTTGTTTCATAGTAGCCAAAGCACTAGATATAGGATCCTTCATCAAGAGTGTTTCTTTAAGTTCAGTACCAATTTATTATGATAGAATGCATTAAACATTGGGCATTATATCCCAATGGACAGATTCAATGGTATATGTGGGGGAAAAAAAATAAGAGGGTTGACAAAAGAGAATTATAGTCTTTTGTATGTCCAACCAGCAGTTCCATAGAAAAGGAATAGCATAACCCAAGGCAACGCACCAATATGATTTTCATGACCATGTGTTATAACAACTACTTCAATTTTGAGGCTCCATTTTCTTATAAATGTGGTATAAGTTATGATCTTTTGGACTTCAAGCTCAAGATAGCTGAAATGTGTACCATGTAAAAATCAAGGTTGGTTAACTAATAAAGTAAACCAGGTAAAACAATTGTCCTGCAGCAATTTGATGTAATGTACTTAAAGTGCAAATGGCATTTTAAATTTTCAAATTACCTTCATTTTGAAAAGATAATGCAGTCCTGTGTATGACTGATAGCCACCCAGAAAGGGTTAGGGGAAACTGGATTTGTAAGACATACTCTAGAAACATGACACCAGCAACAATGAGGATATAGCAGTAGATAAAATATCCAAGCTATTAGATGTTCTCACTTCTTACGAAATTGATTATTAGTCAGCAAAAGATGGCGAAGCATATATATAGCAGAAAGCTGAATACATAAAATAAAATGATCAACAACATGGTTATGGGCTTCTGTGAAAGAGAGACAAAGGAGGACGGAGACAGAGAGGAAAGGAGCTAAGGTGGTCATACACAATGTTTGAATCATTCTTTGGATATTGCATAAACAAACCTAACTGAAAGTATTAAAAAATTGGAGGAAGAGACCAAATGATTTTAATTTGGGTTGACATTTGACAATGATGAACCTTTTGCTGCAGTCTCATATTCAAAGATGGGGTTGGCAATGTGCTTCTTTTTCTATTCTTCCATTCTTTATTGGTAAGCAACTCCTTTTGTTTTGCTTTATCTAACCGTGCATGGCATGTTAATAAGGAATTAAGAAGCATTACTCACCTGGTAACTTGTGCCACAGTTGCTTCTTCCTCCGCCATACTTATATGCAGGCTTGAATGTCAATTTCCCCTCAAAGCCTTGAAGCCTAGAGTTTAGATCTTCCAGCCAAGCAATGATATGGGATAACTATTTGGAGAAGACACAGTGTGTTATGTGCTTGAGTTGAGAATTTCTTTCCTCCCCGTTGCAAGGATGAGCTGTAGATACAAACTAGTCAGTGAGGTCCAATTAAATTCACCACTCTAAACAAATTTCCTCATGGCCCTTTAACATTTCTGAATGTGATTAAAATTAAAGAAGACTTCAGGTTTCATTGGTTGAGTGAGAGAGTGAACAATGATTTCAAGTTTGAATTATATTTTGCAGTGAAAATGACAATTTTCTTTTTTTTTACTTTCTTATATTTTTATTGTACTGAGTAAGTAAAAAAGCATATCATTAATTATCAGTGGGATGGCAGGAGATAAACACCATCCGTATGCCTTTGTAGTTAATGTAGATTGCTATAGCCCCTTGCGTTCTTCTAGCTGTTCCTTCAGAATCCCCAACAAACTATTTGTCCATCAATTCTGCATTTAATAATAGTTATAACACTTAGTAAGGGTAGCCTTCTAAGATCTAACCATAGCAGAGAATATTTGTCATCAAATTTTACCTTAAATGAATGATCCTGTATTCTTGGCCCAAACTTTTACAACTTCAAATATATAGCTTTCAGGCTTCATTTTAGATCATTGTAATGAGTTCACACACATATCCCCTGAAGTAGATTATTAGGAGCTTTTAAATGATCCCTTATATTTAGAAGGAATTTTCATCAACATTTGCAGCCAACTCATGCATGAGGCCACCAATACGTTTAGTTACTCCCTACAAAAATCTCAATTCATCCAGAATCATTGTCAGTAAGATTTTGTGGCTGCACAAGTCCTTACATTGATAAACTCTTGAAATGTATTACTCAACCGCTCTCAATTATCTAAGTGCATGCTTGGTATAATAGAAAACAAAAATGGAATGGAATGGAAATGGGAATGATTCCCATGTTTGGTTGAAATATAAATGGAATACTCCTTCTTTGGAGAATTCTTATTCTCTTCATTTGAGAGAATGGACATTCCTTTTCATTCCATTCTCATTCCTACTCCGACTCCTATTTCCTTTCCATTCCCTTCCTTTCCATGATATCAAACATGCACTAAGAGGTTTGTTTAATTGTAACTAACTAAGAGCACTACTCAAAGCTCCTACAAGTGGCATGGGTCCATCAAGAGGAGTAATTGGTAAGGAGACCTGTTTGTTGTCACTTAGAATAACAATTGTGTCAGAATTAAGATATCCAACATTGATCATGGCTTCATAAACTTGTTATGATGGCACCATTACCAATAACAACAACTACTTATTCTTTCATGCCTTCAGATTTCTCACAACAACCATTCCTATTTGTACAATAAAATTTCAAAATTTAAAGCAAAATCACAAAATACTATTGTGTTTGACTCTCAAGCAATGGTGTAATTGCATAAAATTGATTAGAATTAACTGATTGATTAAATTATTTTCGAAGTTAAGACAAAATATTAAATTTAAAATTTCATATCGAGGTCCTCAAGGATCTACAAATATAAATAAATATTTTATATGCAGAGGAGAACCTATAAGTAATGATACTTGTATTACATAGTCAAATATATTCACATCTATGTAGAATCTTATTAGTCCTGTGAATTCCTCTGTACCTAAGATGAAAGTATTTATTAGTTTTTGAACTTGTACAATTTTATCATGATAAACACAACTTCCAATTAAGATAGACATTCCAAAACTAGAAGGAGTAGCTCATACTCTTCCAATTTTATTATTCATGTAATATTTTATTTAACCAATTCTTTGTCAAAACTATGGCCTAAAAATTTGTGTTGAAACTTATATAGCAAATAGAAGAATTACCCAGTCCTACTAATATAGTTGTTGAGCTGTCCAACGCCAAAACAATAATATTCTATAATTGTGCATCCCATATATTTAGAAGGGAAATTTTGATTGTTCTGTAAATGGTGACAATGCTTCTATCCGTTAAAACTCAAGATTGTAAAGCTCATTGTCGGTTTACTGTGTTTGAGGGTTCTGTTGCATTCCACATTACCATTCGTATTCTTTGGGTATAAAAAGAAAAAAAAAATATTCTAGGGATATGTCTTTGTTTTTCTGATAAGAGTACTGTAACATTGAAAAGGAATTTATTTTTTGTTGATTGCCTAAATGTACATTTTGCTTTTAAATCAGCAATATGAAGTAGTTGCTGGATTATATCTAGTTAGAACCACTAAAATCCTTGGAATCTATCTTTGCTTCCTGAAGAGAGAACCATAATATTGGTCAAACAGGACCCAGTATAGCATTTTCTGTCTAAGATTCAATGCGTGAAAGTTAGAGAGGTTCAATGTTACAATAGCAAGCAATGATGATGATACCTACGAGACAATCGTAGATATGCTTTAGTTTTGATCAGAATTCGATGGCCACCAATCAACCGTTCTGGATAATTCAAATCGAAACAGTAAAAATATGAACACGATGTGCACCTATTAGAACCACATAACCAATTAAATGAACCGTTAAAGCAATAATCACTGAGAATGGCAATGAGCTTACATCCTTTGCAATGACCATCTGGAAAGGATGTGTCTGCCAGAAAATCTAAAGCCTTCAGCAAGTCTTACAATCACACAAGCGAAGGGACTAAATCGATCAGCATCTCACCAAAGTTGACGATAGGGCTGTTGATGGTGTTGGGGATGCCAAGGGCTTTTGGGTTTAAAAGACTACAGGAGAAGCAGAGACAGAAAAGAAAAAGAAAATTGTGAAACCACTTTTATGTAGACCAATCCTACCCAGAAACATAACATCAGAGTAAAGGGAGAAGAAATAGTCAGGGACTCATCATGGTTCAAGTCAACAGAGCATATTTATGTGAGGATTTCTTCAGAATTTCTCCCATAAGAAGGGAGGTTTTGGCTTGTTAAGAAAGGTCTAATTTATGGTTTAAGTGGTCTCTTTCATTAGGAAAATATGGCTTATGATTACTAATTACGAATTACGTGTTAACAAAGAGTTTAAAGTCTCCTTATATTTATAAAGGCTATTGATCCTGTGTTGATAAGTGGAGCCTTGTACTTGCTATAGAGTGCAGGTCAATCTGATTTTCTTGAGGTGAATTATAAATTGGCCGCTAGTGCAAACCAAAAGTGGTTAATAATAAACTGGTAGTGCTTTATAATTTAACAATTGATGTCAAGCAAATTTTGAGAGACTTTGTGAGGAGTCTTGATTATCTTCATGTTGAGAAAATCATCAATAATTCCTTATAGGAATCACTAATGTGGGAACTAGACTAAGAGTACTTATTCATTCTGATCTCAAGAACAACAACAGAGAAAAATGAAAATTGTTTTATTTGTGCTTTGAAACCAAGATTAGTCATGAAAATACTTGAGGCAACAAATTGATGGTCTTTAAATATTTTTAGCATCAAGTGCTTGTTTACTGTTTAATCTTATGTTGACTGATCGCTGAGTTTCATACTGCATAAAAATTTAATCTTATGTTCATGATGGGCGGATAGTCATTATGAACACTTGAGTCAAGAAGGAGATGCTTGAAAGTTTTGGATGGATCTATAAAAGCAAATTACACTCTATTACCAAGATATTAAGCCTGCCAAATTGTTCTTGGATGAACTTGGCCAATGACTTGACGCTGAGAATGTCCAAAACATCCAGCTGATGGAATATCACATTTGACAGACTCATTATTCTCCTTATTTTGTTCTCTTTCCCTTTCACATTTCACTTACTGTTTTTCTCCTATGTTGTGATAGTAGACTGTTGTGTACATGGAGTTTTCTTCTTTATAGGATAAGGCTAATGACCCTTTTTGTTTATTAGTCAAGATTATGCTAGTAAATTTATGCTTATTAAGAGACTACAAAGTCTACTTTAGGTAAGTCCTGCTGATGGAATTATCTAATTGTTCTTTTTTTTTTTTAATTGACAAAACAGGGCCAAAAGGCCTTAATTATCTAATTGTTCTAGTGTTGAAGACAAAGTGCATACAATTCTAGGTTATATTCTCCTTTTATTTTGGCAGCATCACAACTGCTGTTGTACTTGGAATTATATATCGGTTTGTGCAACATGAGGTGCCACCCATGTGAATACCAGTCATTGTTCTCAAATCTCACACATTAATTATGTGGTTCCTTTATGATTATCTTACTCTTTCTTTGCTTTTGATTACAGATTTTGAGGGCAATACTACTACATGAAGAAGAACTTGCTACTGCTGCATAACCATGATTGTAGTCTGTGCTTCTATCTTCTGCATATATCAATAAAAGACTAGCAAGCATGCTGGAAGTTTGTGGACCAGAGTTTTAATTATGGAAGCATTAGTCTTTTAATGATGAAAGTAAAAAACTGCACATCCTGACAAATCAAGAGTTAATTTCTTAGTTTATGATATAATATCAAAGTTGATTATTGAATTATGGAAGCATTAGTCTTTTAATGTTCTCAGCAATAGTTTTAAGTCCTTTAATATCACTTTCAGGTGAAATAAGTTTGTATTAATGGCTCCTATGCTAAAGAATGCATATGCATATCAGCATATGCAAATTTCATCTTTTTCCTTTGTTTTTTTCAAGCAATGATGTACTACTTTTAGTGTTTTTTCATAAACACTATTCATTGGAGGAACAGAGGATTCTGGAGATTATTTTAGCTAGCTCGAAGGATAAAACAGAGCATTCCCCTAGTCTGAATGCTTTCCCCATAAAAGCTGTAATATATATTATCATAAGCTATAATGTATGAGTAGAGTTCTGAAACTATCCACCCTCTTAACAGGATCATCGCATCTGGAGGGACAAAATGACGTGAAGCACTTATCCTCTTCTTAATATCAAATGCGTATTGGTGACGATTGTGAAATTAGTCCCAAATTAGTTAGCATAATAATGTACTTATATTTATTAGATGTATTAATTATATTCTTATGTAATTAAAATATTCTATAAATTATATTATTATTATATTTAATTATATATTGAATTATATTTATATTATTAATATTTTGATGTCAAGTTTCTTTTAATATTTTGATATTTACATTATTATATATCCTATTTAATATTTATTAATCAATTTACCCATTATCAATGTGCATTTATTAGTATTTTTATTATATATTAATGTATTATTCTATGTGAATATTTTATTTCTCATTTTTTTTATTTTTCATATACTATATAGACCCATTCAGCATTAGTCGATGTCAATGAAATAATTGTTAAGAGATAATTGTTAAGAGAGATCACTAACAAGTTTTAATAATTAATTTTGCATAGTTTTTAATTGGGCCAATCAAGGTAGGGGAATTATTGTTAATTGAGCTTCTAATTATCCTAAACATTGGAAGCAGTAGGGATTCATTTTCTTGTTTTATAATTAAATTAATTGAGGTTGACGCATTTGATTGTTAGTGAGCGTTTAAATAGCCCAAAAAGAACTTTGTATTACTGATTAATTTTTACAATTTAAAATTTGGTTAATCATTAGTGATTAATTTTTACAATTTAAAATTTGTTTAATTGAGATTGAGTGATTGAGTGACCGATAAAACTTTGAAATAATTAGCTTAATTGAGGTTGACGCATTATTGTTAATTGAGCTTCTGACAATCCTAAACATAAGAAGTATTAGTGATTAATTTTTATAATTTTTTGTTGGCTTAATTGATAAGTATTGATTGACACATTATTAGTATTTTTTATTATTCTGTATGAATATTTTTATTTTTCATATTCTTTTTTATTTTTCATACTCTATCTTAGATCCTTTGAATGTTGATTCATGTAAGTGAATAAATGCTAAAACAGAGCACTAACAAGCCTTACTCATTAATTTTGCATAATTTTTAATTGAGTTAATGAAGGTTGGGGAATTCTTGTTAAATGAGCTTCTAAAGAGCATAAACATTAGAAGCAGCAAGGAGTAATTTTTTATTTTATAATTAAATTAGTTAAGGTTGATGCATTTCATTGCAGTGAGCTTCTAAATAGCTTAAATGTAATTTCATATTAGTGATTCAGTTTTTTAATTTTATATTTGCTCAATTAAGGTTGAGACATTAAGTGACTCTTGAAGCTTCCAAATAATTGGCTTAATTGAGGTTGATACATTATTGCTAAGTGAGCTTCTCACAAGCCTAAACAAGAGGAGTACTAGTTATTAATTTTAATAATCTCTAATTGCTTTAACTGAAGTTGAGGCATTACATTGCTAATTAAGCTTTCAAATAGGACGTAGAGGTTAAGTCATTAGATTGCTAAGTGAGGTTCTTACTAGCCTAATTGAGATAATTGACAAGTAATTAAATTTTTATTATCTAAATGCATTAATTAAGGTTAAGGTATTATTGTTATCTGCGCAAAGGACAAGTATAAAGAAAAGAGGTACTCGTGATTACTTTTTACAATTTCTAATTGCTGTCATTGGGGTTGAGTCATTGCATTACTAATTGTTCAAGTATTTAATTTTTTATTATCTAAGTGGCTTAATTAAGGTTAGGGCATTACTACTATATGAACTTTTGACAAGCATATATAAGACAAGAACTAATGATTAATTTTTTACAATTTCTAATTACCTTAATAGAGTTTGATAAGTATTAATAAGAGAAGTACTAGTGATTAATTTTTTTAATTGCACATTGGCTTAATAAAGGTTAAGACATTACTATGCTAATTGAGCTTCACAATACCCTAGACTAGCTAAATCTTGTGAATTTTCTTATCTTATAAATTGACTTGGTTAAGGTTGAGTCATTATAGAATTATTATTGATTAATTTTTATAATTTCTACTGACTTGGTTAAGGTTGATCCTCAAGAAGGTGATCCTACATGCTTAAGGCCACTTTGTGATAAGATCACTTCGGTGACAATGGCGAGGGGACGCTCTTGCAAGTAGAAAGAGCTTTATTCCTAAGATGAGAATCATGTTATGTTATTAATGAAAATAATTGATAATGAGGTATAAAAAGATTAAGAAATCATGTTAAACTTATTTCTGTATGATTATGTAGCTAAAATCATTATAGTTAAAAACTAAATGTTATCTCTTTCTACTGAGATTTTTATCTCACTCTTATTTGGTAATGTTTTCATATTTAAGCCAAGATGTCGTTCCTTTAGATAATAATTGAGCTTCAAAATTTTTGGGTCAACATACCCTTAGTAGGTGTAGTCAAAGCAATCCATAGCATCAAGATTATCCAGAATGACAACCAAGATCCCGGCGAGGGATAATATGTTAGGATGCATAAGTTTAACTATGTAGTGGTCACTTTTAAGGGGAGCTATGTAAAATGTCTTGACTAAATTCCCCTTTATTTTGCTTGTAAAATAGTTGTTAAGTGACCTAAGATGTAACCCCTAACCCTTGGTTACAATTAAATAAATTTGGTGTGTGTTTGTTAATTATAAACTAAGTACTTAATTAAGAATCACCAAATTTAGCAATGATTTGATTCCTTTCAAGTAAGATTAATCATGTGTTTTATTATGCAGGAAAACTTTTCAAGAAGTGCATCAAAAAGAATCAAATGCAGAAAATTGAGTTGGCCTTTTCGGCTAATTGGGCACCCAGTTGCCCAAAATAGGCACCTAAGCTCCTAGTGGCCAGTGCTTGAGTGTTGGCTAGGCTGAGAGAAAGCATTTGTTTTGGTTCCTAGGTGCTCAGGCGGTAGAGTCCCAGTGCCCAAGTGGTGTCTTGGCCGAGAAACCAAATTGTTTTTACTAGGAAAAGTCAAATTTGTGAAATAACTCTATGAATAAATTAGGTTAAGTTGTGACACCTTACTTATAAGGTAAGGTGTTACAGTTTTGGTATCAGAGTAGTCTATCTGGGAGAACTAAGGATGGATTATTAATATAGTTCTACTTTATCTATAGTGCTTGTATGATGCTATTGAATTCTGACTAACAATTGTAACAAGATATTGAGCTTGATCACCTCAATATGTTTGTTCTCTATATGAGAAAGAGATAGCGTCAAACAGGCAAGGACACTCTGCAACCATTGCTGCTAATACCATAAATATTGATCACAACGCGATGAGAAAAGCCTTTAAATACATGGCGACTGCCCTTAGAGGACAGGCAGTTACCATAACCCGAATTCTGCATCACTTGCAGGATAACGAAAATGGTAATGGAGGAAATGGGAGTCAGGAGGAGAGGGTTCCTGCTATTAATTTACAGTTTATAGGATTAACTAAATTCAGAAAGGCAAATCCCCCATCATTTCAAGGAGAATATGATCTGGTAGCAGTTGAGGGTTGGTTGAGAGAAATAGAAAAAATATTTAATGTAATGATGTGCACTGATATGCAGAAAGTGATGTTTGCTGTATATATGTTGAAAGGAGAAGCGGAATACTGGTGGAATGGTGCTAGAGGATTGTTAGAAGCACAAAATGTAGGTCACATGGGAAGTATTTAGAACCACATTCTTAGAAAAAATACTTTTCGAACAGCATTAGAAATGAAAAAGAAACTGAGTTTTTGTAGCTAAGGCAAGGAGGTATGTCTGTGGGCCAGTATGTGGCCAAATTTGAAGAGTTAGCTAAGTTCTCGTCCTATTTAAGGTACAATCAGGATGAGGGCTGGAAAGCTATGAAATTTGAATCAGGTCTAAAAGAATGCTGTGGGAGCATCTGAAATAAGAAACTATTCTATTTTAGTTAATAAGTGTTGGATTATAGAGAAGAACCTAGCAGAGGTGTAGCAGGAAAGGCAAAAGTCTGTGGGCCAGTATGTGGCCAAATTTTAGTAGTTAGCTAAGTTTTCGTCCTATTTAAAATACAACCAGGATGAGGGTTGGAAAGCTATGAAATTTGAATCAGATCTAAAACCTGAAATTTGGAATGTTGTGTTCTGTTTTAGTTAATAAGTGTAGGATTGTAGAGAAGAACCTAGCAGAGGTGCAGCAGGAAAGGCAAAAGTTCTTTAAAAGAAAAAGAGAAGAGGCAAACCAAAGCAGAAGTAATAAAAATAGAAACAATTCGGGAAAAGGAAAACAAGTGTAGGGTGACAATTAGGAAAAAAACTACCCCAAATACGGTAGATTGCATGGCAATAAGCCATGTCTGCAAGACCAGAATGTGTGCTTTAAATGTCAGAAACTAGGCCACTATATAAAAGAGTGCCTTTTATGGCAAGGAGACAAACCTATAGAATCCAGACCCTAGACTAGAGGAAGAATATTCTCTTTAACTGGAGAAGAGGTGACCCCATCAACTGATATAATACATGGTACATGCCTATTAAGAAATCATTAATTAATTGCACTATTTGACTTTGGAGTTACACATTCTTTTATCTCATATGATAGTGTGAAAAAATTGAACTTACCTATTTCAGATTTACCAGATGACCTATCTGCATCTACCCCCACTGGGGAAGAAGTCTTAACTGCCCAAGTTTGTTTAAACTGTCCACTATTTGTGAAAGACAAATTAACTGTTGTTGGCCTTATTTGTTTATCTATGTCGAATATATTTATTATTTTAGGAATGGATTGGTTATCTGTGAACAAATTATCTTAAACTGTTTTGATAAATTTGTAATCTACCCAAGAACCAATTGAATTTTTAACTACTTGTTAAGCAAGAAAATGTTTAAAAGAAGGAGCAGAAGGAGCTCAAGGATATGTTTTGATGTATTCTTTAAAAACAGAGGCTAAACAGAGTATTTCTTCTATCCTTATAATTAAGGAGTATCCTGAGGTTTTTTCCAGCTGAGGTTACCAGTTTACCCCCAGAAAGAGAGATTGAATTTTCAATTGATTTATGTAACACCCTACCTTATAAGTGAAATGTCACAACTTAACTTGATTCATTATAGGGTTAATTCACAAATTTAAGCATGTTTCTAAGTAAAACAACTTTGTTTCTCGACCTCTGCACCGCTTGGGCACTGGGACTCCATCGCCTGAGTGCCCAGGATCCAAAATTTTCATTTTCTCTCGGCCTAAGCATCGGTTGAGCGGTGGCCACTAGGCGCTTAGGCGCCTAATCTTGGCCAACTTGATTTTCTATTCTTGATTCTTATGGAAACACTTCTTGGAAATATTTCCTGCATAATAAACACATGATTAACATTACTTGAAGGAAATTAACTCATTGTTAGATTGAGTGAGTCTTAACTAAGTACTTATTCTATAATGAACATAAACACCAAATTTTTATTTTATTGTAACCAAGGGTTAGGGTTACATATTTCGTCACTTAACAACTATTTTACAAGGAAAATAAAGGGAAATTTAGTCAAGATATTTTACATAGCTCCCCTCAAAAGTAACCACTACATAGTTAATCTTGTACACCCTAACACATTATCCCTCGTCGGGATCTTGGTTGTCATTCTGAGTAATCCTAATGCTATGGATTGCTTTGACACACTGATTAAGGGTATATCGACCCAAAAATATTGAATCTCAATAATGATTTGAAGGAAGGACATCTTGGCTAAAATCTAAAAACATTAGCAAATAAAAGTGAGATAAAAATCTTAGTAGAGAGGGATAACAAGTGATTTTAAACTATAATGTGTTCAGCTACATAATCATACAGAAAATAACTTCTCTTTAATATGACCTCTCATTTGACATGTTTTCTTTATCTTGTTATGCCTTATTATCAATTTTTTTCATAAATATCATAACATAATTCTTAAATTTAGGAATAGAGCTCTTCTGCTTGCAAGGGTGTCCCCTTGCCATTATCACCAAAGTGACCTTACCATAAAGTGACCTTAATCATGTGGGATCAGCTCCTCCTTGAGGATCATATCCAAGTTTTGGTAAGATCACCCCCAATAAGGATCATATCTCAAAACTTATTGATAATGAGCATAATCATGTTAAAAAAATTTATAGTTCATGGTTCATAATTTCATATTTCCAAACAAAGTATCACAAGAGCAGGATAAGAGACATGTTATCACTCCCTACATGCTTTTTGAGTGAAGTGGTTTTGGTTTCTTAATGGGTCACGACCGAAGTGAAGGAGTTTGCTAGTCTCAAGTATATGTGTGCATGGAGTGCAAGGAGTGAGGTATTTATAAGGTGACGGTCGTGTGAGAGGTGTGTGTTGTGAGTACTTTTCTAGTGCATGTGATTAAATTCACATGGTGCCATAACTCTTATGTACTTAGCCGTGCACTTCTTCTCTTCTTCTAAAAATCTTATCTTTTTGAATTTTAAGGAGTCTATTCTGCTAGATGCTCCTAAGTTTCAGGTTAGTTTACTTAATAGCTTACAAGTGGCATAGTACTATGTACTTGGGTCATTCAAGACATGTTCTAGCCGTGCATGCAAGCTCTCTTCTTCCTGAAAGTCCTCCACTCAATAAATAGGGAGATGCCACATGGCACTTTACTCATTATGGCTTAAGGTTGCTTATGCAAGCTAGCCATAAGATGCATGGTCTTTTCTTCTTACCTGTCTATAAAATAACTTTCTATTAATTGCTTCTTGACTTCTAAACATGTAATCATTCCTTAGTACCTTGTATTTGTAGCTTCTAGCTGTTATTCTCTAGGCTTCTTAACCGTGCAAGTCCTTAGGGATTCTATCCCTTAATAGTTAAGTTGTCTTTGATAGTTTTGTTTTCTTCCTCGTAGATAGCCGTGAGAATGAACTTCTCCTTTAGGTTTGATTTTTGACCATGGGATTAATTTCATGCTAGGCTATGGTGATGACTTTTGGTACTTTATAATAAATTATTGGCTAAAATTTATTGTCTACCCGACAGTTATCTATTTTTTATTTAAGATACTTGTAGTTTATTTTATAATTTAGTTGTGGAAAAATTTCCTCTTTTATTCTTTCCTTAATGATTAAGATCACATGGTTTTAGGGAAAGATGATTTTTCTTAGCCGTGTACCTTTAGCTTCCTAGGTAATAATTTATTTCAAGTTTTCTTATGTATATATATATATACATATATACATATATATATGTATACATGTATGTATACATATATATGCATACATACATACATGTATATATGTATGTATATATATATATATATGAGAGTATTTTTTTATTATGAGAGGTGAGAGGAGTAAATCCTAACCATTAGACCGCATATGGATGGTTAGGATTAGATCTTTCTTAAATGTCACATTAACACTTAAAAAAATTATGTAACTTTATGTTTTACTTTTAACCATTCATGTAAGATTTAATGGTCAATATTTACTCCTCTCACTTTCAAATAAATCACTCATCTCACTTGATAAGGGAAAATAGCACTCAGATCCCCTAAATTTTGTGTCATTTGCAAATTACTATTAAAAACTTTAAAACCATCCTAATTGATATTCAAAGTAATAAGAATTATCCAAATTGATCTTGCCATCCATTTCCATTAAGCCACTTAACGAAAACATGGTCATGTACTTATAATTTCTAATGACGTGACACTATAATTTCTATCACATCTAAATAAATCTGAATTTTTTATTTTAAATTTATATTTTATTCATTTTATATATTTATTTAACTACATGATTTTAAGAAATTGAAAGAAAAATACATTTTAATTTACTTGCAAAAATAAATGAGTATTAATTAGGATGAGTATTTAACCATCTAGAAAGAGTAATTTGGGTCACACAAACATTTAAACATATGAAAGAATCAATTTGGGTAATTCTTATAATTTAAGTATTAATTAGGACGATTTTAAAGTTTGTAATGGTGAATTGTGTAACATTCCCTAAAACATGAAACATATTTTATATTTTGATTATGATTGTGAATATATATATTATTTATATGTTCTCTTTATTAAAAAGGTTTATTAGAACATGAAAAAGGGTCCAAGTTATATAATGAAAGTTAGTTTAAAGTAATAACTAACCTTAACTAATTATGATTTAATTATGAAAATTTAGACAAAATGGATAACCTAGAAGGTCTAAAACCTAAAACTAGTCTAACCCAAGATAGAAACCTAATCTAATGATATAAGCCCATAAGTTAATTAAGGAAAAAGACAAAGAATTTGTCTTTCTAAGAATGCTTCACGTGAGAGTAAGGGAAAAGAAAGAAAAGGTTATGAAATGTCTAAGAGTAGAATATGCCAAGGAATAAATCATGGCATTAATGACAAGAGAATCTCTTTTAAGAAAGAAAGGATGTCCACATGACATGCAAGGTGGAAAGGAGACAAGAGAAGTTTCTAGGAAAAAAGTAAGGAAGAAGACTTCTCAAGTAAGTTAGCCTAAGAGGAAGACAAATAAGTTGCCTTCTTAGGAGTGTCACATGTGAAGAATCAAAGAAAAGAAAGAAAAGAATGTTATTTCCTAAGTCAAAAAGAAAAGAAGAAGCAAACGAAACTAGTTAGATATATGAGTCTTGAAATGAAACTAGACTAGGAAACTATGTTACTCCAAACAAACTAAATAATGATTAGGTAAAAGAATAAGGTGCCAAATGTCTTCACCCCATTAAGAGACGAATAGCTATCAAGGAATGCTATTTTCTTAGTCAAAAAAGGGAAAATATCACATCCAAATACATTTCATGGCCATGCATTAGCTTGCATGAATAAACTAAGTTGTCAATTCAAGAAGTTCCATAGATGAGTTAAAGTTAGTAATTATGACTATTTGATAAAGAAGAGATAAAAACCCCAAGAAACCATCAGCATGCATGGCTAAGTTCCATGAGAAATTAGATGACATAAGCTAATTAATGAGGATAGTTTGGATATTGAGTCTTAAAATGGAACAAGATGAACTAACTAGGTTACAAACCCTAACTAAGCAATTATAAGCCTTAAGATAAGATGTCATATGGCACAACCCTAGCTAAGCCTTCAATTAGGCACATTGCCTTAAACAAGAAGTAGTCTCTTAGACAAGACAACTTCATTCACTCACGGCACCCACCCTCACTCTCTCATTAGACCATGCACTCTCACACACTCACCCTCACTCTATAGATATCTCACCTCATGCATTCCATGCACACACACACTTGAACCTTACTAAAACTTTGCCCAAGTCACTTTAGAGCTCTAATTCGTGACCTTCAAGGAGGAATCAAAAAACCAAAAACATAATCAAGTGTAGGGAGTGATAACTCTTCTGTTTCCACTCTTGTTTAATGTGTTCTCTTTATATTTGTTGAAATGTTTTATTCTTTAATGAATGGTTCTTTTCTTCTACTCATTCTATTATCATTTTGTGACACTTTTACTTGGAAAGATGAAACCATGAACCATGGACTATGAACTTTTAAGATGACTATGCCTATTATTAATAAATTTTGAGAAATGATTCTTATGGGGAGTGATATCACCAAAACTTGGAAATGATCCTCAAGAAGGTGATCCCACATGATTAAGGCCACTTTGATAGTAAGGTCACTTCAGTAGCAAAGGCAAGGGGACGGCCTTGCAAGAGGAAAGATCTCTATTCCTAAATTTAAGAATCATGTTATGATGCTTTTATGAAGATGATTGATAATAAGGTATAAATGAATAAGAAATCATGTTAAATGAGAGATTATGTTAAAGAGAAGATATTTTTTATATGAATATACAGCTAAAAACATTATGGTTCTAAAGTAACTTATTATTACTCTCTGTTGAGATTTTATCTCACCATTTGTTCTAATATTTTCAAATTAAGACACTATGCCTTTTCTGCAAATCATTGTGGAAATATAGTACTTTTGGGTTGATATACCCATTGTAGGAACACTGAAGGCAATACATAGCATCAGGATCATGGAAAACGACAATCAGGACCCTAGAGAGGGATAGGGTTTTAATTCTATGATGTAACAAAGTAATTATGTATAAGTCACCTTTTGTTAGGAGGGGTTTGTGAAATAACTTACCTTAGTACCCCTTCATTTTGAATGTATTATAGTTGACTAGGTGACTTATAATGTAAACCCTAACCCTTGTGCTATAAATAAACATGTTTGATGTACAATTTGTGTGATTGTGTTAGTATGTTTCCCTAAAAATCTAAATCTAACCAAGATGATAAATGAAGAAATTGACATCTTTAAATCAAGGACAAGATATGTCTAGGAATGCTTAAAAGAATCCTGAATTGATAGGTCAAGTATCCAAGAATTAGTTAAAACTAGAAAACAAGTTGGCCTTTTAGGTCAACTGGGCAACCACTCTGGGTGCCTAAGAGGTGAGTTAGTCAAGATTGAGAGCCTAAGTGCGCAGTGGCCACTACCCAGGCACTGGCCTAGCCGAGACAGGGCCTCAATTTTGTGCCCTAGGCCCTCAAGCAATGGAAGCCGACACCCAGGTGGTGGAATGGTCGAGGGCCCTAAAAGTTTTACCCAGAAAGAAGCCAAGTTTGGAGTCTAGTTGAGTTAAGATATGAACTCTGATGAACTAAGGTTAAGCAAACCTTGATTCCTTAATCTAAAATAGCTTTAAGAGCCATGAGCATTTATGATTGGTTCAACTAGATCATAATGTTATGTTATGAGTGTGGTTAGAACCCTAAAGTTTATAATAAATTAGCCTAAAGTTTGGAAATGTAGAAATGTTAAAGAGAAATGAATGTGTAAGTTTTTAATAGTTTTAGCCCTTAGAAGGAAAAGACAATCAATAAGAGTTGTTTAACTTCAAGCTAAAACTTTGTTTAGTGAAGTTAATTAAGCAAGCCTTGTGACACAATACCTATAAGGTAGGGTGTTACAAATTACAAATAACCCAAAGTTTAAGGGGTGTAAGTACTTTTTTCTATATATATATATATATATATATATATATATATATACCATATCATATTTTAAATTTTTTAGATTTAGCTATATCGCCGTATCAATATCGTATCTGATATTTGTGCTTCATAAATTAAATTGTATTGAAAACTTTTTCTTTTTTCTGTAAGTTTGTTCACTTTTTTCAAGGATTAAAACTTGGAGATAAGAAGGTTTAGGAACAATACAGAAAGATATACGCTAAATAAGGTCACCTTACTCAATTAAGTTTAGTATAAAATGTTTAAGCAAAGTTTTTCACCTACTTATCAAACTCAAGTTTATAAAAGCCTTAGTAGTAGAAATTAATGATATTTTTAAGAACTTAGCTCAAACACTTTACTTATTGGAAAATGTCTCCTAAACACTGAAAAATTTTGAAAGACAATTGAGATGGGATGACAAGGGATGCGATAACTAAAAGATATGAGAAGAGCTTAACACAGTGATTTATACTGGTTTAGTTAAAATAATGGGCTTGCGTCTAGTCCTCAGTTTTCACTGAGATTTTCATATTCACCATAAGTTTTCTTTAATTCATAATTGCATATCCAAGTTAGAATATATGTATTCTTTCTTCCACACTAACCTCTTCAGGCTAAATAGAATGGAGATAACAATCTCACAATAACACACTAGCTAGAAACACACCTATGATCACTACCGGATCAAGGTTACAAGTATATGACAAGAGTTTGTATATGGGTAGGCTCTAAGAAAACTAAAAGATTAAATAACAAAGTATGGCAAAGCTTTCTTTAACCTATACTAGGATTCTCTTTATGTAAGCACAAGTGTAGTAACAAGCAAGGTTGGAAGAGGGAAACTTATCATTGTTCTATTGTTTCTCAAATGTTAGCATAATCCAACAAAGATCGTTCAACTTAAATCTCTTATATAGGCTTGAAAAACTAGCCGTTGATGCTCCGAAAAACCTTCTGAGACAGACAAACAACTTACTCGTCATTGAGCTTGTCGTTTTCTATCTATCAGGAAAAATTGTACTTTTGTAACAGTGACGTTGAGTAGGGTGCATGTTCATCTCTTTGTTCAACTTGACTATGTTCATCTCTCTTTGTTCAACCACCGTGCTCAAGGCCTGACTTTGCTCAAATGAATTTCTTCCAGATTAACATTTCTGAATTCATCTCTTACATAATAGATTTTGTTCTTCTTGTCTCTTTTAGACTTCTATTCTTGTTAACTAGAAAGCCACTATTTTCAGCTTGCGTAACACCTTCTCAGTTAGCATCAGAGTCATAAGTTTTGATCAATTTTTCTCATTCTTGATGTTTCTTATTAGTTTCTAAGTATTTTATCAAACCAAACAAAATCTAAGTATCAGCTAATTGCTTATGAAGATAGTGTCCTAGAAAGATAATTCAATGAATCCTTGATGCACACATCCCTTCAATAATTGAAAATTAAGTGGGTCAAGGAAAAAAGGTGAAATACATTCCTACACGGTCTTAAACAACTGAAAATTGTTGTTCGAAGTGTAGAAGTCATTATGTGACTGTATTAATCAATTTCAAAAGCATGAACGCTAAAAGATTGAGCTTAAGCTTTAAAAGCTACCATGTCCATAATTAATAATCTTTGCTCAGTTTTAAGCAATTCATTTATGGTTGATGAAAGACTATTGCAGGACCTAGAACCAAATGTAATACCATAAAGGAATAGTGTGACACCTCTAATTTTACTAGGAGTAATCACGTAACTTCATCTTAAATTGCTAGCATAACTATATTTTTTTTAAAGAACAAATTCCACTATTTACATTGGAATATTTATTATTCTCATTGCATGATTAATTACTTTAAACTTGTAAACAAATTATTAAGAAGCTTATTATTATTACAAAGTATTTACAAATAAAAACATGGAGCATTTCACAAGAGCCCTATATATATATATATATATATACATACACATCTGCTACAGTAGCTTGCTACTAGTTGTTCCCATCCAGGGTGATTATGTAATATTTTGGATTATCCTCGCTGGATCATCAAAACTTGAGATAAAGGTTCATGTGATATCTATATCTATATATATATATATATACACGTACGCATGTGCTACAGTAGCTTGCTACTAGTTGTTCCCATCCATGGTGATTATGTAATATTCTAGATTACCCTCACTGGATTATCAAAACTTGAGATAAAGATTCATGTGATATCTAACTCAACCAGTATAGTTATAGTAGGCATCTTCAGGCAGTTTTCTTTAGAAATATCATAATAACATTGTGAGAATTAAAATTCGCTGTAAGTAATAACAATAGTTTTAAAACAGAGTTGAAACCTATGATACTTGCAACTGTATAAATTACAGACAATATCTCTATGGTCACACAGAGATTCAAGGGATACAAGTTTATATGAAACCACCATTATGCAACATTTATATAGTAAATAAAATTGCTGTTACAATACCAAAAAAAAAAGAATAAGCTTTAAAGGAGAAAAAAAGAAAAAGAAGAGAAAGAGAATGATTTGGATGAGTATTATAAAAAAAAAAAAAAGAAAGAAAGATGTTTGTTATTTAAGTCTCACATTTAACAAAGAAGTTTAATGTTTTACTTTCAAGACCCACATCGAAAAAATAGTAAACTTCCTTCTCCTAGAAATGATTATATGTAGACTATAAGATAAATAAATTCAATTGCCTCTCCCACCTAGACTTTTTATTAAAGAGTTAGAGGTTCTAGTAAATTTTGAGAGTAGGATTTGACGTCGATTTAGATTTTGAATTATCTTATCTTAAGCTAGGTGAGTAAATATTTTATTTAGTGACATTTTTTAATGTTTTTATTTTATTTTATTTTATATTTTTCATTAAGCAATTTTGGGTAGTGAATTTAGGGTTTAGGCTTTGATATCCAGAATTATTTAAGATTTAAGGATTCAATTGGGAAGATCAATTATATATGATTGATACTAAATTATTAGTATTTTTCTATGGTTATAGAATGGTATGAAAACCTCCCGTTCACCAAGGTGAATTGTTGGAGCAAGACCGTATTGGAAATCGCTAAGTACTGTGAGCGATTACTATTTGCTACATGCCTATTTGTGATTTTTAAGTTTTAAATGGATTTTAGAACTTCTATTTTGAATATATTAGAGCTTTAGGTACTCTTAAGACAAGCAAAATTTTGAAAAACTCATTATTTGCTTTTGAGCATGGCTACAACAAATTCTTTATTGAATTGATAAATTTTGTTATCAAAAAAATATTGATAATGGCTTGGAAACAATTGTGATAATTGTTTCACATATCAATTTTGAACCAATGATAGTTATTGTTACTGATAATGGTTTTTGGACCATTAATGGTAATTGTTTCAAAATATTGTTTGGCACTATATTGATTATTGTTACAGGTATTGATTGCTCATGAAAAGCATATCTGAAAAATAATTTTGAGTGAGTTTTTTGATGTTAGAAAATATTCTCTTTGAAATAAGATTTATTTTAAATTAGAATTTTTATTTACACTTGAAAATTCATTTTATTGAGGAGTATCTTAATATATTTTTTTGTAAACTATTTTCCTGGAGGGAAAACGATGTCAGAATATTGTGTACAACAACAGTAAATGTTAGTCTTTGTACACCTAGAATTAGACTCTGCATGGAAGATGCTAACTCTGTGTTAAGTTAGTACACATGGATTGGTTATGGATTTAAAGCGTGATGTTCATTAGTTCAAGTTGTGTGCTTCTCAGATTTAGTTCAAGTCATGTGCTTGTCAGTTTGGTTAGTTTACTTGCGAGATATGAGCTCAATCTGTTCAGTTCAACCCTTGGGCTTGTTAGTTTGATTAGCTTATCCTGCGTACAGTGTGCTCAGTTTGTTTTGATTCTGTCTAGTGAATATATCGTTTATATTTTAATTGATTATTTCAGATTTTGAATATTAAAAATATTAATCTATTGACTTACTATTCTATGAAATTCTTTTAACAGAAATTATTATGATCACAAGTTTAAATTGTTTTATTTTAAAAAATATTATTTTTTATGTTATCTTATTATTTATTAATTCTTAATTAATTTTTTTTATACATACATTTTCAGCGTTTTTCATATAAAAAACTCATGCTCTTACTTGTCTCATTTCTAATGTAGTGAGTATTAACTACTTACTGAATTGTAAACTCACTAAAATCCTAATTATATTTCTTTTTTCAAATAAATGACAAAGTGATTACTTCTGATTTTGCTCCTTCAGTTTGATCAAGGGAGTCTACAATTGCTTTGGTGAGCCTGATACATTGTTGGTATGAAAAATGTTTTAGTATTTAATTTAGTTTGTTATATATTTTGATTTGAAAGCCTTGTAAGCTGGTACTCTTAGATGTTCTCTATTATTTTTACAAGTAAAATCCATATCAGTCTATTATGTGTTGTTACTGATTGGACTACTTTATGTTATTTTATTTTGTAATCAATTTTTAGTGATTAAAATTTACCTAAAACAGAGCACTCATCACTGCCCCACCACCACAGCACAGCTACTGCACCCACACAGCATCGTCTACACCCACCGGCCTCACCCGCACCACGCCACAAGCCACCACTGCCCACACACTTCAGCATCTCCACAGCACACTTCCAACTCTGCATCAAGCCACCACACAAGCACGGAACAACACTGCTTCTGCACTTCACCAGCACGCGCAGGTCACGATACTCCTCACCGCCAAAATCCACTCCTCTAGACGTAACCAGCCATAGGCCTTCCTTCTTTTTTATGGTTGTTAATTCATTTTTGCTCCTGTTACTTTTTAATTTAATCTTCGTGTTTTTTTTAGGCTACTGTTACTGTTTCATTTTTGTACTGTTACTTTCAATATGTCATACTAAGATCGGATTTACAATAGGTTGGCCCATTGGGTTAATGCGCTTTTGTGCCCAAGTTAACTATAGCTTTGGTTTGTGGGCTACAAGTAATTAATTTGATAAAAAAATAATAAATAAATAAGGTTTAGATTTTAGAAAGAGACTTTTTGCTTATTATCGAGTTTGAGTTCTTTTTTTATTGATTGCACTCTTAGTTGGGTTAAAATAAAATAAAAATTGAATAAAAATAATAATTGTTTAATCTTGTGTATCTAGTTTATCTGTTATATGCCTTGTTATGCTTTAACATTTTATCTCAATCATGATATTTTACTTTTTATCTTATTTGATTATTTGTCATTTCATAATATTTTTATTATTATTTATTTTTTAAGTTGATTCCTAAAACTTAAATAATTAATTTAAGTCATTTGAGTTATGTTAACTCGTTAATTTATAAAATAATCTAATTGAGGTATTATTGTAGTGACAATTTTTTGATCTCAAAATTAAATTTAATTAATTAATTATTAATCAACTAAGAATAACGTTACTGTGATAACTCTTCTATTTCAAAAATATTTAAGATCACTAACGGTTAATGTTGTCATGACGACTCTTTGACTTGAAAATGATATAGATTTCCTATTTAATCATTAAAATATTCCTTTTACATAATCATTTTAAAATTTTTAATTAATTAATTAGGGACGATATTATCGTGACGGCTCTTCCGTTCCAAAAATATTTTAGAATCACTAATTGTCAATATTACCGTGATAACTCTTTGACTTGAAAGTTATGTATATTTTTTATTTAATCATTAAGATATTATTTTTACATAATTATTTTAAAATCCACAATTAATTAATTAGGGATAATGTTGCTGTAACGGCTCTTCCATCTAGAAAATATTTTAGAATTACTAACAGGCAATGTTACCATGATAGTTCTTTGACTAAAAAGTGACATAACTATTGATCATTTTCTTAAAATCAATCAATCATTATGAAAGGACTTTAATTTAATCAAATCTTAAATTTAACTTTTCAACGCACAAGCATTTTACATTAATCAACACACAAATCATTTCATATTTAATCAATCTTTAATTAAAATCTTACAACTCACATGCATTTTCTACAAAAACTATGCAACTTTGATTTTTCATTGCACGTTGAGATATGTAGGCACACAAGGCAGGCCAAAATTGTAAATATTTTTAATTAATTCTCTGCTTATTTTTATCACTCTTTATTATTTGCTATCTTATTTTTTTGGGGTAAATTAAATATAATTTGAAGTCATAATAATTTTTACATAATTAGCTTTAGGATAACTATTTTAGGACGGATGTATCAAGATAAAGTATGATTAAGTTCCTACACTTCCCTAAGCATAATCAAACTCCCGATCCTGACCTCATTTTTAAAGACTGATTTTCTTTCAAAAAGGATTTTTCTAATTATTTTTCCATTCAAATAAATATTAGTGGCGACTCCGAATTTTTTTTTATAAATTTCGTTGTCTCTCATCGCGACATTCTCTGGATACGTTGTGACAGAAGCTACAATGATTTCCAAACTTATTTTTTTTCAAAAAAATAAATATAACCCATTCAGTTGATCCTCATGCTTTTTCTCAAGTGGTAAAGCAAGGCTATATATGTTTGGGCCTCTATAATCCTTGAGTTTTTGCGTCTTGAGTAACCAACACCTTTCTATTTTATGTCACTTCCACAATTTTTAAATACCAAAAGTAAAAAATATACCACCTCATAACATTTACATTTTCTAGGAAATAGAAGCATGGAGTCTTTTTCATAGACATTAATATTTAATATAAGTATATTTTCATTAGGATTTTTATCTGAGCATAATGTTAACATCATTTATATGTCAAACTAATATCACTTAATTAACTACTCTTGTATCAAAAGAGACAGTTTCAAATCCCTATTCTTAGGCATCCAAGGACAAAATGATAAGTTTATAGTTTCTAACTTTATTTATCCCAACAAGATTTAGAACCAAAATCAGATTGTGATATTCTAATACCACAAGCCAATTATCTTATTTATTAGTTTTTTATTTCATATAGTATATTAATTAAAATTCCTAACTCTTGACTGAAACATTTATCACTTCTTAATCAATAGATAATTTCGTAACTAACTCTTGAAACAGAAGCATTCCTATGAGAAGAAAATTTCACCAATTGTCATTTTTCATGTCAAAACCATAAATAACAATGACTGATTACTCAAGCTGTTCAAAACAGTAGTACTAATTTGATTAATCAATAAAACCATCAAAACTAAGTTCGATAGGAATCTTTAAACTTAGTACATATATAATCATGAGATACTAAATTATACCCTCAACTGTCATTTTGAAGCTTACATAATTATCTAACACTTAAATTAAACCAAACGCTTGTAGCATGTTTAGAATCTTTCAAATTACCAAAATTTGAATTAACAAATCCTTCAAACTATAGCATAAATATACTCATGTTTACCATTAACATTGTATCAAATCCATTAAATCTGTCGCAAACAAAACATAGATTATAGGCTTATATATTTACCCAAGTTAGATCCCAACTCATAGTTCGAAAGTTTACAAAAGTTGCTATATCATAGCAAAACATAATATCTTAAGTTAATAACCTTAAATAAGCCTGTCGATGATTCCAATTATCAACCATAGCTTAATATTTTTAACTCATATGTAATCAGAAGGACATATTCTCTCCATCACTCCAATCTTGTTTTTCTTCAAAGTCAGTATCCTATTAAAACTACAACACACGTAAACTTTTCCTAAAACCATCTCATTAACTTCTCATTTCTAAAATAACCACTGTATCACTTAAATCATATTCATATTAAGTCTATATCATAAATTAGATTAACAAGAAAATTGCATCTATCATTTAAGCACTTTTAATCAGTATCAACATATTCTTTTCAAATTTATCTTGCATAATAAGTGGACACCTAGTCCATTATGAAACTATATATATATTGAGTATATCGTGTAAACTTAAATTGCTAGACTTGGCCTTTCTATTTGTAAACCATACTAGCCTGCATAATGTTTCAGTACAAACATATCCCTTAGCAATCATGTTTATCTTTAACTATTGTTTCATAAGGATATAGAGCAATCATACAAATGACTCAAACCAGCAATAGATTATCATACTTAAATGATAAAGAATTTACCCTAAATTTTCGTACAGGCACTTGCAATCAAATCAGACTTTGACTTTTTCTATAACATAGACAATGAGGGAAATTTACTGATTCAGAATTTTTGAAAGAAACAGTAAACATCTTAATAGGTCGCTAATAGCATCTTAATCATAAGTATGCTCGGGCCCATACCATAATTTCAACGCTATTATAGAATACTTGCTCCATTATTTACAAGGACAACCTAAAGTTCTGATACCAACTTTGTCACAACCCGTACTAGGAGTTTACGACTAACATATGACAAAAGCTTACCATAAGTTTACTTAAGTTATACAAGCCTCAAACTTATAATAGGGTATCAGAAAATACTTTATTTTAGAATAAATTTAAACTTATAATATTCGATAGGCAAATCTCAATCACCAATAATTTATAACAAAATAAAATATCATAAAGTAGTCTAATAGGTAACTATATATAACAGACTGACATAGATCCTATTTGTAAAAATAATGGAGCACATATAAGAATTTGCCTACAAGGCTTTCAAATAAAAATCTAAAACAAATTGAAATAAATATTAAAACTTTCTCACATGAACAATGTGTTGAGCTCACCAAAATAACTGTAGACTTCTTCAATCAAATTAGAGGAGTAAAATTAGAAACAATCTCTTTACTTTTATATGGAAAATAATATAACCTCAATTTGGGTGAGTTTACAACTCAATTTGCAGTTAATACCTATTATACTAAAAACGGGACAAACAAGACCATGAGTTTTTTCATGAGTAATAAAAAATGATTTCTGAAATAATAGAGAGCAAATAAAATTAAATAAAAATACTGGAAAAAATATTACAAGCATATGTAACTCTTTCTAAAATATAGCAGTTTTAAATCATAGTCATTATAAATTTTCACTAAAAAATAATAAAAACATTATTGTCAATAAACAATTTCTAATAAAAAACCTCAAACATTGAGAAAATTAATTAGAATAAAATCCAAATGTAATAAATCCTAAGCAAAACCAGAATTGACTGAGTACACAGTTTGCGAGATAAGATAACAATCTGACAAGCTTAAGGTTTGAATTAAATTGACCAAGCACACAGCTTGCGAGTTAACTAACAATTTAACAAGCACACGACTTGAATTGAATCTGACAAGTCCACGGCTTGAACTAATGAGCATCACGCTCAAAACCATAACCAACTCATGTGTACTAACTTAACATAGAGTTAACATCTTTTCTACTCTGTTTAATTTTAAGTGCACTAAGGTTAACATTTACTTCTATTAGACATAGTGTTCTGACATTGTTTTCTCCAAATAAAATAATTTATAAAAATATATAATAACATATTTCTCAAAAAAATAAACCTTCGAGTGGAAATAAAAATTTTAATTTATTAAAATAAATCTTATTTGAAAGAGAATATTTCTGACATTAGAAAACTCACTCAAAAATATTTTTTAGATATACTTTTCATAAGCAACCAATACCTGTAATAATAATCAATATAGTTTCAAATCATTTTCTGAAACAATTTTCATTAATGATCAAAAAACCATTGTCTATAATGATAACTATCATTATTTTAAAACTAATATATCAAACAATTATCACAATAGTTATAAAAGTCATTATCAATATATTTTTTATAGCAAAATTTATGAATTCACCTAAAAATTCATTATAACCACGTTGAAAAGCCAATAATGAGATTTCTAAAATTTTACTTGTCCTAAGAGTACCTAAAGTTCTTATATATTCAAAATAAAAATTATAAAATCTGTTTGAAGCTTAAAAATCACAAGTAGACATGTAGTAAATAGTAACTACTCATAGTATATAGCAATTTTCAATTGAATCTTTCTCTAATGATTTGTCTTAGTGAATTGGAGGTTTCTTGTATCATTTTATAACAATAAAAAAATTACTAATTTAGTATCAATCATAGGCAATTGCCCTAAATCCTAAATATTTCTATATTCTAAAGCCTAAATTAACTACAAAAAACTATCCAAATCAAGTATTACTCATTAGAGAAATTGAATAATCAAATTTTAATTTTGAGTTACCGGAACAAGCAAAAGAAATAATCTTTTGGGAATGATTAGCGTAGACCCTTTATCGTACAACAATTCTTGACTTTGCAGACTTTCTCCAATGGTGGCTTGAAAAAAGGAGACGTAGTGTGTGAAAATCTCATAAAACAGCAACCCAAGATTTGATGGTATGGTGAAATAATGAGTGGAGAGGAAGAAAAAGAATGAGAGAGGCTGTACAAGAGGGAAATGTAGCAGGCTGCAAAATTAGGATTCTTGGAATATGGGGGTGTTGTACGTGGGTTTGTTATATTTGGGATAGGCTTTGTGTTTTTCTTTTCTTTCTTTCTTTTTTTTACCCTATCCTATTATTTTGTTTTAACCGTATTGTCACATGTCACTTAGAATAAGATGGTGGGTCTGAAGTTTTTCATTTCTAATTTTAGTCCCTTTTTCTTGGACATTTAGGGTAATACCACAAAAAAAAAAATCTAACCATGCCTTCAAGAGATTTCTCATTAGCTTCATGTGAAAGGTTTATTCTAAAACTTTCTTTAAGGGTACTAAACCACTTGGCCACATTGATTCTATTCATGTTCAAACATTACTAGCTTTTACTTCTATTTGTACCTTATCTCTTTTTTACTTCAACCATCAATTTTTCTCAAGTTTTTTTTTTTATATAGATACACCTAGGGTTACTATGCCACAGAGAAGGGTTGATTGTAGAATAAAATACTTATTTTACCCATTTTTAATCAACGATTAAGTACTATTTCTAGAGGAAAACATCCATGCATCAGATATATACTTATTTACACAAAAGAAGTATGCACATAGTGCACTTTGTCCGGGTGCCACGAAAAAAAAAAAAAAAGACAATTCAAAGCATACGGGACAAGTCAGTAGTCCCCTACCATACCATCATGTGACACCCTACTCCATACATAACAAGTTAATTACATATACATAATTATACATTGTTCTTCCACCACATCCTCTAATCAAAGTAGTAGATCTTGATATTCCTCAAGATGTTCACAAATCCTTCCTCGTCCGGAACATACACCCACACATACTCGAGCTTAATAACAATAGTGGTATTCATCTTCCTAAATAACCCTCACTTTCCTTTGAAAACACCATGGTAACAAAAAAACAGAGTGAGAATAAGTTTCTCAATGAAACTAAAGCATAGAAAAAAGGTTAAAACTGTATTTTGGTCCTTAAAGTTTAGCAAAAATTTTAATTTAGTCCCAAATATTTAATTTGTACCAATTTCATTCCAGACGTTATAAAATTGTGTCAATGTAATCCTTTTTACTAACGAAATCCATTTTACTACTACTATTTTAGTTCAATTTTACTAATTAATTCTACCATTAAAGCAAGTTTAAAGAAATTACATCTCAAAATGGACTTAATTTGGTAGAATGGACCTAAAATAACAATTGAAATATGGATATTATTAGTGAAAAGGATTACATTGGCACAATTTCATAACATCTGGGATGAAATTGGTACAAATTAAACATTTTGGACTAAATTGAAATTTCGATTAAATTTTAGCAATCAAAATAGAGTTTTAGCCTAAAAAAAAATACCATGATGAGTCTAGCTATATAAACTACAGAAAGTAGAAATCATGGCTGCACAACAATAATACAATAATAACCATACTTAATATAAATCTTGGCTTTAAGGATACATTCCTGCACTCAAGCATGAAAGCATATAAACTTAAATAAAATGCAGTCTTTTAAGGGTTTTTGCTTTCAATTAACCACTTGCATGTTTCACATAGTTCAAAAACTTTTTCTTTGGCCAGGGATATCTTGAAACTTGGTATTACACATCATGACAACAATGCAAGGATATGGAGATCACCTCCCTTATCAAGGATTCTTGCATTTCATGTTTATTACATTTAACTAAAGGAAAAATTCATAAGAAGCTATACATGTATCATGAGTCAAGCATCAATATACTTGAGCAAAGAATTTAATTTGACAAAACATTAAATATATCACGGTTCAAGTATTCCAAATTTCCATATAGTTCAAGAGTTCAATATTCAAGTTCAAGAGTCATATCTCTGGGTTCTCTAGTCTAGGTTATGAAGTCCATAAAATTCAGCCATGGTCCATGTAATATGCCTAGTTTGCAAGTTAACCATTTATGGCCATGGCATACAAATATCCTAATCATATGTTGTTGTGAGATTTCTGCAAGTGCACAAATCGCTCAAGTAATAAAGGAATCCAAAAGGACTTAGTATTGTCCCACAAGAATTAAATTTGATTACCAAAGTTGAAACTACTTAATCTTAATTAAGAAAAATAATTAAAGAGAACAATTAATATGAAAGTAACGTTTAAACAAAATAGATAAAGTAATCAATCAAAGAGAGAGATCTAGGGCTTTTGATTTCACCTTGTTAGGCCTTTTGCTACCTTAATCGATTCGCATACCTATTCTTTAATTCTCAATTTCAAGATATAATCTCCTAAGTTATTTAATACTCCCTCTTAGGTAGACATTAAAACTATCCTTAAACTGACCTAACTTATCTTCCTTAAGCATAAATTAAATCAATATTAAGAATGCATTATAACTCATGAGAGATTGTTAAATGATTTACACAAATCATGCACAATACACAAATCATGAAATTCCATTCAAGATGCTTTCCATACAATTACCTTTCGGTCTCATGTATGTCATCTAATCATCTAACTCGTCCTCACGCAATTAAAAGCATTAAGAACATAATTGAATTGAATTCAAATTCAAAAGACAAGAAATATGTAATTGAATTAACAAAGATAAACAAAACTTCTAACTTGGATTCATCTATACCCTAGAATAAAGAACTTAAACATTAAGAAAAGAAAACACACAAACTAAAACACTAAACTCAAAGTTGGCCTCTAAGCCCCCCAGCTTACCAAACTACTTTCTCCTTGCTCCTTTTATAGCCTTCAAAGAACTTAAGGCAACTAATGTCACAAGCTGTCGGTGCCTCAAAGACTTGCGTTGACTTGTAGCAGATTTTCTACTTGAAGATGACAGAATCAAAAAATGTCATCAACATAAGATTTGTAGATCTGTCTCTTAGCTTTCCAACGCCAGTAGAATCATGTCAATTGGATCTCTAGAGTGAGAGTTATGCCTAAAATATTGCAACAGGTTTCACAGCAAAAGTTTTCTGAAAATAGCATTTGACCAAATCTTCTTTTCCCCGTGATTATTGAATTCCGTTGATTGATTTTCCTAATTTGCATGTAGAATTGATTCCAAATCAATTTACCTATAATATATATTCAAATCAATTATGAGAGAATAGCTAATAATATCATAATAAAGATATGCAATAAATGTGCAATATATGATTTATCACATGCACTTGTGCATCCACACAACAGTTGAAATATAAAGAATTGTCAATTCTCACATTAAGAACATCAACCAGGGAAATCAAATGGTTCAGCATAGTGGTTGGTAGTTGACTTCAAACCATGTACTAAGCATTCCTCCGTGCAAAAAACCTGGCTTGAAGTATTTACTTACTAATTTGATGAATACAGGAGTTAACTTCCAATTCATTCTTAGCCAGATTTAGCAAATGTGCTCGGTCGAATATATGGGAGGCACACATATGCTAGACTGAATTAGTAGTCCTAAATTATGGATCTGTGTTGAAAGATTTTTGAAATGAAAGAAGGAACCATAAAGTTGTGTGAAATCACACGGGCCACGGGCCATGCGGTTCCAGGTAGTGTGCGCACAAAATCATTTCACGTTAAAACATAGCACAGTCGTGTGATTTCACACAGCCTGTGGAGTTAGGGTACATGGTCTTGTAATCAGGCATGGCCTTAGCCATGTACCTCTTAGGTATTGATGCACGAGAGGTGCATCAGGCAATGCACGACCGAGTGATTTCACATGCCTCATGCGATGAAGTGCTGCATGGCTGTGTGATATTACACGGCCTGTGTTTCTCCAATTTTGAATTTTCTAACTCCAAACACTAGTGTTTGTTTATGAATCATTCGATCATGGATAAATATTTGTTTATGAAGATATGTTTATAAGTCTATAAAAGATTGGCTCCACCCATAATCAAAATTAATCCAAAGGATTCCAAATCTATCCTGGTTTCCTTTTGTGCACAGGAAGTAAAACAAGAATATCCTTCTCTAAAATACCATTGGTGTTATTGGCTTAATTGTGTGTGTGCAAAACACATCATGTGCCTTCATTATATTCTGAAAGAAATTCGCCATGGTCCATTTGCACCTAGTGATCTTGAAAACTAGTGGGGCGAATTAAGCCTAAAAGAAAGTGTATTGGCACGCCTTGAAGAGCTGTGCATAAATTTCTTATTGTTATAAAGTTCTCCACCAAATCTTCTCAAGGAGCCATCATCACCCGAAATCACCACCAATAATCTGATAGTTGTTCCTAAATTATGTTTTTATTTTTCAAATAAAAAGTAATTTGACATACAATATGTTAGTGGATTTCAAGACACTAGAATAAGTGTGAGAGGGTGAATGCTAGCATATTATGGCACTACTCTTTCATCATTCTAAAATCATTTATAGAAAGTAGAAAGGAAAAGGATCTCATCTTTATCATGATTTTCAGATGATTGATTTGCAAAAACAAATGCTCCAAGATTATTGAGACCTAAATTTTGATGGAGTAAGGCTTTAATCTCATTTGATGGTCCATCCAAGAGTTCCTCCTAGAGTGGTATCATATTGGGGGATATGGTGTTATTGGCTGGGAGATATAACATTTCAACATAAAATTAGTATGTCCATAACTTTTTTATTGTCTATTTTCAAATAAAAGGAAACAAAAATCTCTCACCTTTTCTCTCAAGAATTAAACTTCTACTTTTCTTTTTTTTTTTTTGGTGTGTTCTTTCTTTTTTAGCTCCCAAACAAAAGTTAAAGTTGGGGAAGAACGATAAAGACTTATAAGTTGAAGTTCACCAAGTACAAAATTATGTTGTTACAACTTAATTCACTAGGTATAAATGTAATTGGATTATCAAAACTATTAAGGAATGATTCCAAAGGTTCAAGGGAATAGGACCCTCAAACATACTCATACAAATCTAGTAAATAAAATACAGCACAAAAATAACCATAGAAAGGAAATTAACGAATGACAATATGATACAAAGACACAAGAATTTAATGTGGTTTGGCAAATCTCACACCTACATCCATCCCAGAGGATAAAACACTTTCACTATGAGAAAAAAACTAATACAAGAATAATCACCGAGTTTAAAAACTAAACCCAATCTCAAAACCTCTTGTACACCCTCTCTCTCATAACTTGAAAAAACCCCTCTGTCAACCTAGAGATCTCCCCTCTTTGTAATCCCCAAAGAACTATCTCTCTGTAAACCCCAAAGAACTACCTCTTTGTAAACCTAGAGAATTTCCTCTTTGAAAACTCAGAGAACCTCTCTCTGTCTACATCTTGTTCTCCCTCTGTATGCACATACCTAGGCCATCATTTTCATTTAGAACCAAGACTCCTTAGCTTCCAAGACTCGTTAGCCTCCAAGTATCCTAATAGATTTTCAAATTTTATAGATTTCCACAAATCCTTTAGATTTTCTCAAATCCTAAGATTTCCTAAATCACCAAGAATACTTACTAAGGATAATTATAAATAAAATCAATCAATGATCAAATTACATGAGCCAATTTCTCAACAAATCTCCACCTTGGTGAATGTCTTGCCACCTTGAAAATTTATAACAGCTCCACCTTAATCCAAGCCTCATCCTATGCCAATCTTCATGAACACCATAAAGAACCTAAACAAGAAAATATCATTGGCCTTCACACACATACCAATTACACACAACCCGAATCAAGCACACACCATGGCTCCACTTGATTTGAACATTTCGGCTAATGAACATGTGTAGCTTCACAACCAAATCACGAGTATCAGTGGCAGTCATATCATTGCCACCCTCATCTACAATATAGAGTCAAATCATATTAACACACTTCAATTCCAACTCTTTATGCTCATTATCTGTCATCCTCTCTGACTTCCCATCCTTTCCCTTCAATGCTTTTGCCAAGCCCCATTGAACAAGGATGTCCTTCACCATTTTTGACGTGAAGCTTCCCTTTTCATCAAACATTTCAACTTTGAAATCACCAAGATTTAACCTTGTGCTAGCCATACTAGATCGCACCGAGCTTAAAATAAAGCTTTGATACAGTTGTTGAGGAATGATCCCAAAGGTGTAGCGGAATAGGATCCTCAAACATACTCACATAGATCCAATAAATAAAACATAGCACAAAAATAACCATAGAAAGGAAACTAATAGATGACAATATGAGCACAAAGACACAAGAATTTAATGTGCTTCGGCAAATCCCATACCTACATCCACCCGAGGATAAAACACTTTTAGTATGAGAAGAAAATCAATACAAGAATAATCACTGAGTTTAAAATCAAACTGAATCCCAAAACCCCTTCGACACCCTCTCTTATAACCTGAAAGAACCCCTCTGTCAACCTAAAGATCTCCTTTCTCTATAAACCTCAGAGAACTACCTCTCTGTAAACTCCAAAACCCAAAGAACCCCTCTCTGTCTATATCTTGTTCTCCCTCTATCTGAACACACATGTAGGCCATTGCTTTTATTTATAACCAAGACTCCTTAGCCTCCAAGTATCCTAATAGCTTTCCAAATCTTGTAGATTTCCACAAATCCTTCAGATTTTCTCAAATCCCAAAGTTTACTAAATCACCAAGAATACTTACTAAGGATAACTATAAATAAAATCAGTCATGATCAAATTACATGAGCCAATTTCCCAACAAAAACTTGAGTTCATGTATCAATGCACTCTAGCAGAAATCAATTTTAGTACTTCAAGACAAAAAATAGGCCGCTTCAGAAGTTTACATTAAATGCATACTCATTAACTATGCAGTAGAACTATCATCCCCTTCACTTGGGTATCAACCAGCCAGTTTTGCTAATTAGCCTTTCATGCATCCTAGTAGAATTATCATGCCTTTAATCATTGCATGACTTTAGACTCAAATCTAAATTCTAGTATAGAAACATGAAATGACAAACACTTTTGCCACTAGTTACATACGCAACCAAGCTTTAGTTTTTCCTATACAGAAATCAATCTTACAAGTTCAAACAATACAAGCAACACCATTAATTGTAAAGAGACAACTAGCCTTACACTCAATTTAGAGACTATTCGAAGTCCTTAGAGTATTTAAATACAAGCACAACCAGCAGCAATGTACTGAAATACCTCATTTTACTACATACTACATACTACATACTAATCTGAGGAAAGTCTCGTTGTCTACATATACCAAACTCTTGCTAATCTGCCTAGTTGAGGAATGACAGCAGGAGAGACCTAGGGCTTTTAGGTTGTCATAAAGTATATTCCAGAGTTCGTATCTCTTCTAATCAACACATCCTGAGCTGACCAAATATCGTCATAATCATTCCTGTGCCAACTCCAGAAGGCACGAGTGGAGTTTACATTGTTCAGCTCACCATGACCAAAACTGGCTTTGCGGAATTCTCACTACTTTGGCTGCGCGTTTATATACCTGTCAACAAGCAATGATGTAAAGATACATCTGGCAACAATGATAAAAACAAATTTCAAGCAGCAAGCATGCTACAAATAGTGAATATAAAAACAACCTCAATAATCAATAGAGCTTTCTTCACATAACAGACCATTCAGAGAGCACATTTCTCTTAAAACTATGGGGTAAAATATGTAGGAATGAAGTTTATATAAAAAAAATTGTATGACAAATTTTCACCTGCAATTTTAAGGAGAGGTCTTCTAACTGAAGTATAAAAAACTGGTCATCAACATTGACAAATGGGTTAAAAGTTTCAGACATTATCCATTACGACTAATGTGGTCAGTGTTTCATGCTCTCTTTGATAGTTTGAAGATGCATGTAGATGTTAACATTGTGTTTTTAACTTTTTTTATTCAATAGCAATACAGAGGTTTGAATTTATCATCCTGTGCAAATTACCCAAGTCTCTTACCACTAGTTTGCTCCTAAGGGCTTATATGTTAACATTGTATTGGCCATCCCATTTTGTTGCACGCTGATTTTTATTATTCCAGGGAAATATTAATTTTTATTAACTCAAAATATTAGTCTATTTTGATGTGAAAATATTTTGTTTGAAAGAGCAAAATATATGCAATAAAAAAGAATAGTCAACGGAAAGGAAAAATGACGATTTTGAGTTCGAAAAGAAAATTTCAGTAAGTAATTACGTTAACGGACATCTAAACTCCATATCATTTATTAAGGATTTAACATCGAATATAGATCTTAAATTTGGAGAGCACTTGATATCAAGTTTGATTTCCTCGTAAATTTCAATGCCCATATTTAGCTTATTTTTTCCATCTTCTCTTTAAGATCTTTGGACTTTTCTATTGTGATGTTGAGCGAGCACAATTCAATCTTAATATTTCTACTTTTTTTGTCTATATTATGTTTTTATTTTTTTTTTAATTTCACTAAATGCATCACTCATCTTACATTCTTATTCGAAATGTAAGCCTCTCCATATTAATATAAGGATTTTAAATTCTTTAAAATAACAAAAGATAAACTAAATTAAAATTTTCAAGGCATTCCATTTGTGTTGTTACCCTAATTTTTATTTGTTTGTTTCCACATTCACAAGAGTAAAATTATTTGTGAAAATTTTCATACACTTCTTTATAAATCACATGATAATAAACATGCCAATTTTAATTTCTTTTTCAAAAATGTTTCTTGCATTCCAAAATGCTCTACCATTTTTACACCAAATGTCCACGTAGGCAACTTTTTAAGATATCGAGTTTGCTAACAATATACACCATAGCCGCATCAGCGAAACAAGAAGATATGAAATATGATTCAGTTCTGTTATTTGCACACCAAAAACTCCCACTATTCTTACACCCAAATCCACATCAACATTTTTCTTCTAGCTGGTCACGTGGACATTTGTTAAATTTGATTTTGAATGTCACATCACCAAATTTCTTCCCGCTCATTCAATTAATCACTTTTTATACTAAATTAACTATTTTTTTATACATTGTTAACCACTTACGCTACACCTTTAACACTTAAATTTTCAAACCTTCTTGAAGGTTATTTAACTACTTTTTACACTAAATTAATTATTTTTTTACATATTGTTGATCACTTATATTGCACCTTCAATATTTGATATTTCCAGACCTATTGAAGGTTATTTAACCACTTTTAACACTAAATTAATCACTTTTTTTTACACTTTGTTAATCATTTGCGTTGCACCTTCAACACTTAAATTTTCAAACTTATTGAAGGTTACTTAACCACTTGTTACACTAAATAAACCACTTTTTTACATATTGTTAACCACTTGCATTACTCTTTCAACGCTTGGCATTTTTAAATCTCTTGAAAGTTATTTAACCACTTTTTATACTAAATTAAACACTTTTTGTTACACATTGTTAACCACTTTCACTGCACCTTCAACACTTGAATTTCCAAACCTATTGAAGGTTACTTAACCACCTGTTACACTAAATTAATAACTTTATTATATATTGTTGACTACTTATGTTGCACCTTCAACACTTGATATTTTCAAACCTCCTGAAGGTTATCTAACCACTTTTAACCTTAAATTAATCATTTTTTTTACACATTGTTAACCACTTGTGCTGCACCTTTAACACTTGAATTTCCAAACTTATTGAAGGTTACTTAATCACTTGCTATACTAAATTAACCACTTTTTTATATATAGTTAACCACTTGCATTGCATTTTTAACACTTGGCATTTCTAAACTTTTTGAAAGTTATTTAACCACTTTTTACACTAAATTAATCACTTTTTTTTACACATTGTTAACCACTTGCGCTGCACCTTCAACACTTGAATTTTCGAACCTATTGAAGGTTACTTAACCACTTGTTACACTAAATTAACTACTTTTTTACACATTATTAACTAATTGTACTGCACCTTCACATTTGACATTTCCAAACCTCTTGAAGGTTATTTAATTACTTTTCTCACTAAATTAACTACTTTTTTACACATTGTTGGCCACTTGCGCTGCACATTTAGCACTTGAATTTTCAAACTTATTGAAGGTTACTTTACCACTTGTTACACTAAATTAGCCACTTTTTTACACATTGTTAATCACTTGCGTTGCACTTTCAACACTTGGCATTTCTAAACTTCTTAAAAGTTATTTAACCACTTTTTACACTAAATTAATCACTTTTTTTTACACATTGTTAACCACTTATGCTGCATCTTCAACACTTGAATTTCCAAACCTATTGAAGGTTACTTAACTACTTATTACACTAAATTAATCACTTTTTTACACATTGTTAACGACCATTTGCACTGCACCTTCAACACTTAATATTTCCAAACCTCCTGAAAGTTATTTAACCACTTATCATACTAATTTAACCACATTTTTACATATTGTTAACTATTTGCACTGCGTCTTCAACACTTGAATTTCTAAACCTATTGAAGGTTACTTAACCACTTGTTACACTAAATAAACCACTTTTTTATATATTGTTAACCACTTGCATTACACTTTCAACACTTGGCATTTTCAAACCTCTTGAAAGTTATTTAACCACTTTTCACATTAAATTAACTATTTTTTTATATATTATTAATCATTTGAGTTAAACCTTCAACACATGACATTTCAAAACATGATGGAGGTTATTTAACTATTTTTTATGCTAAATTAACCACTTTTTAATATATCTTAACTACTTAACATGTATTTTCAACACTTGACATTTTCAAAGGTGCAAGTTACGTAGTTAATAATGTGTGAAAAAAGTAATTAATTTAGTACGAAAAGTGGTTAAATAACCTCTATGAGGTTTGAATATGCCAAGTGTTGAATGTGTAGGTTAAGTGGTTAACAATGTATAAAGAAATAATTAATTTAGTATAAAAAGTGGTTAATTGACTTCTTAGAGGTTTGAAAATATCAAGTATTGAAGGTACATGTTAAGTGATTAATAATGTGTAAAAAAGTGGTTAATTTAGTATCAAATGTGATTACATAATCGTCAGGAGGTTTGAAAATGTTATGTGTTAAAGGTACAGAGCAAGTAATTAACCATATTTAAGAAATTAGTTAATTTAGTATGAAAAGTGTTTAAATAAATGAGCGGGAGGAGAGAGAGCGAAGAAATTCAGTGATGTGACCTTTAAAGTCAGATTTAACATGTACCCATATGACCAGCTAGAAGAAAAGTGCTGACGTAACTATTGGTGTAAAAATAGTAGAGACTTTTTAGTGTGTAAGAAACATTTTCCTTTCTTTTTAAGGGCTCATATTGTGCATAAACTCCACACTTACTGTGGACTAGTGTCTAGTGGTCTGTGGGTAGAATAATTCAGCATAGGTCAAAATCTCCGAAACATGAACCATTTACTTTCTGTTTCGTATTTACCCGTACATTATTATATAATTTTGTGACCGTCCTTCACTTAACCGCTTCAGACCTCAACAATGTCGTAGTCATGTCCTTTTTAAACCACTCTAGGGTTTTGTTTGCCCAGCCCCATGTAGATGATGGCCTGTCCAGGGATCCGGATCCAAACCAAATCCAAGAGAACCATTTGCCCATCCTGTTCTAAGCCCGCCTGAACATGTCTCTGCTTTTGCTAGAGGTGTCCATGACGAGAATGGAGGGCCTGCAATTACTGTTACCATTGGCAAATATGATGCCATCAGCTCTCTGTTTCATATTTGGATGCCACAATCTCAATCCCGTAAGTCAAGTTTTAACAAAATTTTGGCTCATCCTGAAGCTTGTGATGCACTCTCAAAACGGTTTTGGACGTTGGTGAAGAAGTTGCAAGGGAGACAATTGAATAAGGGCATTAACTCGGAAGAAGATGAAGAAATTGAACTTGAGGTTCTCCTGAATCAGTACTACGTACTATTTCTTTCAGATAAGGCTATTAATATTAGTGACCTAGATGCTATTGGTTTTGAGGTGAAAAGCTTGATTGTTCTGGATGGAACATGGGTTGGGGCCAAAAGAATCTATAGTGAAAACCCCTGGTTGAACATTTTACAGCATTTGAAGTTGGAAGTGAACGAGGTGAGCTTATATAGTGATGTGAGGCATTAGCCTAAAGCTGGTTATTTGTCCACCGTTGAGAGCATTGTATATAGGCAATAGGGGAGAACCATGAGGGCTTGGATAATCTCTTGGATACTTCTGAGACCATGGTTGGAGATCAAAGGCATTGTAAAGGTGAGACACTAAGCAAACTCCTTCCAATTTGAGGCCCTTTCTTCTTTTGATTGGACAACTTGATCGAGGTAATTGCGATACTAGTTTAGAAGTTGCTTAAACCCAAAATAGAAACTATTTACAACAAATTAAGAACCATGAAACTTCTAATAGTTTTGGCCCGTGTCCTTTCTCTGCATGTGTTGATTGATATGCTGTGCCATCACATGATTCTGCAATCATTCTTCATGATTGCAGATCCGATTCTGCAATCATTCTCCATAATTGCAGATCCGATTCTGCAATCATTCTCCATGATTGCAGATCAATCATCATTCTCCATCAAATCTGTTCTTATTTTATTTTCTAATTATGTTGATTTGGTCAATCATTCCAGATTTAGGCTTTCTTTCCTTATTCAGATGATTTTCATTTATGTCTTAGATTCTAGGGTTGAATGTCCAATTTGTGTGTGGTCATCTCCCTATTTATACCTTGTACCATTATTCAGATTGAGTAATAAAAATAAAGAGAACAGATTGCTCTCTGAATTTCTATATGGTATCAGAGCCCTCTCCAGAGGGCCTGATCAGAATCCTATGATGCAATTTGGCACCATGAGTGCCTACCAAACACTCTCCGGAGACATATCATCAAGCACGACAACTTCAACTCCAGCATCAATGAATTCTGAGAGGGTTCCAGTTGCTGCAGCCGAGAGCCCATCAATTATGATCACTGGACACAGGTTCAATGGGTCAAATTACCTCATGTGGTCCCAAAGCGTCATGATGTACATCTGTGGTCGAGGAAAGGAGGATTATCTCACAGGAGATGCTGTCCAACCAGAGAAGACTGATCCAAAATACAAGATATGGAAGGCTGAAAATAACTTGGTCATGTCATGGTTGGTGAATTCCATGACAACCGAGATAGGGGAAACCTACATGCTGTGTGCCACTGCAAAGGAAATTTGGGATGGAGTACAAGAATCATACTCCAAAACTGACAACACCGCTGCCTTATTCCAAATCAAAGGATTGTTGAAGGATCTGAAGCAAGAAGACAGGAGTATTACTCAGTACTATAATACTCTTGTGAAGTATTGGCAGCAAATCGATCTATATGAAGTTCATAAGTGGACAACACAGCAAGACACAGCCACATACAAGAACATTGTGGAGAGGGACAGAATCTATAGCTTCCTCCTCGGTCTCAACCCCAGTTTTGATGCAGCCCGAAGTCGGATTATGGCCACACGCCCGCTGCCCCCACTTAGAGAAGTCTTTGCTGAAGTGAAATGGGAGGAGAGCCGACAACAACTCACCAACAGTCCTCAACCCACAGAGCAGATTTCAGATAGCAATGCTTTGGTTGCAGGTAAGCAATCAACCTTTGATTACAAACCTCGCAGGAATGGTAAACCTTGGTGTGAACATTGCAATAAACCTGGTCACACTAAGGACGTGTGTTGGAAACTACATGGCAAACCTGCCAATTGGAAACCTAAGTTTCCCAGAGACAATAGAGGACTTATGGCATCTACTGAAGAGCAGCAACAGCCGCAGCCACTAGCCCCGAATTCTAATATGTTCAGTAAGGAACAATTAGAAATGATTCAGAAGATGATCAGTTCTCACAATCTAGGGAAAACCGTGGGCACAAGTGCAGTAGCACAGGCAGGTAAATCTCTGACAGCTCTACATGCACACACGGGAAAATCTGATACCTGGATTGTTGACTCCGGAGCTTCTGATCACATGTCTGGTAATGCTTCCCTTCTATCTCATATTGTTCCCAATCATGAAAAGCAAGTAGTAAGAATTGCTAATGGAAATGTGGCTGAAGTTAGTGGAATTGGAGTGGTCAAGCTATCGGACAACCTAATATTGAAAGATGTCTTATTTGTTCCTCAATTAACATGCAATCTTCTCTCCATTAGCAAACTCACGAAAGACCTGAAATGTGCTGTCCAATTTGACATGAATGGTTGTTTTTTTTCAGGATTTGGATTCGGGGAAGAGGATTGGCAATGCTAGGGAATGTGCTGGTCTCTACCATTTGAAGCAAACCGAAAGGATGCAAGAAGAGAAAGTCACTCACTTTGCTGCAACCAAACTAGATGATGATATACTCCTCTGGCACTATAGATTAGGTCACCCAAACTTCCATTATATGAGGAAAATGTATCCTGAGTTTTTCAATAAAGTTGCTGAATTTCCATCTTGTGATATTTGTCAACTCTCCAAACATGTGAAAGCTACTTATTCCTCCCAAGGGTATAAACCCTCTAAACCCTTCTCACTAATTCATAGTGATGTTTGGGGACCAGCCAAAGTCAAAAACATAAATGGAGCAAGGTGGTTTGTCACATTTATAGATGACCATACTAGGATTACATGGGTTTACCTTCTACACACCAAATCCGAGGTCACCAAGGTCTTTAAAAACTTTTCATAAGCTGATCCAAACTCAATTTCAAACCCAAATCCAGATTCTAAGATCAGATAATGCACGAGATTATTTTAACCTTGACCTCACCTCATATTTGCAAACTCACGGTATTCTTCATCAAAGTTCTTGTGTCCATACCCCCCAACAAAATGGGATTGCTGAAAGGAAGAATAGACATCTCCTAGAAGTGGCTCGGTCTCTCATATTGGCATCCAACACCCCCAAGCACTATTGGGGTGAAGCTATCCTCACAGCCACCTACTTAATCAATCGAATGCCATCACGGGTATTAAATTTCTTGTCTCCACATCAAACTCTCTTAACCAATTACCCACAATTGCTGCATACTTCAACCATTCCTCCAAAAGTCTTTGGGTGCACAGCCTTTGTCCATAACAACCATGGTGGTAAATTGGATCCTAGAGCCATTAAATGTATCTTCCTTGGCTATTCCTCAACCCAAAAGGGTTATAAGTGCTATGATCCATCTACCAAACACACCTACATCACTATGGATGTTACCTTCTTTGAAAGACAACCCTTCTATACCCAAACATCCATTCAGGGGGAGACACCCAATATAACAGCAAAGGAATGGCTGTTTGATGACTCACCTACACCCACATATACCCAAACTCAGCCTACTCCTGAATACCACACAGTACCTACACCAGAATGTCAAATAGAGTCTGACCCAACTGAAACAGCACCTACACCAGAATGTCCAGCAGAGTCTGACCCAACCGAACCTGAAAATGATCCTGCACCTAACCCTGTGACTCAATCCAGCACCTCACATCAAAAGGATTTCATTATATACACTAGAAGGCAGCAGAAGAGTGCCATCATCCCACCACAAGACAGCACCTACCCTAAGCAATGTCAGCCCACTTCTCCAATTCCAAACCTGGAAGAGAAACTGGACATGCCTATTGCCTTGAGAAAAGGGGTAAGAACCTGCACTAAACATGTTATTAGTAACTTTGTGTCCTATGAAAAACTATCTCCAAAGTTGCAGGCATTTGTGAACAGTGTTGATCTTGAGAAGATTCCTACAAACTTTCATGAAGCAGCCCAAAAGGGAGAATGGAGGACTGCCATTCAAGAAGAATTAACAGCTCTTGACAAGAATAAAACATGGGATATAGTTGATCTTCCCTCCGGAAAGACTCTAGTAGGCAGCAAATGGATATTCACAGTAAAGTACAATCCAGATGGCACCATCAACCGATATAAGGCCAGACTTGTAGCCAAGGGCTTTACACAAACTCATGGAATTGATTTCCAAGAAACCTTTGCGCCGGTGGCCAAGTTCAACACCATTAAAGTACTACTTTCCATTGCTACCAACCTTGATTGGCCCCTACATCAACTAGACGTGAAGAATGCTTTTCTCAATGGAGACTTGAAGGAGGATGTCTACATGGAAATACCACAGGGTGTTGAGTGCAAAATGGGCTCTAAGAAGGTGTGTAAACTCCGAAAATCCTTATATGGCCTGAAACAATCTCCAAGGGCATGGTTTGAGAAGTTCACCACACTTGTGAAGGCACAAGGGTACCAACAGTGTCAAACAGACCACACTTTGTTTGTAAAATTCGGATCAGATCAGAAAATGGTAGTTTTAATTGTGTATGTTGATGATATTGTTATCACAGGAGATCACGTTGAAGAAATTAGCAGGCTAAAGCAGTCCCTGGGAGACGAGTTTGAAGTTAAAGATCTCGGTAACTTGAGATATTTTCTTGGGATGGAAGTGGCTAGAACCAAGGAAGGCATTTCAGTCTCACAACGGAAGTACACCCTAGACTTGTTAGAAGAAACTGGTATGTTGGGGTGTAAACCTGCAGACACCCCCATGGAAGCCAATTACAAGGTTGGTCTCAAACAAGAATGCTCCCCTGTAGATACAGGAAGATACCAAAGACTTGTGGGAAAGTTAATTTACTTGACACACACCCGACCAGATATCAGCTTTCCAGTCAGCGTTGTTAGCCAATTCATGAACAAACCAAATGAGGAACATTTGGAAGCTGTTTACAGGATTCTGAGATATCTCAAGATGACCCCTGGTAAGGGCTTATTCTTCAAAAAGGGGAATTATAGAAGTATAGAGGTGTACACAGATGCAGACTGGGCCGGGTCAGTTGTGGACAGGAGATCTACTACAGGATACTGTACATACGTATGGGGAAACTTGGTGACTTGGAGAAGTAAAAAACAGCCAGTGGTTGCTAGAAGCAGTGCAGAGGCTGAATACCGGGCATTAGCCTTAGGCATATGCGAGGGAATGTGGTTAATTAGACTTCTTCAAGAATTAAACATGAAGCATGACGTGCCTATGAAGGTTTTGTGTGACAACATGGCAACAATAGGGATAGCAAAGAACCCCATTCACCATGACAGAACCAAGCATGTGGAAATTGATAGAAACTTCATTAAGGAGAAAATTGACTCAAGCCTTGTTGATCTGAATTATGTGCCGACAAATTTACAAGTAGCAGATGTCCTAACCAAAGCCTTGCCAAGGACTAAGTTCGAAGAGATAAGTGGCAAGCTGGGAATGATTAATATCTATAGCCCAGCTTGAGGGGGAGTGTTGATTGATATGCTGTGCCATCACATGATTCTGCAATCATTCTTCATGATTGCAGATCCGATTCTGCAATCATTCTCCATGATTGCAGATCAATCATTCTCCATGATTGCATGATTGCAGATCAATCATTCTCCATCAAATCTGTTCTTATTTTATTTTCTAATTATGTTGATTTGGTCAATCATTCCAGATTTAGGCTTTCTTTCCTTATTCAGATGATTTTCATTTATGTCTTAGATTCTAGGGTTGAATGTCCAATTTGTGTGTGGTCATCTCCCTATTTATACCTTGTACCATTATTCAGATTGAGTAATAAAAATAAAGAGAACAGATTGCTCTCTGAATTTCTATAGCATGCAACACAAAAATTCTGCTGGATGATCTATATATAATACGTGTTGAAAAATTATACTCCAGTGGGTTTATGTTGAAAGTATAGAGATTGTTGCTATGCCACATCTGCTACATAAGGATAAGAGCAAACTTAGATAAAACAATAAATTTGACTATGCTACTACCAAGAGGGTAAGAGTTGTATCATTGTTTTGGCACGATGTTTGAGAAATATAATCAGGTACTAATTTTGGGGGAAATATTAGGCAAGTTACATATCCCAAAAGAGATCCTAGTGCACTAGTAGAACTAATGTGTGGGAATTCCCTCTTCCTGTTGGCACTTACATGGAACAAGCTTGACTGCAAGATGCTCTTGGGTTTAAGGAAGAGCTTAGTGGGGAATTTGTTATGGGAAACTCCCAGGAAAACGTTGACCTTTGGAGCATTGTTGACATCCCAGATTGTCTGGGTCCAAGGAAGATCCTGAAGATTATTAACTTCAGATAAAGATAACAGTAGGAGGATGTGTTGAAGAATCTGATAGCCATGGTGACAGAGGAAAGTGAGAGAGAGAAATGAATCTGATACGCATTCACTTAACTAGATATATACACTATAAGACTTTATATACACGCGTTTTACACAAAAATTTCTTTTGTTACTGCACTTGCCCTGCCTCTCTCTCCCAATCCCGACTATCCCTTTGTCTTAACAATCACTTTGTTTTAACTAGCATGCCCATTGTATGAAAAGTTTGATCTAACTCGTATATATGTCTCTTTAACTTTAGTCCTTTCACAAATAATACAAACAAAAATAATATTAGTTACACAACTTTTTTCTGTATATAAGAAAATAATGTTAGTTACTCTTACGAGTGTATACCCTATCACACTCACCATCAATTGTAATTATTCTCAAATGATGATTGATTTGTGAAACAGAAATTGAAAAGATTCTGTTGATATGTTATTTTATTTTTGGATTATGTTAATTGAACGACACTGAAGCAGACAAGAAGAGAACAAATGTATAGTCATTACATTACATGTGAATTTTGTGCAGAAAACTTAGTTGTGAGTTTTTGAATGTGTAAAGTGTAGTTCATACAACATTACCTTTTTATTTGTTTATTGTCATGTTACTGGTAAAAGGGTAAATTTCTAAAAATACATTATAGTTACTTATTTACTTTTTACTCTCTTATCAAAGAGGAACAAGAATATATCCATTAATTTCTTTTTCCTTCTTTGTTTATTTAAACCTTCACATAAAAAGAATTATTTGTTTTGTTATATAAAAAAAATCACCTTTATTTCTTATTTATTTTATTTTAACTTATAAACAAAATTTTTATTGATGTTGCTAATAGATTTGTAGGCTAGTAGCACATATATTTTTTAATAAAATTTATTTTTAGTTCTTAAAAAATATATTATATATTAATTTTATTCCTTAAAGATTAATTTTATTAATTTGATCTCTCAAGTTTTAAGTCACTGACAAATTTTATCCTTTTTTACTTTTTAATTTTATCAATTTATTCACTCAAAAGGATAAAATTATTGTGAATTTAAAATTTGAGTGATTAAATTGATAAAATTAATTTTTAAAAAATAAAATTAATAAATAATATATCTTTCAGGAATGAAAAATAGGTTTTACTCTCAATTAGATATTGTGTTTGATTTTCTCGTACGTTTAAATGCTCACATTATCTCTATTTTTTCCCATATTCTCTTTAAGTATCTAATTTCTCTTATAACAATTTTTCTGGTGGTCTTTGTAAGCAAAATCTTATAACATTCTTAGAAATGATATGTTTAGGATGTAAAATAATTACGTATAATGGGAGGGTTGAGAGAACATTCTAAAGTATTTAATTTTTCTCAAAATGCAATATTCCCACACAACATTGGAATTTATCTTTAAGATTTTAGCTTATAAAGCCATCATAGATTTAAATATTTGTATAACATACCAGAAAAAAGAAAATCATTTCAACAAAATTTTTTAATTTTTAAATTGTGAATGGAAATATACTTGACATAAAAAAAATCCAGAATTTGAAGGGAAAACTTTTTCTTTTTCATACTTTCAATATCAGCAAAAAAAATAAAATTATTCAGATTATAATTTTTAATATGTGTTGTGACCCTGTAGGTCCCACAATGAAAAAATTTGACTAGAGGAAACCAAACTAAGAAAAAAGTAAATTAACTGGTATAATTAAGAAATTTCTAACAAATATAGCTTCCAACGTTGCTGCTGATATCATTAAGGGATAACTTTGATCTAGAAAAGAGACGAAGGAATGCAGTTGATTCATGTCTTTGGGACCCCTTCATCTCTGTTTTCATCACTTTTCTTTATATTTTTTTATTATTTTTTCTCCTTTGGAATGGAAAGTAAAGCATTGAGCCTTCTTTTGTTTGTCAAGACACATTTTGGATTTGAAATCAAAGCATCTTCAATTTATGGATGGAGGAGTTTGGAGATAAAGGAAAGAAAGGGAAAAAAATTTTATTTTAATTAAAAGTTCTCTTTATTTAAAAATTTTATAAAATAAATAAATAAAATGGAAGTTTATCAAATTATCTTTTTGTTGGTGGTTGTTTTTGTAGAAGATGACTTTTGGAAAAGACTTTGAAGGAGACCTCTGTAAAACCATAAATATTTATGTATAAACTCTTCAAGGTGTGCACATAACACTTTTCTTTAGGCTTAATTCGCCCCCACAAGATTCTCTTTTCTGGATGAAAAATGGTTACTGATAAATTTTCTGCATAATAAAATGAAGAACACTTAGTTTTGCACTTCCGAAACAAAGCCAAAGACAATGATGATATTTTACAAAATGATAGTTTCTGTTTTCTTTCCTACGCACAGAAGGAAACAAAGACTGATTTGCAATCTTTTTGGTTTGTGAAAAATTGGAATTCTCTGAATTGATCTTGATTGTCTTTTATAAACTTGTAAGCATCCCTTCATAAACAGACATCTCTATCCATAATCAGAGGTTTCATGAACAGACACTATTTTTCAAAATTAAATTTTTGAATCTAGCAAGTTATACGGCAGTGTGATATTACAAGGTCGTGGAACATTGATGCCCACTTCGAGCATTAGTCCTGAGAGGTACACGGCTTGTGTCGTGCCAAATCGCATGGTTGTGTACCCCCACCGCACAGCCTGTGTAATATCATATGGCAGTGCGGTTGTTTCTACACGAAATAACTCGCACGAAACAACTTGTGTTTGCCACCAGCCAATGTCGCACAATTGTGTGATCGTGTAGTCCCTTTCCTTTTCATTTTAGGAAATTCTCTAAAAATCCCCTACTTTTTTTCAAAATGAAACTAAATCCTTATCATTCTGGAAATCTCACGCTTTAGATAAAGGTATCTTGCGATTTGAACCTTTACTTTAGTAAGCCATGGGATCCACTAATCCGCATTGAATGATAAACAAGTTTTAAACCATTTAATCCATATAAAAAAGTGTGCACAGCCTACACGTAAGATTAATCAATAACACATTTAACATGGCCTTATGTATTGTATCCTTTTCATAAGTGCTTTAAGAGTCAAGCTTTTAACTCCAAGAGGCGGCCCCACTTCACATTCATATAGGTAGACTCTATCAGAAGTGTCCCATGATAAACACTCTAGCAAATAGATACTATAGGTTTATTAAGAGCAAATGCTCAACCTTCCCTTTTTCTCATTATACCAAGTAATTTATTTCTTAGGCTGAATTAAATTTTGTAAGTACTTGCAATTACTCTAACGATGTACTTTACTCATTGAACTCAAGATTTGATTTTACTCAAGTGTGACTTGAGATTCCATCATTAGTGATCAATTAAACTATGGGCTTAAGTCCTATCCCCTTTTTTTATGTTTTCCAATACCAAATCCCATGTCAATCCTTTCATTAAAAGATATGCAAGATTCAATTTGTTCTTAATTATAAAGTAAATGGAGATAGCTCCATTTGTAATCAAATCTTTCACATAGCTATATCTCAATCCAATGTGCTTTGAACTTTCCATTGAATCCAAATTCAATGGCAATCACTCTATTTGGAATTTGTATGATGGAACCCCATTAAAATTTTAGAAAGGGTTTGCCCAGTAATGTAAACTAGAATAAAGTACTAACCTAACTAGGAAGAATCCAAGCACACCTAACACTAGTCCTAGGCCAAGGATTTTAACCTAACTAATAGCTAGGATCAAACCTAAAGAAAGAATGGTTAGGCTAACAAGCCTAGACCCTAACCTAATGCGAATATGACCCATAGTTTTAGGCCAACCCAAGTTTAAGGCTTAAGTCTAAGAAGTCTAATCTACATAAGCCTAAGACCACAAGAAACCTATCCTAAAGTTCCAAAGGCCCAAACCTAGTCTAGAAAGCAAGATAAGAAAAGACAAAATTTTATTTCTCCATGCTAGCTTACATGAGACACCAGGAAGAAGGAGGGAAATTTCTTAAGTGAGAGGAGAAATAATATGCTTAGAATGATACCTTTGGAATTAAAGTAGAAAATAACACAATTTAAACCATAAAGCACCCTAGAACACGTAAGGAAGCAAGGTGGTTTTGCAAGAAGCTAGAAACTCACATGTAAGAGCTTAGGAGACAAGAAGGTCTTGCAAGCCAACCTTAGTCAAGGCTTATCCTACATTAAAGAAAGGTAATAATGGTTAGACAAACCAAGAAGCAAGGAATCTAGTAGAAAACCAATGAAAAAGTTAGAAAGCAATCAAGTCAACTTCAAGTCAACTACAAGTCAATAAAGAAATCTAGTTAAAGAAACCAAACTAAACTAACTTAGTTACTTGCTAAAGAGATAAGAAACCAAGTGGAGGAGTTTAATTAGACCAAATTAAAGCCGTCCAATTAATAACAAAGACCACATGGTCTTAATCAAGAAGATTCTCCCCCTTCTTCCAAGCCAAGTAACATCCCCATCCAAGCCAAAGTGCACAGCCATAAACTCTCCTAAAGAGCCTATAAATACCCGTATGCATAATTGAACACACACACACACACACACACACACACACTTAGAAGTAGAAGAAAAACTCGAGAGTGAGTGAAGTAAGAAATGCATGTCAACTGAAGAAGATTTTGAAGTTTTTAAAGTTGTAAAAGAGTAGGAAATAACAGCTCTTCTCCCTAACACTTTTATTTGATATGTTCTTAATGCTACTCTTGATGTATTTAACCTTTCATCTTCTTAACTCTCTCCATGGACTGGTGAAGAAATGTTCTATTGTTTCATGCATTCTTTATGTTTTATGGAGATAATAAGAATTATGTTATATTACCAATATGCTAGAAGTGATCCTCCTAAGGAGGTGATCTAAAGATATTTTGAGAAATGATCCTCAAAGAAAAGGAGGTGATCTCGCAAGTTTGAAAATGATCCTCAAAGATAAAGAAGTGATCCCGCATGATTAGCCATTTCAATGGTTAAGGTGAAGGAAAGTGCTTGCAAGACAAAAGAGCTCTTATCCTAAGTTTAAATCATGATGTAAGGTTTCGAAAACGAAAAGAGAAAGGATTGGTAATTTAACATAAAGTAAAGAATCTATTGAATAAGAGTAAAATCAAAATTAGAAGCATTTTCTGTACTTAGTATAGCTGAAAACATTACATGTTTCAAACTATAAATGTTGTTATTACCTGCAGAGATTTCTGTCTCACTCTTTATTTGGGATGTTTTCAAAATAAGCAAGGATGTTATAAGTTACGTTTGTCGTAGAGATAGAAATAATTTGGATTGATGTTCTGAGGTTAGGATAGGTTTTGAGTCATCTAAGACATCTGTGTCATCCACTTTGACAACTAAGAAGGTGGTGGAGGCTAGAATGTAGTAGGCTAGGATATGATGCATGTATACTTATGTGTAACTTTTGAAGTATCACCTTAAAGGGGTTATGCAAGATACCACTAATCAAGCCCCTTCCTTTTTTATTGTAAAATAGTTATAGGTGATACTATGTTAACACCCTAGCCTTTAAATGATAATATATATAGTATTTTGATATGTTTGACATGAGAAGCCAAATGATAAGTAATATCAAACTTCACTCAAACTTAGTTAAACACATGGGAATGGATGTTTCATAATGTTAAAACAAGATAGCTTAAGCAATCATTAACACAGAACATGAGAAAAACAAGTGCAATTTTTGGCCAAGTGGGCGCCTAAGCGATGGCCCTTTTACAGTTTAAGTGGTTAGGCGCAAAATTCAGGTGCCTGAGCAGTGATCCTAGCGCCTAGGTAGAGACTTTCTAGCACCTAAGCAGTGGCTAGTCTGAAATTTGGGTATTTTATTATCTTGGGCACTTAAGCGGTGGAAAATTGGCGCTTAAGCGGTGGTAGGGTAAAAAACCTGTGTGTTTCTTTTTTAATTTGAACTAACTTTAGGGGTTTTGATTAAGTTTTTAAGAATTATAAACTTAATAAATCAAGTAGAGTTTATGACCTTAAGTTCAAAGATTAAGAATAAAAAGAAAATTGCAAGTAATATACTAAAACCTAGTTATGTGAACTATCTTATAGTAAATAAAAGTTAATGATAGCATAACCTAGGCAAATAAGAAATAAGGGATGAGTCGTTAAACCTTTCTATTTATGAATGACTTATGCGTACTTCATTGATTCAACCTTACAATCTAACATTTAAAGAAGTTAACAACTAGGTTGATTCCATAGCAATAAACTAAAAAGTTAAGTGACATTGTACCTAAAAGGTAGGGTGTTATAGAGCTTTCAAAGCCACAAAATAAAAGTCAAAATTGATCAGCCAATCAAATAAGTTCTCCACAAACCCAAATTGGTTGGAAGATGCTAGCATGGTCCAACAAATTGTCTTAGTTCAACATAGTCTATGAACCTCATAATGCCATCAAAGCACAGGCACTCACTGACTTTGTCCTTGAAATGACTAAAGAAGATGAACCTAGAGACTCTTGGATCATATTCGTATATGGAGCCATAAATCCCATGGGAAGCGGTAGGCATAATTCTCGAAAGCTGAAGTGGCATCTAAGTAGAGTATTCCTTCAAGTTTGATTTTCCTACATCTAATAACCAAGCCGAATATGAAGCACTTATAACAATACTCTAGATGACTAAAGATCTCGAAGTCACCGAAGTCATCATCTATAGTGACTCTCAACTTGTCACAAATCAAATTCAAGAGGCTTATCAAACAAAAGACCTTATGCTAACCAAATATCCATATAAGGTAAAAGAAACCATATCCACATTTGAAGTTGTCCGAGTTGAACATATATCTCAAGAACAAAACACAATGGTTGACATCCTCTCAAAACTAGCTAGCACCAAAGTCACCTGGAAATAGTACAAGCATGATACAAGAAACCCTGTCCAATCCCATTATCAATGAGAAAGAAAGCATTATGAACATCTTGGAGGAATGGAGTTGGATCACCCTAATGCTTAATTACTTCCAAAATGGATCTCTTTCACGTGTTCATAAGTCGATAAGAAACTAACGAGTGCAACTAGCTAGTACACTCTCATCAACAATCAACTTTACAAAATGGGATTCTTTACCCCTTTCCTGAATTGCCTCACCTCAGTCTAAGCCAAATATGCCCTTGCCAAAGTACATGAAGGTATTTGCAGCTAACACCTCAGAAGTAGATCATTATATCACAAAATCCTCTGAGCTAGTTACTATTAGCCCACTATGAAGAAAGATTCATTGGAATATATTTGGAAATGTGACAAGTACCAAAGATTTGTGAACTTACATACATCCCTGCCAGAAGAGCTCTCCATCGTGAGCACTCCTTGGCCATTCTACAAATAGGGAATGGACTTACTTGGTCCTTTCCCCAAGCCCAAGGGCAATTGAAATACCTAATAGTGGCCATAAACTACTTCACAAAGTGGATAGAAGCATAACAGCTAGCCATTATCACCTCAGAAAGAGTCAAAAAATTTACTTGGAAGAACATTATTTGTTGATGCAGTATTCTTGAGTCCATCATGATAGACAATGGCACACAATTTACCTAAAAGAAGTTCAAAGAGTTTTGCACCAACCTCCACATCAAGTTATTTTTCACCTTGGTGGAACACCTCCAAGCCAATGGTCAAGCTAAAGCTGCCAATAAGGTTATACTAAAAGGGCTTAAGGTAAGACTGGACAAGGTCAAAGGAAATTAGGTTGACCATTTATGTCATGTCTTGTGGACCTACAATACAACCCCAAATTCAGCAATAGGGGAAAGGCCGTTCAAGTTAACTTACAATGCTGAATCCATGATCCCAATCGAAATTAGGGAACCAAGTTGGAACAATGAGGCAGCATGTCAAAGAGACCAAGATCTCCTTAAAGAGGAAAGATCCTGTATTTGAGATATCGTGGCCAAGCTGCAAACCGCATGAAGGTACAACTCCAAGGTCATCCCAATAAGTTTTAGACTCGAAGACTCAATGTTATGATGTGCTAACATCGGAACAAAAAACGCCGATGATGGAAAACTCGCCCCCAATTGGAAAGGAGCATACCGAGTTTTTGAAGTACTCAGGAAAGGAGCCTACAAACTCACCCATTTAGGAAGAGAACCACTGCCGAGGTGTTGGAATGCTTACAATCTAAGGCGTTACTAAAGTTAAGAATTTCTTCCTATGTAATAAGTGCTTTGCACATGATGTACAAGGATGTTGTACTCTTTTTTTCTTCGACCAGATTTTGTCTCACTAGGTTTTGCTGCAAAAGATAAACAAAACAAGTGTGCGGAGGAAGTAAAAGTTAACATTGATGTATGACAGTAACATTATGGTCAAATTAAACATACAAGAAATTAAACGAATAGCAATGGGATAAAATGGAAAAGGATCCCCCAAAAAGGGTCTCGAACAAGATCTGAAAGGGCAACGAGAAAAAAGAGAACCCACGATAAGTAATAGACAAGAAATGAATATTTGAATGGCTTACAAGAGAACAACATATCAAAAGGTTTAATAGCCCAAATAATTGAAGCAAAATGCATTCAACTAACTTCATATGCAAATATTTTATACAAATAATGAAAAAGTTTATAAGTCTACCATGAAACTAACAATATTGGGTAATGTGGGGAGATGATCCTCTACACCTAGGAAATCATCATCTTCTGTGTCCCCAAAATGCATAGCCACAATACCATCAAATGGCTTCTCAGACATTATGATCCTAGTTCGCAACTTGGGGAATCAAAGAAACAACGTTTCCTGAAGAAGAAAATGAAATTTCGGACAAGGAAGGGAATGAACTAGATCTTACCAAGAACAAGAGACTGCCAAAGATATTCAACAAACGTTGAACTGCACGCTCAAGCAACCAAAAACTTAAGACTCTCATTTTGCATGCATTCATACTGCCACCTACGAGTGACTTTGATAAAGAACTTGTCTCATCATTCAATACCTCATTATTAGATGCATTGGCAAGATAGGCCACTAAAGGCTGTGGTGAATACGTATTCTGCTTTCTTGTGGGATAATCATCATCCTTGTTCTTCTTGAAGTTAAGTTTATTCCTGACAAAAGTCCATATGTTACATGTAAGAATAGAAAGATAGAGTTTTTCATTTTTTGGTAATTAACAAAAAGATAGAGTTCATAAAATTGAAAACATAACAACCTGACGCTTTCACTTTGTACAAAAGTGGGAGTAAGAGTTTAATAGGTAAAAATAAACCAAAAAAGAAACCTTAAGATGATAACTTGCAGACACTACATCTCTTCTGATCTCTAATCTAGGTAAAAGTATGGAAAAATAATGCCTGTAAAATGCTAATCAAAGCCTTTCATCACCACCATAGAATACTTGTGTGTGCGTGTGTAACATTGTTTGTGGAAGATCAGAAATATAGGATTATAACATAATCTTGTGATGCAGTTTTAAAACTTCAACAGTATACCTCATTGTCACAATTTCAATTTTTGAGAACCTTTCAAGCATTGTTTGATCAACCAAAGTTGAGGTCCCAACCAAGGGACTATTTGCATTTAATGGGACACCAACATTACCGACACTAGTTGGAGAACCAACTCCACTCATTGCTGAGGTCTTGGGAAGGGAATTAGATCTCCGTTTTGCGGCTACTTGTGCATGGTGTTGCCTTTGTGTAGAATCATTACCACTAGAAGTCAAAGATGGAGTCCCGAGAGTAGCAGGAACTGAAGCCATTGCTGTCTTCTCTTTATGTGATGCCCTAGGTCCAATAGTCATTGAAGCTGGTCCAAAACTTGGTCCAACTGAACCATTGGAAAATTCCTCTGATTTTGAAGATAATGAGCAGTGAGCTAATGTCCCAGTAGATAAGCGAGAACTTTGTACTGGTTTCCTTTTCTGAAGCCGGTCCTCTTTTTTGGCTTCTTTCTCCATATGCTGACCCAGATTATTCCAAGTTGTTTGACGGAAATTAGGTCTCATAAATGCATGCTGCAATAACCTTTGCTGAAACCGTGATTGTTGAGGGTCTGAATTGCTTGTCATCGTTTCCATCTGCACTTCACTTTTATTCTGGTTGATCTCTGCACAATCTAATTTTTCCATTTCAAGCTGTTCTTTCTTGGCAGCAAATCTCATACCATACTGACTAGAAGCAAAATGAACAGCCACCGTGTCTTGATTCAGCTGCCCTTCAAATACCTGCTGGGGAAACTTCTAAGCGCCACCACTTGCATACTGAATTTCTCTGGCCATTGCTTGCTGTTGTAATAGTGTATTCTGCCAATTCATGTCCGATCCTTGAAGAGCATCAACATGTGAGCCACTTTGATGCTGTTGCATAGCATCAACACCTGCAGAAGCAAGCCTCATTCTTTTTGGAAGATCGGATAAAGGTGATGTTTGTCTGTCTTGATTCTCCATTTTTGCATGAAGAGAGGCACTTGAGTTTGCATTATCAGCATAAGAAATCATCACATCCTGTGCAGTAAGAGGAGCCCCTGTTGCATTAATGGCAAAAACTGATCCATGTTCCTGCAAGCTTCTTGGAGTTCCAACTGCCATTTGATACCTTGATTGATGGGACATCATAGAAAAGCCTGAGATAGAGGAATCCGGCATGAAACCCTTAGGTCTGAAAACCATGGCAATGCTTGGACTAAGATTTTGCATTGTCGGATTTTCATGGGTCTGCTACACAATAGCATTAGAGGCAATGATTCCTGAGTCACCCAACGTGCTAGTTGAGCTTTCTGGCACTCTATCTATGCAAACTTTCTTCCCATGGATTTTATTACTAGAAGTAACAGCAAATTCTGGCATATGCCTTAATTGCTTTCTCCACAAATTACTCAGACTTAAATTGAGCTGCAACATGAAGTTCAACATGATTAAGATGCATACAGTCATACAATAAGTTCATCAAGGGAGAATCTACCTTATTTATACCATTGTGGGAACTGGACTGTCACAGCCGATCTAACTTGGGAGTAGGATCTAGAAGAAGTTTTGGTTCTAATGCTTTCGGTATCTTGGATTCGACTTCCTATCATCAATGTGAATATAGATAAGTGACATTAATACCCAATAAATGATAAAATTATAGAAATTCAGCGATGATAGATCAAACTCACCATTAGATCACCATACGTCCAAGAATGAGAATCATCAGCAATTGATGGGAAGTCTTTGACAATATTCTCCAATGACATCTTGAGGCATACTTAACAGTGGGGGAAATGTCAGTAGACGCAACACCGAACCTCTTTTCAAAGGAGCATCTTGAGTAATGGCGCACTTGGAAAGTTAAAAGCTCAATCTTATAAAATAGTATGCACCATTAAAAGTAGATATTAAATATGGTCATAAACATTTGGAAAATGATACATATACCCAAAATTAAGCATAAAAAAATCTTACTAAATGACATGGCAGCAAATTGAGCTGCCTTCCTTGTGTATGGAAGTGTGAAACTTGGCTACCTCATATATAAACTACTTTTTTTCATAGGCATTTTAATTCTACTCATGGTAGCCTTTTCTTAGAATAATGAAAGAAAAAGATAAAAAGAGTGTTATCGCTATAACAGCAAGCAACTGTGATGTAGCATTTTCTATTTCTTAATTTACTGTCTCACTTTTGGGTTGCTTTGTAGTTTGAATAAAAAAGTCAACCTAGGCTGAACAGCCGTAGCTCAAGTAGCATTAAGTCTCTTTGGAGACTATTTGATCCCGGGATCGACTTCCATCCAGGTCACTTTGATTGAACTTTAGCCTACCTTCTTCCTCTCCATACCAAGTCGTAGACCTCCTTTGTAATAAACAAAATGCCAACCTAGAACACAGGATTCCAGGGCCACAACATTGCCTAAACAGTTCTGCAAAATGCCAAGGGCTCAAATTTTGAAGACTAAAATTTAAAGCATTATTGTTAACTGTCAATTTTTAAACATAGTCTGTCAGTAACTTATTTTGTGTATTAGAAATAATTTTTTCAGTAAAGTTAGATAGCAGATTAAGGTTTACCAAATATACCAACTAATAAGAAATAAAGTAATTCAGTTTTTGTATTTCCATTTAATAGCTTGGAAATTTGCGTTCTTATATGTTCACCTCCATTAATAAAATCCATATTTCCTACGGATTTGTTCTCCTTCATATTGAAAAAACAAAAAAAATTAAAAAAAGGAAAAAAAAAAAAAAAGAGGAAGAAGCTTGCTAAGAGGATAGAATGCAAAATGGCGCACAAGAAGCTCTCTTCAATCAAAAGAAAGAAAACCAAAAGGGGACATGTCAATATGAAAGTGCTCCCCAGACACAAGGAATATTAATTGCTGGGAGTGCTCTATGAAAAGTAAACATTGTACGCCAGACTAAAGCCAATAGGAAATTTTGTGCACACTTTAATAATTTTTAGTAAGAATATAATTGGAAATATAAATGTTTAAAAGCAAAGCATAACAACAATAAGGCTCACCTCACATACAGGTGTTCCGTTGACATATTTGCCTGGTATATATCCCCAGGCAAGTGGCCTGACTCAATGGCCTCCAAGTACATCATTACAAAGAAATCGGAAGGTAAGTAATGAAATGCTTAACGTAAGTAGACAAACCAAAAATGAAAACAAAATTAAGAAAGTAAGATGATGCATATGACAAGGAATTTGGAGCAACCCTAAGAAAGGGCCCAGACAAAAGCATAGTTGCTGGCCCTGTTTCTATTCCAATTTCCAGTTACACAACGTACAAAAGGTGGAAACAAGTGGCTCAAATCCAGTGGCACTTAACTCAAATTATGAAGCTCAATTATTGCCAATCTTTCAGAATTAATTGAACCAAGCCAGCAATCTTGAAAGCTTATTATGGGACTTTTCACACATAGATAATGGCATCCAGCAATGCTTATTATACATGCAGAAAGTGTTGAATGTCCCAGTCGATGATTGTAAGCCTTTAGAAAATAAAAGTTAAAACTGAAAGAAAAGAAAATTAAATAATACCAAAAGACTTACCAAGAAAAGGCTTTCAGATGACCTATCATATGGATGTAACAACTTTGGAAAATCTTGATATGTCGACTGATTTGCTGTCTCATTCTGGAAATTCAGAAATTAATATAACTTAGAAAGAAACATATGGGGTGGAGCTAGAAGAATTTTTTTTTATTTTTGGTAATTTCTTCAACTTTAGCAGAATATCAAGTGTTATTTTAAACAAACTTCAAAGGATTTTCCAACAGAATAACCATCTGGGAACAGGTTCAAGGTGAAAGAAGCTTCAGTCTCTGTCAGGATTTATACACAAGTTAGGTGGCCATTGTACTTTAATGGCTGACCTGCTAATGAAATAGGTGCAGACGAAATAGATGAATTGGGCACCCAGGCAGTGCTTTCACTAGCCTCAATAAGATGAATAACAAAATATTGAATAATTCCATTTTTTGCATTGCTGCTTCAATTGAACTCGGTCAAATTACAGACAAGATGCCTGTCTTGCAATCTAAGACAGAGTTCAAGGAAGAAACATGCCCTCTTTTGAAATAGAGAAAACAGAAAGTTAAAATCTAATGTGCTTATAAAGCACATAAAAACTAAGAGGGTGTTTAATTTGTTTTCTATTTTCATTTTCAATTGATATGTTTTCACTAATAATTACGAAAATATCATATTGTTTTCATTTTATTTTTTGTTTTCAAAATTTTGTGAAGGAAATGGTGAAAACAAAAAATACTTGTTTTTACTATTTCTTTTATAAAATTTTAAAAATAAAAAATAAAATAAAAATAATGTGACATTTTTATAATTATAAGTAAAAACATATCAAGTGAAAATAAAAACAGAAAACAAACCAAACACTCTCTAAGGCTTTCAACTTTTATATATTCTTAGCCTCATCCTCATGCCCCTTCTTTTATATATATATATATATATATATACACACGAATAAGTTGCATTTGCCCATCCATCTCCAGCTGACTGGTGCAGTTACTCTTTTTTTTTCCCAGCTTTTAAACTCTGAAACACTACAACAAAACCCACGAATTAACAGAAAACAAGACGAGAGAGGGGTCTGCAGCAACGATGGAAATGTGTTGGTTCAACATGTTACATATAGATTTAACAGGACGACCAGACCACGAGTGTCCAACACAAACACAAGTGCGCCCTGTTTGTTTCGCTTCAATTCTCTCCTGGTTTCCAAGGGAAGCACTTTTTTTGTTTTCTCCTTTTTTTTTTGGTAGAATTGTCTCCTTCATTCATAATTTTGCTTTTATTTTTTCAAATTATTTTTCCCATTAAAACGTGAGAACATATGAAGGACACTTGAAACGATTCTAATAGTGGTTAAGGCTGGTGGTTGGGTGACAAAGTTGTTGCCATGATAATGCCACACCCCGAGTCCGATTTCCCTGTCTCCCTCCCCCAACCAAAAACAAAAAAAAAAAAAACGATTCTAGTAAAAAACCTCAAATATTTATTGTAAAAAATAACAATCAATTAATATTTGATTTTTTATCTTTCATTAGGGAAAGGTTCCAACTTTGGCCCTCGCTGGGTATCAAGAAATAATTGATAAAACATATTGAATATTAATATCCTAAAAAAAAACTAAAATATTATAACAATACCCAAATGTAAATCTTCAAATTGTTAATAAAAAAAATACATGACATTTGAGTTATGTTCAATTTAAAATATTACTATATATACTTACTTTTGTATTATATATATATATATATAGATATATATATTAACAAACATTAGGTGCCATATAATGTATTATATTTTTAATTTAGGGTATATCTTTCTTTTAATTTATATATATACTAACAAACATTAGGTGCCATCTAATGTATTATATTTTTAATTTAGGGTATATCTTTCTTTTCAAATTAAAACAAAAATACTATCTCTCTACATAAAAGAAACAAATATGAATGAATTTTTCAGGCTTTTAGTATCCTGCCAGAAGAAAATAGAGGGCATTTTGATGGTGAGCCTTGGTGCAATGATAAGATAGTGTGTGTGTGTGTGTGTGTGTGTGTGTGTAAAGAGGACAACCTTTAAAAAGAGTTATTTCAAGTATGTATAATTAATTTACTTATATATCAGATCCATTGATGACAACCTTTTTTGAAATATCAATTCACATACAGAACTAACATCTATGGATTTTTAAGTAACAATCAATGATATTCAAGCATTGTTAGTTGCCCATTGTATATGGCAAAAGAAGGAGAAAATGAAACAGAGAGGGATGACGTACCATATTGATTTAATTAAGACAGAATTATATACAGAAAAGGAAAAGCAAAAACAAAAACAAAAACAACAAACAACTTACGAAAATAGTACAGATAAGTTTCACAAGACACGTGCTTAGAGCAATAAGCACAAAGCACTCTTACCCTACCTCTTTCCCTACTAGAAGCAAAATAAAAATAACTAAATAATTAAAAAACAAAAAGATGTAAGCATTTTAAGGAGTTTCATCCTTTCAAAACTTCAGCTCCAGATCAAGTTCTGCTCAAGAGGCAATAATCATTACTCTGTAAGCTCCATTTTGCAGATTGAGAATTCACGCTCAAACAATAAAAATTCCTACAGGTGAAGAGGCAAACATCTGGTCAGTTGTTAATTGAGTCAGGCCCTAAATTCATAAAATAAGCATTCTTCGAGTTCCATTGTCGCACAACTACCAGGTAGAGTTAATATGCACACCCATGTGTATTTGGATTAGCTTACTTCACGATCAAAATAATTTATAATCAAAATCTTATTAAAAGAACTTTTGACCAAAAAAAAAAAGTGATTTTTTCCCTAAAAAAAGTTGTCGCCAAACATGCTACCCCTCCACTACTTTTTCTTGAACATACAACCCAGAGGCTCAATCACTACATACATAAGTTGAGAGTGTTACGGCCTTGTTATTACTGAACAAAAAATTTTTACACCTTCTGATAATGAAGTCAACAAAAAGATAAAAATGTTATAATGGGTGGTGTCTTAGTGCATGTTTGTTTTTGATTAATTTTGAAGAAAATAATATTTTTTTTCAAAACCTCTCTTAGTAAGATTTTGATTATAAGTTGTTTTGAATACAAAATAAGCTAATCCAAACACACTTAGTAACAAAAACAAAAAAACTAAAAATAGCACAGGTAATTCCCGTCTGTCTCAATCGGTCACTTCTGTGTGTTGGGGCTGTGTTGGTGTCCAATGTTTTTGAAATCAGTGAAGCCAATAATGAAAAGAATACAGCAAAGGAGCCATAACTCCTTGAACTGTAAATTGATTTGTAGATGAAGTAGAATGGCGTAAAACAGTCTAATATACAAAGAATGAAATTTAAGCAACAAGCCTCCATGTGTTTCTTTGAGAACAAGAAATTATCAACTTGCCTGCAGTTGTTGTTGACTAAACAAGTGAAGAAAGTGAGTTTCGGGGCTGCCAACCAGCTCAACCAACTTATCATGGCAATCTGGCAGGACTCCTGATCCCATGAGAGAAACAGAAACCTGTAGACGAGACAAAAAGTTAGCGCATAATAAATCTGTGAACATTGCAAAAAAAAGGGGGATTAAAAAAAATATTTTGGTGAGAATTCAGTTTAGGAACAATTAACCACTCAACTAATTAATGATGTCCGAAAAGTGATTAATAAGTAACCACTTAATGATTAATTAATTACTTGAATGATAAATGTTCCTAAACTGAATATTTCTTATGAAGATTTATGTTTTTGGTAAATTTCCCAGAAAAAAGGTAAATATAAATCAATGCCATCTGTTGGCTTACTTGCATGCAACGAAGAATGACTTCTGGGAGACAGCATCTACGACAAAGGCCTTTCACAACGTATGTTGCCGGGCACTCTAAGGTGCCATCTTTGTCAGAATACCAAGCATCCAATCTGGATATTTCCATTGTAACTCCAGCTTGAAACCGAGGAAGCTCACCTGCAACAGGAAATTAATTTACTTAGTGGGTCTTCTAATCATTTGTCATATAGGTCCCTCATAGTAACTCCAGCTCAAAATTCTGTAAGGTATCCTTCAATGGAAGAAAACAAATATAATAGCCATCTTCCACCAATACATTTCTATTAGAAAACACATTTTCCCTACCAGATAGTTCTCTCAACAACCAGCTAGTCTCAAAAAGCTTAAGTTGATAAGTGTAGGCCCAAGAATGATTTTATATTTCTTATACATCCCTTCACGCAACAGCCTTTTAGGCTTAAAACATGGACAAAGCATATAAGCCCACCATACCTTTTGTTGAGATTTAATTTATTCATGAAGAATAGAAGTGATAAGGATTAAGTTCTTGATCACTTAAATAATCAAGGCTCTAATACCATGTTAAAGACTAACCCCTTGTAATTGGGACTTCCAACAAGTCCACCTAATAGTCTCATATTCCTTCACTAAAACAAAAGAACTTGTGTAAAATATTCTCATGAAATTCCTATAGTATTTAAGATGTCAATATGATTCCACATATGTGGATTTTGACAAAATAAGGAAAAACTGTTTTCAACTAGATGTGGTCATGTAGATGTAAAAGAATCCAAAAAAACATGCATGGCTGGGCTACTTTTCAGCACAATCAAATTCCAATTCATGCATACTACCTTTAAAACCAGCAGCCATAATGGTGCCAAGAATACCACCATCATTGAGTTCATGTGGTCCAAGTCCATCACCAGCTACTGCTAAGCAACGAAGAACAACATCAATGCAATAATTGTCCCTTGATGATATAGAGACGTTCACCTGCAAAATATTAGATTGTAAACAAAGCAGAACATACAATGAGATACATGAGAGAATAATGCATCAAAAGTGAGCTGGGCAAAGCCAGTCCAAATAACAAAATTATCCTTGCTTATGACCAATTAGAAACGCATATTAGCCAAATTAGATTTCTGAGTCTCTGACCCAAGCAAATCTGTGAATTGGATTATTTTGCTGTTCAGTAAATTTTCTCCCCTATTAAAGCAGCACAACGTTCTTTCTTTTAAGAATGCTCATCGTGCAGACGTTGCCATTAAAATTTCATATTAATCCAAAACCAGTTTGTGATCCATTGCTATTTTTCAAGGTTGGCACGAAGAATCACATGGTAATTAAGTATAATTCAACAGTTGGATTGATTATTAGCACATTTTATAAGGCATAACTCTATCAGCCTCCGCCAAAATAGACCTGGACGGCTGGACCTGACTCCTAAATTCCCAGTTTCACTTGATTATAATACTCGATGTGAAAAATACAAGTATAATTAATTGTAAGATTAGAAATTAGCTTCCACATCAGTTGACAAACATAATTAGGAATTGATGTGATACAAACATAAAATCCAGTTGGTCATGAACAATTACTAACTGATTTTCATAGAAGCAAACCTTATACAACATGAATGAATAGTTGAAGTAAATGTTTTCAGGTTTGTGGGCTTAATTATGCAATGGTTGGACATACCATTAGTTGTCGACTTAAGACAACCTCATCACCAGCTGACGAGTAGAGGGCACTCATCAGCGTAGTGCATACAGTAGCATCTGGACACAAACACTCTCCAGATGGCAGGCAGAGCATTGCAGTGACATGAAGTTCAAGGAAAACAGGTTCATCTGATTCATAGATATGATCAATAGGACCCAACCAAGGTGTTTCTTTTCCTACATAAAGAAGGTGAATCACAAATATGTCAATAGCTAAAATGTCAATGTACCAACTCATTTAAAAAACCCACAAACAAAAGTTCCACGATTAATGCGATGCTAGAATACTTGGACATTTTCCTCACAGCATGGTTTTTGCATAAGGTTGTTAACAAAACTCACTTTCTAGAAGTGAAAGAGATGCCTTCAGTGTTTCCTTGGCTGTTGAAATGGCCCTTTCCTTTTCCTCCAGTGACAGTTCAGATACAGGAACTTCTGCATTCTCTAATTCAATTTTGAGCCAATTGCGGTAGGTTGCATCACAGGAGTAATACTCACGCTATTTAAAATTCAAAATGAATATAAATATTAAGTGCAATTGTCAAGCCGGAAATGATGTGATTGAAGTTCAATAACTAAATCAAGCAAGTGAAACTTCCAACATACCCAGTCTTGGAACTCTCTTAGATCCTCAAAAACATTATAATCTTCAGATGTGTCAAGAGTTTCTGAAAGCTGTTTCAAGGGTCCTGCAAGAAAACCAAGTGCTGTGTGGGCACCTATGGGCATTGCTGGTACTCTCCACATAGAAATTAAAGCAAACTCCCTGAAGAGTATATTGCTACATGAACCCAAAAAAAAAAAAAAACAACAACAACAACAGTTAAAATTCAGAAGTAGGAACAAAATAAAACTGCAAGATCAGGTGCCCCAACAGCCAAAACGAGGACTGGAAAGATCAGGATCTTAGCTAGACCTAGGAGCTTCAAACATTCATATTTTTCAGAATGTTGAATACAAAATGAGAATAGGCATTGTCAATACTGACAAGACATGGAAAATATTTTACACATAAATAGGGAGTGAAAAGTCAAACACAATTCCCAGGTTTCATCATTTTCATTGGTTTCACAAGCACTGTTTATCAGAAAATCCAATATGATGGGCATATAATATAATGCACCACTTACCAATGTACCAATGCTCGGAGAAGAAGTTTTTTACTAACATCTTTGACATTAGTAATTGTGGATGGTGGTGTAAAGCAAAGCCACTGGATGACTTTAGCTTTTTGAAGACTCTGCAGTCTGTGCTGTTCTGCAACATCTGACAAGTTATCATATTTGCCAACCTTGATCTCTCGAGATCTTGACAAAATTCTGTAATATGAAATACAAAAGCCTCATATGTGCATGAACATTTTTCAAGTGATTTTTCACTGAAACAAAAATAAAAATCCTACATACCTCTCAATAATGTCTTCAAAAGTGCCCGTAGAATCATCCACAGAAGAAAATGGCAAATACTCCATTGCAGAAAGGAATAGCTTGTATTTGACATGTACACTGTTGAATTAAAGAAATATCATTAGAGTTACTTATACACATTTTACCAAGGTAATATATATTGATGCAAAAGACATTCAAGGCTGTGGGGGTAAAAGGGAGAATAAGGTGCTTTGGAATTGTGTTCTTTTGGATGGTATGTAATGCCATAACTTTTACTCAGCATTTTTTCCCTTCACCTCTTTTATGGAGCAGGCTTGTTTTCCTAGCTTTTTGTGGGTTTCAACTCATGGCCTTATTTAAGTTGTTTCCTTTATGCATTATGCAAAGGGGCTGGTATACTGTTTTGACTGGATACTATTCTTTATGTGTACTTATTTGACCCTCAATCTATGAAGCACGGACATGCCTGGAAGGTCGCCATCCCGGTGTTGGACACGATTCTGACACGGATCCACCAGCAACAAGAGCGGATACATATCCAGGCAGTCTCGCCATTTTATTTTTCCATTTTTCCCGTCTTCACCATCTCGAACACGGCATGACACGGCCTGGACACAGCACCGACACGGCCCAATAAATTAAAAGGTCCTAGGTTTATTTAAAAAAAAAAAATTGCAAACATACTCGGTACTCTTTGTTTTGCCTTCTCCTTCTCGCAAACGGCACACTCTCTCTCTCTCTCTCAGTGACCCTTGCAGCCGGCCGGAGTGACCTCTCTCCCCTCCATTCCAGTTGAGTCGGTCTCAGAGTCCTGCGTCTCAATGCATTGGAGTACCAAGCGAGGGACAAAGGTTGTTTCTCTTTCTTGCTTTACAATCTGCTATGCATTATTATAATATAATAGAAAAGATGGAAACTTGTTCACTTTTCTTGACTTTTGACCATGTATCACTGCCATGTCTTTTCTCTTTCTTACTGTACCATCAGCCATGCCTTTTTTCGATTATAATATTATAGAATAGATGGAAACTTGTTTATTTTTTCTTGGCTTAACCGTGTATCACTTGGTCTTTTTTTTTTTTTTTTTTTTTGGTTTAGCCGTCGTATTATTGTCTGTCAGAGTATGCAAATTGACCAACTCATCTTGTCCCCATGTTTTTTCAATTATAATTCTATAATTAAAATTTTAATTTTTTGTTTGAACAAATTTTGATAGGACAATGACTACTTCTACATCTACATCCACAATTGCAAGCTCTAGTTCTAATTCTAGTATCACCAGCAAATTTGCAACTACTGAAGTTCATGACCAAAAAAATCCTCTTTGGGCATATGTTAAGATTCTGGATAAGAATCCAATTGCTGGTGGCGGAAACAAGAGCTGGTCATGTAATTTTTATGCAAGAGTTATCAGTGGATCATACTCTAGAGTTTTGCAGTTTGTAGAAAGGTGAATGCAGATTATTTAGCAGAATTAAAAAAAAAAAAAAATTGATGAAGAGGCTGAGAAATTATCAAAACCACCTCATGTTCCATTGCCTACTGAAAATCAAAATTTCTCCTCTAGCTCTAAAACTTTAGAGGGGAAGAGAAGAAAAGTTGGTCCTTTAGAAGTAGCATTTAATATTGAAGATAGAGCTCAACTTACTGCTGAAATTGCCAGGATGTTCTACTCTGCTGGCTTACCATTCCATCTTGCTAGAAATCCTTATTATATGAGTTTCTATCCTTTTGCTGCTAGTCATTCTATATCTAGCTTTTTACCTCCTGGTTATAATGCTTTGAGAACAACACTCTTACAACAAGAGAAAACAAATGTTGAGAAATTGCTTCAACCAATTAAAAGCTTGTGGAGTTCAAAAGGTGTTAGCATTCTTCCTGATGGGTGGACTATTCACAAAGAAGACCTTTGATAAATTTTATGGCTGCAAGTCAAGGGGGTCCTATTTTCTTGAAGGCTATTGATGGTTCTAGGGAATATAAAGATAAACATTATATGGCTGGCTTGATTAGAGATGTGATCAATGAAGTAGGGGTTGAAAATGTAGTGCAAATCATAACTGACAATGCTGCTGTTTGTACAGCTGCAGGGATATTGATTGAAGCTTCATTTCCTCAAATTTTGGGACTCCCTGTGTGGTGCATACTTTAAATCTTTGCACTAAAGAACATATGTGCTGCTAAAAATACTGAAAAGAATGAGGTTGCATATAATTGAGTGTCATTGGATCACTCAAATAGCTGATGATGTTTCATTTATCAGAAATTTTATCATAAATCACTCTATGAGATTGGCCATCTTTAATGTGTTAGTGCCACTACAATTGCTTGCTATTGCTGATACACGATTTGCATCAGTTGTAGTGATGCTAAAACGGTTCAAACTCATAAAACATGCTTTGCAAGAAATGATGATTAGTTCGGAGTGGAACTCCTATAGAGAGGATGATGTGGGGAAGGCTGCAGCTGTGAAAACTTTTATTTTGGATGATTAGTGATGGGATAAAATTGATTACATAATTGTTTTCACGGATCCAATTTATGACATGCTTCGATTTTGTGATAAAGATACTCCTACTCTTCATTTAGTATATGATATGTGGGATACAATGATAGAAAAAGTGAAAGCAGCAATTTATAAACATGAAGGAAAGAGAGGAGATGAGCAGTCAACATTTTATGAAGTGGTCTATTCTATACTTATTGATAGGTGGACTAAGAGTAGTACCCCACTCCATTGCATGGCACATTCTTTCAACCCAAAGTAAGTTTATATTTTAATGACTTTATATATTAAATTTTATAATTATGTAGCATATTATATATTATTAACTTTTGCTTTATTTATAGGTACTATAGTGAGCAATGGCTTAAGGGGACTTCAAATAGAGTTCCTCCTCATCAAGATGAAGAGATTTCCTTAGAAAGCAAGAAATGTTTTAGGAGATATTTTCCTGATTCTGATGATAGAAAGAAGGCTGTTATTGAATATTCCAGATTCTCATCAGCTGCAAATGTGTATTCTAGTTTTGATTTGGTTCATGATAGGTGGGAAGCTAGATCCAAAATATTAGTGGATAAACTATGGAGCTTCTACACCTTTACTTCAAAAATTAGCTTTAAAGCTTCTTGTGCAACCTTGTTCTTCGTCTTGTTGTGAGAGAAATTGAAGCACCTATTCCTTCATTCATTCTGTAAGGAGAAACATGATGAATCCAACAAGGGCGGAAGATTTAGTATATATACACACTAATCTTCGACTCTTATCTAGGAGAAGTAAAGCGTATAAGGTTGGAGATACTAAAATGGGGGACATTAGTGGAGATGCATTCGAGCCTTGTGATAATGGTCCCAGTCTTCTTGAAGTTGAAAATTTGTCTTTAGATGAACCAGATTTGGAAGCTGTAATATTTGCAGATGATGGACATGGAGGAGATGAGATTGACACTATTCATGTTAATAGTGGCACTAGATCAGGAACATAGGATAGATGATAAACAATCTTTTTTAATGTTAAGGATTTATTCTTTTGACTTTATGTTAAGGATTTATATTTTTATGTCCAAGATATTTCATTTCATGATTATAATATATTTATTTTTATGTTTTATTATAAAACGTATCCCAGCCGTGTCGTGTCCTATATTTTTGAAAAAGTACCGTGTCCCATGTCCGTGTCGTGTCGTATCTGTGTTGCGTGTCGTATCCATGCTTCCTAGCCCTCAATCTTTGTACTTCTTTTCCCTCTTCATGAATTCTTTATCTAGAAATGTTAAAAAAAAAAAAAAGATATATATGCTTGATACTTCCTAGATAAAATGACCTACCAAAGCATTTTAGTTCATGCTTGTCAACTTCCATCTTATATTACAGGTTGACTATAATTCTACTTCTCAAAAAATAACCAAAGTAGTTCACCTTGAGAAAAACGTCATTGAACATAAAACAAATACAGAGATTACAAATACATAAATAAAAATTATTACAATGAGCCAAATGATGCCTTAATTTTAATCAATCCATATCGTCAATCAGACACATGACATGATTATTGTAAAAAAGTAAAGAAAAAAAAAAAGAAAAGGTAGCAGGGAGGATAGAATCAAGGATACCTGCTGTTCAGCCTAAGTTCCATCATGTGCACAAAGAGGTCAATACAACGGTGACGTGCAAGCTGAGAAGCATATATGCCCACCAACTCCTCATGCTCCTTTGAAAAGAGAAACAGTGCATACCTAATATTTTCCAATTTAATCAATGAATAATGAAGCAAATTTTCATTCAACACATAGAATTATTCAGCAGTTGGTTCCCATCATATACTGCAAATTATGTTAACAAGGACTAGAAAGCCATACAATAAGAAGGAAAGCTTAGGCAATCTTCTAAAGACAGAATGGCCATCTTTAAATTTTTACATTGAACTTATAAAAGACCGATGGCCATGCACAAGAAACAACTTTTTAGTGAAGCCAGGATGGCACTATACACATTTTGGACATTGGTCCCAACAAAGACCCGATATATTTGCTTCCCTTCAATACAAGTCAAACATGCACCTGATGCAACAACATCCAGTGCTTTCTCCAATAACTTTAGGGCTTATCTTTAGTGCTTTGCTTGTAATATTTTTAATGAAATTTCCATTGCTGATATGAATGAGATTGGACAGATTTGTTGCATTTTTTAGCTGCTTAGGCTCAAAAATAGGAGAAAGTACAGAAGAGGTAAACGCTAATGAAAAGAGACGAACAACAGAAACAAAGGACATCAAAACAGTAAAACTGTCCAATCTTTCAGAATATCAATGTGGGAATCCCCATTCAAACACCATTTTGCAGAGCACCATATGGATACACAATATACAATCTTAATATGAGAAATCTTCAAAGCCATAAGCTTCTCGATAAATCACAAGCATTCCTTTCCAAACAAATACATGACATCACTTAAAGCAAAGCACATATCCACAATGTCTTAGCTTTTGCTACCAAAACCATAAAGAGTATGAAGCCCCCTAGTATGAAGCCCCCTTTAAACTTTGGGCAAATACTCTGCTCATCCAAAATAGTATGGTCATTCCAAAGAGTCCCATCAACTAAATAGTGTAAAACAAATTATCTGTTTCCCCACTCAGCATGACCAAAAGAATCAGGTGATAAGGCTTAATGCAGTCTCCATTCCACAGCCACAAATCATTCCTGTTAACGATAATGATGATGTGTACCATGACCAAACATAGTCTTGACTTTAAAGAGAACTTTAAATTTCCAAGTTAAAGTAGCCATAGGAAAACCATTACTAAGTCGAGAGCTAATGAGGAATCAAAAGAACAATTTACCATAGCAAATGCCAGAAGCATTCAAAATCCAAGCTTGTTTGTTTATCTAATTCTCTAGTAGAATAAAAGAGATTGGGAAATAGATCCAAATCCGAAGCTTCCCTATTATTCAAATTTCTTTAAAAATGATTTTTTAATAAGAAAATAAATTAATTAGAGAAGAAAAAGAAAGAAGTATAGGAGCAGAAGATAAGATATCCTCTTAGAGAAATAAAAACAAGAAAAAACACATCAGCTGAGCAAAGCACACCAGTCTTCCTCAATATCTGATAAAGAAACCCCACTAAAATATCCACTAGCCGTGCACCACAGAAAAGCTAAGAAGACCACTTTATCCCAAGAAGTGGTAGTGGTAGGAAATGACCCTTGAAAATTCTCGCATTTATCTCCAACCAAAGGCACAAATCATTGCATACATAGTACACTGCCAAAGGATCATGCCATCCCATCATTATCCATCCTAAACCACTAAAATGGCACGAGATAGTGTTCCAAACTCTTCTGGACAATCCAGTTTTCCCCAAATATACTAAAAATTCTGCACCACAAATATCTTGCTGCTGTGCAAAGTAAAACTAAACGACTACTAGTCTCAGTCAGAAAAGCACAAAACACAAACATTAGGATAGAGAGCCTTGTGTGGTCTACAAAGCTGCAACAAATTAGTACTAGTCCTGTTAAGTACAGCAGTCCAAATGAAACACTTCACCTTGGGGTTTCAAAGTTGGTTAGCAAGAATAAAGTTATCCCTGTTTGAAGAATGGGTGAGCAATTGAAAATAGGATCTGTAAGAATAGACTCGAGAAATCTAGAGTACAAGTCCTATTGTCCACCAAAGAAGACGAATGAAAAGAGTGAATCACCCCAAAGAGAGCTTCCATTTCAAAAAGCCCCTGATATTAAGGTTTTGATGAAAATGAAAATTCTAAGAAACGGAACAATTTTGGGGAGAATAAAAGCCGCAAATGGAGAGAATTAACTATAAAGGCAACAAAATGAAGTAGAAAAAGAAAGATCCCCAACCCAAAAATCCTCTCAAAACCTAATACTTGAGCCATACCCAACTTTGAAAAACACCAAAGGAAGGATTCCAAAAGAAACCTCCATAACCACTTGCTAAGGGCAATTATGCTAATCCTTTTTCTAGATCTTGAAATGGGTACACCAATTTCCAAGCATCAGGTTTTCGAAACAAATTTGGTTGGGACACTCATATTTTTAAGGTCTTTTTCACTCAGGAGTTGATTTGGGATAAGATAGGCGTTTAGCTTCTATTTGGTGTAAAGCTCATGGTTTATTTCAGGGAGTTTCCCTAACAGATATGTATAGGGATTGCGTCACTTTGCTCCATTGATGTTTTCTATCTTCTTTGCTGTTTATTTTTCCCTCTTTTTTTTGTGTTATGGAGGATCCCTTATTCTCCAAAATCCTTGTAATTTTCTTCTCTTCTTAATGAAATTCTTCTTTTATCGAAAAAGAAACAAATGTCAAAATAGATGTTATGTGCTCTGCACTCCGAGAAAACATCATCCTAGTCACAGTCACACAAAAATATATTCATCCGTAGGCTCTATACTAAGATAAGTCAACGAAAGTTAAAACTTGAGATAAACTTTTTTTTCTATAAAATGAAATATTATTAGAGAGAAAAGAGTGAAAGAACTTGACATAAAATTACTTACATGTGCAGAATGTGATCACCAACAGTCAGAATTTTTTCTCTGAAGGCATCCTTCATTTCCTCAGCAAGTAAATATCTAAGCACAAGAACTAGATGTGCACCAAATCGTATCATTTGAGGATCTCCATGAGGCCTGTGAGAAAACACAGAGACTTTTGGTCAACTGATTCCCATCAACTGGAAGGTCCTCCATCCTACTAAGTCCCATTTTGAAAAACACAATGTTTAAGAAAGCCAATTAATTGCATCCACATTATACATTTTATAATCTAAATTCAATAATTACCCCAGAACATTAACTCTACCCACATGGATTGTAGTAACTGTTCTTGTCAACAGATCAAATCTCACCTACACTGCTTTTTTCAAAGAGAGACATTTCCTTTTTGAAAAGTTACAATTTCCTTCATTCAAATCCAGTAAGTTGTTCTTTCCAAGTTCCAACCTACAGTTTAGTACCTAAGAACACCAGAATTTTCAGAAAATAAAAATTAGTCGCCTTTATTGTGGGATAAAATTTTTTTCAGACTTCCCTTGGTATATAGCCCATGGTTTCTTAAATTTGAAGAAATTTTTATGTTCTTCTTTTTCCTTCATTTGTTTTATTAAAGAAGAAAATTCTGCAACTTATGGAGGACAAGAGTACAAGGATGAAGGATAATATACTAGAATATAGCAAACACATAGCAAGCAAAAGGAGCACAACAATAGAACAAATCCTTCAATTCACAAGGACAGAATTCCACTCATGCTCTCCAACTAAATGCACCAAACAACTGCAATACCTTAATCTCCTCACTGCTATCAAAAGAATTTCCATCATCCCTGACCCTGAACTGTTCTTCTTTCCTCTTCAATAAATCCTTTTTTCCTAATAGTAAATGCATTTGTGTTCTCCGTGCTTTGCTTAGTCTAGATAACATGTCTTTAGTGTTTAGACTAAATCATCATCATGTATATACAAGTACTGATTTTAGCATAGAAGAATTTCACATATGGAAAGGATGTGGAAAATAAAATTGAGCATTAGGAAATAAAAGAAAATTTCATTTGGCACTTAATAATTGTTAGGTATAATGGAACTGATTTACGCAAGTGAATCATACTTATAAAAACTAAAAAATATAAATATAATGGAATTTTTTTTTAATATATCTATTATCCCATTATCAGTTCAAAGTAATCCTACATGTTAATATTATATAATAGCCAAAAAATAACTGCTAAGAAAATACATATCTAAAGTTTACAGCAATACTAATAAAGAAAAAAACAAAAACAAAAAGGGTTACTGCCATGCGTGATTCTAAATGTTGCAGTGCAGGATTCCATTTGGTTAGTAATCGGAATGCACTTCTAAAATCCAGTACATAAAAAGAATTTTTACCAGATTTATTTGAAGACAAAGAATACTATAAGTAAGGGAAAAAGTAGTAACAACACTTACCTAAATACATTCTGATCATCTTCTGAAGGTGCTATCCATGACCAGATAAGGTCTAGTACACGTGGTATGTCCCCTATCATTAGAGTCATCTGTCAGGAAATATACAGCTTAAGACATCAGAAAACAAAAATATAGGAAGATAAAGTAATATTATAAAAAAGAAAAGAGTGAAAATACAAAGCTAAATGGAGGATTATATATCCTCCAGAACAGGAAAACTAAAAAACACCAAAAGAAAGAAAAGAAGCAAGAATGCAGCAAAGCTACCCAATTCCTCTGCGTATCAGAAATGGAAACCATGTCATGTCTGTCTCTCACTCTGTGCGGGTGTGTGTGTGTGGACAAGGCTGTTTATATGGCTTCTCTTGGCTGCTCTTCCCTTGGTTTAATTAAAGGAATCACTGTTTCAGACATGCAGTGGGATTGGATATCCCTTCTGCGCCATTGAGTTTCTTATCTTTTATTTAAAAGGAAAAAGAAAAAAAAAAAAAAAGCTAAAGGTTACATCCTCAGTAAAAGGCTCTATGTCGATTTTCATGACCAGCTACAGGTTTACATATTATTTGGAATTGAAGGCCCAACCTCTCATTCCATTTCTTTCCTTTTATATGATAATGATAGGAACCCAGAAATCTGAACAATATTTATTGAAATATCGTACTGAATTCACTCTTTCTTACTGATATGAGCTGGTATCAGTACCAAAGAGAATGGATTTACAGGTCCTCTTACAAACAGAAAGAAAAAAAAAGAAGAAAACAGATGGTGTAGACACTTTGAGGGGTCTGTGACCTCCTTCCCAAGACCTTCCACTCAATTTCTGCTTTCCTATTCACTCTCCCTGCCTCCGTATATCCTACCTGGCACCTTCCCCAGCCGTCCACCCATCTGTCGGTGGTTACAATTCAGAATCCCAAGATGCTCCCCCCCCCCTCACATTTCCCTCATTGTCGGTATGGGCTACCAATCCCCTGCTAACCTTTCTGTTTCTCTTAAGGTACACTTTAGTAACTATGAGATGCCTAACAGATACATGACATGCTCTAAATTCTAAAATGTTTGAATATGAAAATTTTTAAAAAAAATGATAAAAAAAAAACCTCCTAAAGAGCAATAAAAGTTAGGGCCTGTTTGGTTTTGAAAATGTTTTGTTATTTTCATTTTCTAAAAACTATTTTCATTTTTAAATTTTAACATTTTAAGAAACATGTTTGGTTTGCAAAGTTAAAAATGTTTTCAAAAAATGATAACAACAATTTTAAGAAACAAAAATCATGAAAACTTGGTTAATATTTTCCATTTAGCTTTATTTAATTTTTAATCTGGTCTTATATTATTTATAATTTTTTCCCACTTATATCAATATTTGATCCTTAATTTTATTTAATTTAATTCAAGATTATTCAATTTATTATTAGAATTTAACTTTGATAAAAAAATAAAAATTAATTTATGTTAAATTTATAAATTAAACTCTGTCCAAAAAAAATTAAAAAACTGTACAAATTATACACATTTTATTTCATTATCAATTGAAAAGAAAATATTACTTCATTATTAACATTTTTTTATTAACTTTATTGTGTGTAAGTGTAGTTCACCATTTTCGTTTGCGTAATGTTATAGCTTCTTTTTTTTTGTGCTTTTGACTATCAATGGCTAATGCTAGCCTTCAACCGTTGATTTCAATAGCTATCATAAAATAATAGGTATGGCAGGGGTCTTTTGGCATTTTTTGATTTCCTTGACTGACGGAGATGAAAATGAGACGATGGCATAAGATTTTTTGTTAATGTTTTCATTAAAACTCAAGTAAACATGTTTTCAAGTCATTTCCTGTTTTGAGCACAAGACCCTTATTTTTTTATAGAGATACCTGAATCTGTCTCTGTTGCTCCTTGCATTGTCGAGTAACAGTTTCGTGGATCATTTCCCTAAAATGGATAAGAAAACAGAATTGTAATAGATACCAACATAACAAAGATAAAAATAAAATTTATACAGCTACCCTGAATGAAGTTTCTGAAGAAGAGATGAAAGTTGTCGTGGTTGCTGATTCAAAACATGAAATGGCCAATTTTCAGGTCCATTTGAAGGCTCAAAAGAACCATCAGCGTGTCCAGGGCTTCCATCAATTACATCTCCAAAAGTTCTAAGTTGATCCACTCCCCCTGGCAGTGAACGAGTGACTTCCAAGTCTACCTGCACATCTAGCCAAGACTTCGCCATTGCCCAGCATGCTGACTGCAAATATTGTTACACAATAAATCAAGCTTTAAACAATGACAGTGTGATGGAAAAAACAATAAATAGATTAGTTTTACAGATATTACAGGGAAGTTATACAAATTAGAATCTAACAATTAAGCTCCTACCTCTACCAAGCAGACAAAACCTTCAAAAGGGCTAGTTTAACTATCTCTGTTCTTAGCCTGCCACTCAATCAAAGAAAGATATTTTATTGGGACCAAAATCCATATCAGCCAAGCTGACGCATCCATCCAGAGGTACAAATAACTTCTTAACCTTCAGATTCTCTTTAGTTTTTTTTTTTTTATAGAAGTAGAAATTCATTAAGGCGAAGGGAAGAAAACGATAAGGACTTTGAAGGATAAGGGATCCTCCTTAACAAATAAAGGAAAAATAAGCAACAAAGAAAAAGAGAAAAATCAATGGAGCAAAATTGTCCAATCCCTCTTTATATTTGTAAGGAAACCCTCCTTAAAAAGACCATGTGCTTTACACCAAAAGAGAAGCCAAACGCCTAATCTTATCCAAATCAGCTACTGAGACAAAGAAATCTCCTCAAAAAGCACCAAACAGTAACATAGATTGCTCACTGCCATAAAAATTTAGACTCTTAGCTTCTACCAAAACAACCAAAGCTAGTTACCTAAAATTGGTCTAAGGACCTAGGGCATACCAAAAGAGACAACAGCAGAACAATGAAAGAACAGATGAGGAACTGATTCTGAACAAGCACCACACAAACACACATATCAAGGGAAAGAGCCTTATGTGGCTTGCAAACATGTTATTAGTATTAATTCCATTAAGAACTGCAATCCAAATAAAAAGCTTGACCTTAGAGGGAGGTTTGGAATTCCAAAGGGATTTATCAAGATGGAAAGTAACTCTATTCAACAAATAAATTAGAAACTGTAAAAAAAGGTTTGCAAGAAAACACCCTATAAAGGTCAAGAGACCAAATCCTTTTATCCGAATTCTAAGACAAATGAACATAGTCAACGAGATCCAAAAGAAACTCCAATTCAGAATATTCTCTATCATTCAAACTACAAAAAAAGGGGAAATTCCAAGAAAAATGGAATCTTAAACACTATAGAAATTGGGAATGGAAAGTTATGTAAGGAAGATAGACAATAGAGACATGGGAAAGCATCTCTAAACGAGAAGTCTCCTACCCAACAGTCCTCCCAAATTTTAACATGAGAACCATTACTTTCTTTAAGTTAATTATGGGTGATTGGATCTAATTTTAATGTCCAAGTTTTCCTTGCAGGTTTAGTAGTAGTAGAAGTGCAATCCCTAAAGGATTAGGTTCTAATTTCTAATACTGATCCTTGTAAAATAAGTTAACAAAGTCTACTTTAAATGTTTGTAATGCCTTCTATTAGATGAATAGATCAATTTTATGAATTATTGCAGCAAAGCGGTCGTTTTTGGTTGTGTGATGCATGTGCGTGCATCTAGAAGGCATTTTTCTCAAGAATTTTTCAATGAATGAATGAAATTTTTTGCAGTAAAAGGAAAAGAAACAGACCTCCCAGTCTGTGCAGAGTGGAAGCATCTGCTTTAGGTTGCTACATTGGGCTGCATATACAGCTGCTTCGTATTTCCCACCTAGCTCTGCTATTTTCTGCAAAATAAATAAGCAAATAAGTTTCATTTTTTATAAATAAAAATGAAAGTCTTGAAAAGGCGCCATAAAACTGAAATAACCTCATCCCTGGTAAAAAATGCATAATATTCAATAGTTAGAAAATATATGGGAAACAAATGGGAGGCAAACAACTGAAGGACTTCAGAGAGAGAACTTTTAACAGACAAGCAAGGTACAACAGGAATGTTGAGGAAGAAGCCATTCAGAGAAATATGTGTTTCAAGAGCAACATCTGTAGCATAACAAATTCCATCTCCCTTTATAACAATTTTAAACAGAAAAAATGAAGACAGGGGTGTTGTCTATGAATTAGTTAACAATACAAACATCAATAAGACAACATGAAGGACTTCTTCGATCAGTGTTAACATACAACTCTACCTCTGACGCACAATATGAAGCCCATTTCCAAAGATGCCACTGATGACCAATGCCACTTTCAAATTCAACGGCTTGCAAAGTTCTATTTTTACCATTCTTCACCAGAGCTTCAACAGAAGGAAACAGGTTCAAACCTCCAAATGGGCATAGAGAGGCAGCTCTCCATGGCTGAGAAAATATTAAGATGTAAATAGCATGAAGCATCAACTTCTAAAGTCCATAGATTTGTCATTTCAAAGTTATGTTCACCTGTCCTGCAGACCGGCAAAGTCCGCATGCCTCTTCTAGTCTTCCAGCCCTTAAAAGGGTCCACACATCTTCTAAAAGAGATTCATCTTGTTTCTGTACCAAAAAAACTGTCACTGACATTCTAGAGTATATATAGGTGTGCGCATAAAATCTAACTCATCTATTTCATTATCAACCATTCTCAAGAAATTACATCCATAACCATAAGCAAGTGCAGGCTCCCAAAACTAATCATCCACCCATAAACATCAACAGGTAATAGGCTTTTTAATATAACCCAAAAATGTTTTAATAGAAAGAGATAGACAAGATTACAACAGATAAAACATAATGAAATAATAACAAACTCAAAGCATAATAAATACATCGAAACAGATTAACAATAAGGCCCTCCAACATAAAAAACAGAAACCTCATAAAAGTAACCATCATCTGAGCACCATAAAGACACTCAAGCTATAACTATCACAGGCAAGTGATATAGGCAAAAAATTGTCCTTGAAAATCCTGGAATTTCACTCTGATGAGAGGCTCCAGATTGTCGAAAACTGAGCAGCACACCTTAATGGCCTCCCCTGCTCATCACCCCTAAAACTTTCATAATCAATATAAAATAAAAATAAATTATTCGAATTCAAAGGACACCCAAGATTATCCAAAAACTCCAAGAATTCTATTCCAAACATGTCAAAGAACTACGTAATGTACAATAAATTACTACTGGACTGTGGAACACATAATACACATCTCAAGCAAAAGAGATTTTTTTTTTTTTAATGTGGTTTGAAACCTGCTGCATATCATTAGAATTAATCTTATTAAGTGATCCAGAGAAAAAAAAAATAAGGGACTTCTAGGAGACTTCGATTTTTACAGTAGATCAGATAGTAGGATTTTATATCAATTTTAAGACCAAGGGAGAAACTGGAAGTAAGATTCGCAAGAAAAGATAACATGGGCAGAGAGGAACCAAAGTGTTAAAAGTTGCCCCTTTTAAGAAAGGGGCTTTCCAGTTGAGAAGAATAAAGGCTTCAGATACTAGATAACATGACCCGCTTGTCATACAGATAAGATAGACAAGTGTTGTGCTTGCAGCACCAAGGTATTTCTTTCCCATCTGATGCAACTTCTGTGCACAAGAGCCCTCATATAGCAATTCTTCTTTACCAATAAAAGTAAAAAAAATTAGTTTTAAAAATGGGTAATTTTGTGATTATAGAAGAAATGTAAATATCAAATAACAAACCCAAATATTACAATAGGTACAGCCCAAACCTAGCATAAATTTACTTTGAGTTGTCTGTACAGCTAATGCAGTCTGATCATTAAAAATATACCATATATCAGAAAGGGAATTTATGCGTGAGCAATCAATGAGCATACTTGTGCAATCAAATTCCAATAGCCAATTTAATGACATTCTGTGCAGCTTTCAAAGTATTAATTATGTTTATTTAAATTAAAACTCAGGGTTATTCCAAAGTTAAGTCGACAACCAACTAACGTCAGGAATAGCGGCGGCCTCAGTAGCTCAAAAAGATATAAAATATCTTTTTGATCTACTTTTCGACAATATAAAAAAGCCCATCTAGTGCTCGCTTGTTCGCTACGCGAGCTGACTAGATGTTTTTTTTAAGTTGGAAAGTGCCCCTGACAGTATTACCGACCCTGTGCTCTACCAAGGGAGGTGAAGCAGAGAGAGGGAGGCCCTCGGGGAGGGCTCCTCCAATATCTTCATGTAAACTTTCCCAATGACTTCTCTGTAAGCTAAAGAATTGAAATGGTTACAGGGGGATATAGTACCCTACATGAAATAAGCGAACTCAAAAGGAAGCCCTATTATTAGTATATATATTAATATATATCTCTGCCACAACCAAGAGATAGCTGTAAAAGAATTGCAAAGCAATGAAGTGTGAAGTACTTTGTCATCAGGCAAAAGATTTGCATTTTCACGAGTTGGAGCATCAAAGTCCAGGTGTTGAATAATGTTCATATCAGAAGTTCCTTTCTTTAGGTATCGTTGACTATGATGCCAAACTCCAGAACTAGGTAGATAACTACCAACATGAGATCCACGCACCTGCATAAATGTAGTAGGAATTCACATAATCCAAAACAGTTAACATGCAATCAAACAAGAATATGGATACAGATAAGGTGAGGCAGTATGAACTATGAAATTTGGATAGCATGGGTTTCACTCAAGGAAAAAACATACAGCCTTTCCCTTATTTTATTTCTGAAAAACCCAGAACTAAATTAGCAACTGATACTCCAATATGTAAGGGCCAACTCACTGTACCCCACATATGTTAAAAATTATTCCGAACAAACCACTTACAACGCATTGCAGCAGGTGTAATATTCTTTTATGGATATTTTTATTGTATACCTAATGAAAGAAAAAATTATTCCTCGCCTCTACCATCTCTCTAGTTTGCATAATACGCCCACTAAAATTATTAGTATATCTAATGTCCTATTTTAGCTTAGAATTTCACTTCCATAAAAACTAGAGTGATAGAGAAGCTACTGAATGACAGTATCTTTTGCTCTCACCAGAGAATCTACTCATTTCTCTGGCAATTCAGATGGGAGAGTTTGGAGTTTAGATTCTTCTGGTGTTTTTTCTTGTAAATCATCCTTTTAGTTTCTAACTCACTCTCCTAATCCTAACCATCATAGTTTTCTTCTTAACAAACCCATTTGGAAATGCAAAGCTCCCTCTTAAGGTCATGTCTTTTGTTTAGACAAGGTAGTAGATAAGATTAATCAAATGACTTGTTGCAAATACCAAGAACTCACTTTTCTTGCTCTCCCAATATGTGTTATATGTACAAATCAAGTTAAAAAACAGAAGGCTTATTTCTGTCTGAGTTGTACGGAGGCTATTTTCCAATGGATCAAATTTTTTGTTGCTCTTGGTGAGCCCTGGGTGTGTCCCTATATCATTTTATGGTTTGTTTGGTGCATTTGCTTTTCGCAAAAACATGGAAGCTAAATTTTTGTGGCAATGCATAGCTTATGCAATTCTTTGGTGCATTTGGTTGGAGAGGAATGCTTGTATTTTTGTGCTCAAAGGAGTGACCATTTCCAATATGAAGAGAGGTTGGGCAACCTTGCTGCATTCTTGATTTTTGTTCACATTTCCTATTATTTCTTAACTTTATTTTTTGGAGGATATCTTAACCTCCCCCTAGTTGTACTTTCCCCCTTTTCTCTATTCTAATTTTTTTATTAAAACATTGTCAAAAAATAGCACACTATCGTCTTTTAGGTGATTTTTTTTCTTATGGAATCTTTTAATAAAATAAAAATATAACATTCTATTTGTGAACAAATTAACTTCTCCATGCAGAAAATATAACAACAGATCACCTTTGCTTCCAAGTCAAGTGCCTTAGAAGCTAAACCTTCTAACCACTGGACAATCCGAAGGCATAATTGAGCAGTATGGTCCTCCGCAACAAACTCACAACAAACCACATGGGAGGTTTCTGACACCTGTGATAAGTCAATAGATTTGAATAAGTCTATTCTGAGGGTATAGGGGAGAGATAGTTTATGTGGTCACGTAAAGTAGCATCACACACATACACACACACACACACACACACAAATATTACCAGTATTTGCTCTTTAGGTAGTTCTTCAGTCACTGAAAAAGAAAAAGAACTGTCAGAAAAAAAAAGCTAAAAATAAAAGATCAAGATATACAGCTCCGGAAAAAAAAAAAGACATAATTAATAATTAATAATTAAAAAACAGACATCCAAGGTTAAAGATATATTTCCTTTCCCATAAAGGAACCACAGGAGAGACCATGTTGCCGCCTCATCAAGCAGGAGCTGAGCCTTCTGCCTCATCAATTTGTCCTCAACAACTCGATGCCTTAGATTCAGACCATACCTATAGAAGAAAGGCCACAATCATATTACGATCAAAGTAGTTTTGCAATGAACAAGTATTCCTTAGTTCCTCCACTGTTTAGTGCAGTTTAAAAGCTCAGGTTAACTCATTTTTTCCAGATATAGTAACAATTTATTAAGGAAAATAAGAGAAGCACAGGAGGAGGATAAAGAATCATGCTAAAACAACCAAGATAGCAAAACAAAGGAGTGTGTGCTGACAACCACAGAAAGTACGAATCCATTATCCACTAAAATTGAGAATCAGATATAATATTTCTTCTTTAAATCACAATAAACTATGATTTTACACTACAAATGACAACCATGCAATCCTTCTGCATATCATCCATGATTTTTTCAACCAGAGCTAGAAAAAAGCAGCAGCAATAGTAGCAATGGAAAGAGAATAACAACAGTACGCATCCTTGTTTTTAGAAAATTTGCTGTACTTCGTCGGTACTTTGTACCCAACCCTCATGCAACCTAGGTGTTCTATTAACTCATTGGCTCTAGCTACACAACTTAACCTCAATTTAGCAAACAGCAAAAATATTTTCTTATCAATTTTGTCTTGACAGGCAACATTAGTAATAAATGACAAGATATAGAGCCTTAAGTAAATCATGAGGTAATTAAAATATTACTTATATGTATATACACGCATGAATGCTTGCATCATAAAACCTTCCAATACGAAGGCATATAAGCTGAATAATAGTGAACAAACCTTATAGACTCTGAAACATTTCGACATGCATTCTCGAATCTTAGTATCAGATCAGGAATAGGCATTAGTCCTGTAACAAAATTAAAACCAAATCATAATGACACTTGCTTCTTCTTTTTTGCCCCTTGTGATGAACAAGAGAAAGATACAAAAAATGCACTTGCACCAAGGGGTACAGAACCATGATCTAAAGCTCCATTCTTCTGGAATGAAGCGACTAAAATGCTCAGGAAATATGGAGAGGATTTGGTTTTCTTTTTCCTTTGATAGAAGAAGAAAGTTTATTACTAAGGGAGAAAGAGAGTATGACAACAGAGGATAACATAATCTCTTCAAGAAACAAAAAGAGTAGTGCACAAACTACAAAATCACCAAAAAGAGTGCATCAATGGAATAAAGGCCTCCAATCTTCCTGGTCTAAGAAGGAAATCTCCTAATAAACCCATGGGCTAAATACCAAAAAAAAGAAAAGTAAACTACCCTATCATAAGGCAAGAGCAAAAACAGTGTCTTCTCCTTAAAGTATCAACCATTATGCTCCAGCAAATTTCAAACAAATAAGAGCCATGTATGCTTGTACCCTATGGAATTTCAACTTTCAAGCTTCAAAGAGATAATTTATATCCAGATTTACTAGAAAAAGAAAAAAAGAAAGATGAATGAAATAAATCTTTCTGGGTACTGTGGTATATAAATAAAATATACTTGCAGCACCTTGGAGACCGGAATCAAGCAGCGATGCAAATAAAGTAAAGATTGTTTCTGCACCATCTCCCAATGAGTCACCCTCTTGCTTACAAGCCTTTAATGAGTGGCGTACAGAATCAAAACCAGCATCCACACCAGGGACTCCATGAATATCAGCAGATAACCTCCTTCTAGAGGGATATTGTGTCTTTGCAGGTGTAACTTCCAAATAATCAGCATCAAGATTCTCAACCTCTTGCTTAATATTTTCAAGAACAAGTGCTGCATTAGTAGGACTATGGATGCTTTGGCCATCATACAACAGCCCAGTTTCACTTAACTTGGAAGCCGAGTTTTCTTGTTGGGTTAAAGCACCTGAAGTTGAGTGCCTCTTCCTGCATAAATTGCATATAGAAAGTTGACATAGAAATTTACACAATGCAACAAGATCCATACAAGAAAGTGATTTGCAATTAAAAAGAAGGCAGGTTGAAGTAATAGAGACGATTAACTAGTTGTCTCACTCCAAAAGAATTTAAATGGCCCAAAACCATCTTCCATATAACATGTAATACACCAACCGTCCATCATGAACAGGACACTCAAGTACGGAAACCACAACAAATGCAGGGCAATTTCACAGCTTCACATTAAGAAGTCATTCGATGCATCCATTAAGGTCCCCGTCCTTACCAACTCTATCCCATTGAGCCCATTCAAGACCATTATTGGGGCATTATAAGTTTCATTCAATATCAATGCAGCACTAATAATTCTACGGTATAGGGCAATAAGCATCCTGCATTCCTACGCTCATTTTTTTTTTTTGCAATAATTCCAAAAATAAAAATAAAAATAAAAATAAAAAACTATTGATAAAAATATTTTCCGTGAAGGAATGGTTATTTAAGCAAGTATATTATACATAATAACTACTTCATATGGTTATTTTTCCTTCATGGTAAATATTTTCAGAAGAATTTTTCCTCCCTGATAAACTTAACCCTTTACCAGTGCCGGGCCATCAACCCTAAATGCACAACACCCAGACTCCTCCTATGCAAAATTAAAACAAATAGGCATGCTTCGTATGCCGCCAAGCAATCAAATTTCAGCCTTGGGGGCTCAAATGTACCATTCCACTCCAATACCCACCAATCAGAGAGACATTCAGCATCGGTCAAATCCCTTTGAAAATGGCGCACTTGGTAGACAATCGAATTAAGGAGAGGAATAAGGAAAGGGGACAAAAAGTTATGGGGAATCAGTTCATTACCCGTATCTGCGGAACTGCTCCCTGGTGGTGAGGTTTTGCGGGTCGAAGTAGCTCGGAGAGGTATCCATTTCGTCGTCCATTGTGAAGACGGCTATGGATTAGCGTCTCCGATTGCGAAGTGGGAGTGGGAGCTGAGTGAAGCTTAAACCCTAGTGTTTTTCAGCGCGGGAAGTAAATGGCTGACGATGATGGTTTGATTGAGAACGAACCCTTGGTTACGGCTTACAGCACAGAGGCGCACGCGCACGCACCATTTTCTTGTGTTGACCAAGAAAGACCATGGCAGCTGTGCCCTTGGGAAAATTGTAAATGTCAATCAATTAAATCAATTTTAAATTAGATGACCAAAAAAAAAAACTTAAATTAATTTTAAAAAAATAGTATTTTTTTAAATTCGTTTAATAAAATTTTAATTATAAATTATTTTAAATTTAAAATAAATTAATTTAAATATACATTAAATTTTAATTTAAGAAAATTTTTATTTTTTATTTGTATTTTTAAAAATAATTTGAATTAATTTTAAATTAAACTGTCAAAAAAATTAATTAAATAATTTTAAGAAAATATCACATTTTTTTAAAATTTATTTAATAAAATTTTAATTATAAATTATTTTAAATGTAAAATAAGTTAATTTAAATATGTATTAAATTTTGTTTTAAGAAAAAAAATTTATTATTTTATTTGTGCTTTTATAAATAATTTGAATTTTAGAATTTTAGTAAATATCTTTTGTTAAAATAACTTTTTTATAATTACAAATCTATCATTGTATTTTTTATTTCTTATTTTTAAAATAATAAAAATTATTATTTTTATTTTTCAATATAATTTTATTTTAATAAATAAATATTTTATTAAAGCATAATCAAACACGTTTTTAAACTTATTTTTTATTTTTATTAAAAATAAAAAGATAAAATATTCAAACTAAGCGCATCCTAATAAGTTATTATTTTTTTTATTTTATTTTGTACGTCTTACTTTGTTTCATTTGATTTAAAATTGAGTACATGTTTACATTAATTATTTTGTGTTTAAATTTTTATTAAATTATTGTAAAAAACTTTGGCTGAAAATATTTTCTTGCAAAAATTTAACATTTATTCTTTGTTGTCTTTGATTAAGTTATTCCTATAAATATTATTATAAAATTAACCGTTCGAATACTATTATAATTTAATGATTTTTATTTAATAATAATCTTTATGCAATTTAACATGTGTTTGATCCTTTATTCAATGGTCTTTGAAATTTAAAAATCAAATGGAATTTTGAAAATTTATGAAATTGATTAAACCAAACCACAATTCTTTGTACGGTTTTTCTTCAAAATTACAATTTATTACTTTTATTTCATTTTCTACCAATGTTTTATCAATTGTAAAAAATATTATATCACATTATAATATCACAAAATAAAAGTAATATAAATAACATAAACAAATTAATCATACATATCCAAACAGGTTATAAACAAAAGGTAGATGTAACTATTTTGAATCGGGTGTATTTGAATAAGCTTCTAAAAGAAGTGCTTTCTATTTGTAACTTGTTTTAATAGAGTTTTTAGAAAAATCAAAAGCTTTTTGGTGTTTGGATATAGTAAATAAGAAGTGCTTTATAATTTAAAAGTGCTTTTAAGTTGTTTGAATATAAAATATAAAAGTGTTTTTTTTCACAAAATTATGATGGTCCCATAATCTTGCACTGGTTTCGATTTCGCAGACAACAATGTGAGGGCATGTTGTAGGTGGCTCCATTGAAGGAGTAAAAAGCAAAAGAAAAATGGCTATGGCCTTAGGCTCTACGAATTTTCCTTGGGATTCATCTTCAAGTCAAATATGCTGACGGATTCAGTAAATACAACAATTTGCTCCCTTTTCATGGACAAAATGCATGAAATCACTGCAAATAAAACAATGAGAATGTGATGTGATGAGCACAAGTAATGGCCTCACGATAGTTAACAGCTTCAGGTGAAGGTGCACTATAGCCTTAGGTAACCTTAATGGTGACAAGTGGAAACATAGGGAGAAGGACCAGAAACGAAGGAAGAGGAAGTAGGGAAACATAACAGAGAGGAAGAAGAAGAATAAAGGGGACGTATCAGGGAGGGGTATATCCAGTAAATTCAAAAAAACACCAAGGTTATTTTTGTCAAAAAAATATATAAAACTGCTTCAATGTCACACTCTTTTTCATCTACTGCTCCTGCTTCTTTGAGAAGCTACTATTTGTAGCTTCTGAAAAGAGGACAAAGTGTGCTTTTTTTTTTGCTTCCATTTTTAGTAAAAAGCTAATTCAAACATTCTAATATTTCTTTAGAAGTGCTTTTTTAGTAAATAAAAGCACTTTTTTGCTGGAAAAAGCTTAAACAAATAGAAGTAGACTATTTGGACAAGCTTATCTCTAATTTATTTTAACTTATTTACTATGATAGATACTTATGAAACATTGTGATTGTTTGAATGAATTTATTAACATAATTTTTTTTGTATGAATTTTTTTAGGTTTATTTTCTTAAGCTGAAAAATGAAATTTACATAAATAAGCATTTGCAATCACTAACAATAACTAAATCAAAACACAAGATATGTTGGCGTAATAAAAGTGAGTTACGTCCCAAAATATGAGAACTATAATTCGATTTCTAAAAGTCACATTTCATAAAGATGGTCATACTATTATCACCCTTTATCCGAAAATATTAGGCTTATAGGGCAGTTTAAATGAACCATATAACATCCCCTATATCATGAAAGATACTTTTGTGCATAAATTATGCTCATGAATGTGTTACTTTATGTGTTTTATGTGTTTAAAAACTCATTAGAATTTTAAAAAAGGTTCAAGCCATATAATACAAGTTAAAATAAGGTCATAAATTTAAACACTAACTAATTAAGATTAATAGTCTTGAAGTTAAGCCCAAAACAATAATTCTAAGAGTTTAGGCCCTAAAAACAAGATTAGTCCAATCCAAGTAGCACCCAACTAGCTTAGCCAAATAACCAAAGTCCAATACCTAAGTCTAAGAAGCAACTTAGAAAAAAGACAAAAGACTTGTCTTCTAAGCTAAACTCATATGAGAAAGAAAGCAGGAAGGAAAGAAAGAGAAAGCTAGATAAGATGGAAATATTATAAGGTATAAACCTATAGCATTAATGGATAAGAAATAAAAGGAATGTCTTGCAAAAGGGAGCCATTCACGTGAGAGCTAGGAAGATGCTAGGAAAATGTCAACAAAAAGAGTTCCTCAAATAACCTTACTACTTATTTAAGAAGCTAAGCATCAATTAACAAGAAGACAAAGGAATCTCCTTGCATGGAAGCTCACATGGAAGCTTAAGGAAGAGGAGATGGTCATACAAGCCATCTCAAGTCAAGGGATAAGACTTATAATTCGAAAGTAATGATGGTTAAACTAATTTAGGAAGTAAGAAATCTAATTAGAAACTAATGAAAAAGTTAGAAAGTAATCAAGTAAACTAAGTTAACCATGAGTCAATAAAAGAAATTTAGTTAGAAAATAACTAAATTAAGCAAACTTAGTTACTTTATGTAACTAAGTCATGATGCGTGTAGAACATAAGCACCCACATGGAAACCTCCCGTTGGCTAGAAGAAAAAGCAAGTTATCATTAAAAGATGACATAGTCTAAAACACATGGTACAATCACTTGACTAATCACCATGGTCTTCCAAGTTAGAAGGCAACGTGTAAGTATAGGGAGAGTTACTTTAATCCACTTAAATTCTAAGTAATCTTGAAAACAAATGATTTTTCCACATAGAAACTAGGTGGTTCATGGCCATGACTCTAGGAAGGGAACTAAAATGAGAAGCTAAGTTACTCTAACTAAACTAAGTAATCATTAACCTAGAAGATAAGAGCCATGTGTCACCATTTTAATTAAAGACATGGATTAAGTCACATGGCCTTAATCAAGAAGACATTTATGTGATCAAGACACACACACACACTCATGTCACTCACTCTTTCCCCCTCATGCACGGCCATGCACTCTTCTTTAGCCTATAAATACCTCACTCACACACTCCTCCAAGCACTCACATACTAAAAGAACCAAAACTCCGCCCATTTGCCTAGAGAAGCCTTGTGCGTGAACCATCAAGAAGAAAGCATTGAAATACCTAGCTAGTTTAAACACAAAGTAGGGAATAATGACCTTTTCTCTTTCACTCTTGTTAAATATGTTTCTAATTTGATGTATATTGATTACTTGATGAATTTATTACTAATTGTTTCTATGGTTCATGATATGGCTCTTCTACTCCTTTCTATTTCTCATGCTTATGACACTTTCATTTTGAAAGATTAAGGCCATGGACTATAAAATTCAATAAGGTTATATTCTATTATCAATAGTTAGAAATGATCTTCAAAGGAAGTGATCTAGATGATTTTGAGATGTGATTCTTATTGGGGGGTGATCTCACCAAAGTTTGAAAATGACTCTCAAAGGAAGTGATCTCACATGATTATGGCCATTTCAGTGGTAAGGCTACTTCGATGATAATGGGCGACGGGATGCCCTTGAAAGCATAAAGAACTCTATTCCTATGTTTAAATCATGATGTAAGGTTTTGAAAGTTAAAGAAAGATTGGTAATGTAACATACCAAGGTTAAAGAACTTATTGAATAAGAGTAAAATGAAAAGAGAAGTCATTTTCTATATTAAGTTATAGGTATGAACATCATAGTTTTGAAAATTAAATGTTATTATTTTTTACTGAGATTTTTATAGCACCCTTTTTGTTGTAATGTTTTCAGATTAAGTTAACAAGTCATTCCTCAACATAGTGGTTGAGATGAGTTTATATGGCTAGAGGTGCCCCACATAAGTCCCGTGAGGGCCATACAGAATATATGCATTATCCAACGGGATAATAATGTTCATAGTAGAAGCTAGGGTTTTAGTTATGTAAACCTCATGTAACGAAGAGGCCAGGTCGCCTTGAGGGGTTTTGTATGATAAATGTAACCTAGTCCTCTCTCTTTTTGATTGTATGATAGTTGGAAGGTAACGCTTTTGATGTAACTTAATGACCTAGCTTATGTATGATACAAGTATGTGGTTTGTTTTTGTGATGTTGTGTATGATTTTCTCTCTAAATTAACCTTAGTTTGAAGTAGTAAATAAGATGCTTAACATCCCTAAATTATAGTTGAACATATGTGGAAGTATGTTTAGAAGTGTTAACATGTACTAAGATAAGCAACTAAAAACAAAAGAAACAAGAAAAAGAAAAGGCCATTCTCGGCCACTTGGATGCCTAGGCACTAGCTTTTGGGTGTCTAGGTGTGGCCCAGTGCTTAGGTGGTGTAGTTTGGGAGCCTAAACAGTAGCCAGTTCGAGACAGGTTGTGTTTTTGGACTCTGGGGGCTCAAGCGGTGGAATCCGCTCAGGCGGTAGATAGGCAGAGAAATTGTGAAATTTTGTTTAAAATGAAACCACTTTATAAGAGTTTAATGTATTTTAATGTCATTTATGGTTTTACAACTCTAGACTAGTATAACTCTACTACTTAATAAGCAATTAAATATGGAAACTAATTTTGAAATCAATTGTTTTGAAAGAGTGTTAAGTTTGAGTATTCTAAAATATCAAGAATAGAAAGTATACAATTGGATATAGAATTAAGATAGCTTAACTTTATTTAATAATCTACCATAAATAATCTAATTAGAAACTAATAAAGAAATAATTAACTAAGTAAGCATGTGATACAATACATCTAAGGTATGATGTTACAAACTAAACTCTATAGAAATATTCCTAGTTCACAAAAGAAAAAAACTTAACCAAACTGGAAGTTGTATTTAAGTTGTTTAATACTATACTTCTATTTGAGCATACAACAAAAGCTTCTCATTCATGGATAGAAGAATTCGAATTTCCTACCTATAAGTAAAAGAAGTGAATTAGGTTATTAATTTGTTTATAAAGCATCATAAGTGACTTTATAATAGATATTTAATTTTACTTAATTTTTATACAAAGTCTATTTTCAATCAAAATTCTTTTTTAAACATTTTAATTATAAATTATTCTAAATATAAATTAATCCAAACACAGTTTATATTAGGATTTCTTGTGAGTTGGGATGAATTGTAAGCCAAAAGGTTTCAACGTTTGGTTTTGCTATTTTTTCCATAGAAAACCATGATATTATTTAATGATAATATACATCTTAAGATATCTTTTAATCAAAATTCTTATTTGTTTCCTTATTATGTAAGTATTTTGTTCGGTATGTGGGGTCTCCACCACCATTTTGAGATAACTCAATTATTCCACCATTTTGAGTATGTTTGTAAACATAAATTTTAACAATTGATTTGATTTATAAATAAAATATTTTGTTTGGAATATAAAAAATGAATTGGTTTAATTTTATAATGATTTTCAAACATAAAAATGATTTATAAATAAAATTAAATCACTTCAACTTGAATCAAATTAAATAAATTATATTTTTTTATTGATTCCAATCATATTTGAGATAACTAGATTATTAAAAAGGAAATGCCATTTCTCAGGTTAAAATGCAGAGAGCTTATGCTGCTGCTCATTGGACATTTTAATGGAAGAGATAAGCCTCCTTTGGCAACCATACATGAAAATGTAAGGCATCTACTAGGGGAGAAATCAGCCTCCTTGGTATGGCTAGATCTAGAACAAAAAATAACAGCTCCCCTTATCCAAACTCATAGGTTCTTGAATCATTGAACTTCTACTAAATTTGAATATAGGAATGTTGTTAAGGGTAATACTAATAATTTTCAGCAATCCTCATTGATAGGCAAGAATGTGCTCTTTTTTTTTTTTCAATATTTGTATGTTATGTTCAAATTTCTTAGAAACAATATATAGTTTTTATTTTTGGCAGCTGGTTAAGATTTTTTTTAAAAGGTGTATGATTTTCTTCTTCAGCAACTATTGGTGAAGAAAAAATGAATCAAAATTCTAAAACATAAAACAAATGCACCCAACTTGGGGAATTATAATAATATATCTAGGGAGATAGTGCTTACAGATAAAAATCATTTATAGACATGTAACACAACTTAAGCTTTTTACAATTTGGTCTTAAAAATTCTTATTTAGAAGTCCTACTATAGGCCAAGTATCTTTTCTACTTGCTTTTTTCTAATATAATTATAATTTCAAAAGGGTTAAAGTTTTAGACTGATTTGATCCTTAATTAAATAATTTAACAAGGCCAAATTTTACTGACCTCTTATATGGCTTCTTAATATCAATGCAGATAACATCTTCAATCGGGTATTTGAGCTATTTGGTTAGTTGATGTAAATAAAATCAAACAAGCAGCATGCCAAAGTCTCTGAACATAGCAGGATTATATCTCCTTTTGATATTTCGCTACAAGGAGTATATTTTACAAATGCTGGTAAAGCAAACGAAAAAATCTGAAGACTAAAATAGATAATCATTAGTCATCTAGAGTCTACAGAGAGTGAATTACCATCGTTAATTAAGACTCTTCTAGGTACAACAAATGTGCAAACCTAGCATAAAACTCTTTGATGATTTGCCCAAGGTGCTATGAGAAATGTGCGGTGGCATTATCTCTCTCATGGCACAAGTTCGATAGAATATGTTTTTTGTTGACAAGAATATTAACCAGCAAATTCTAACAAAGCCATATAAATCTTCTAAGACAATTTTACCATAAATCTTAATCTATTTTACCAAACATGTTGATACACATAAACACAGCAAATAGCTTTTATTTGAATGCAAAGAGAAAATAACTTTTGACGCATTGAGTACTAAAAACATAAACACAATGGTCATGAGTTAAAATTAAAAACTTGGAAGGTCAAATAAAACTAAGAACTGGTATTTGACTCATTCAGAAGTCCAACCATTTCTGATAATAGACACAAGTCTTGGGGAGACAATGCCATCTGGGGTGCAAAAGTTTATTTGTGGACAAACTCCAGATTTGATGGAAGCCATGGCACCAGCTTTTTGCTCCCCTCTAACGCCGCCCTTACTTTTGCATCTATAACAAATTCTACCAACAAGAACAAATGCAAATTCACCAAATATGCTCTTCACCTCCGTGATCTCATCATCCAAAACCAAAGCATGCCAAATCTCTTCTTTTTGCTATGCTGTGACTTGAGCAGAAAAAACCCCACTCCTTTTGCTCCAATCCGAAACTCCACGTGTGGCAACAATCTGCCTGAAAATGTACTTCAAGCATACATCCTTTACAATGTTTTATGAACTCTGTATCAAGATTCCCTTCACTATACCAACCCCACCAGTAATTTCCTTCGAGGGTTCAAACTCCACTGCCATGTAGTGCTTTCTTCCTTTGTTTTGGAGGTTAACAACCTCCTTTATCATGTCCTTGGATTGAAGCAACTTAAGGGATTTTTTTACCACATTTTCAGGGAAGTTGGCTTCTCGTTTCACGTCTCTTGTCCAAATCCTCATGTCTTTCTTGCTAGGAATGAGATTATAAAGTATACACTCTCCATTTGTCAAAGACTCAAACACTAAAGCCAAGTCTTGTCATTTTCTGTTTAAGGGATGAAGATCCTTGCAAAACGACTCATTCCTTACAAGAGAAAAATGACAAATACAATGTCAGTAATTATATTACTCAAATGGTTTATTGAATATTGAAAGTAAGTGTTACAATTGAAAATGAATATAACTTTTCTGAAGATCAAAGTCATAAATTAGAATGTTGAGTGACACGTGATACAGAAAACCCTGTGCCAATCATAATAAGACATCTAGTAGTTTTATTTTCAAGGCAATACTAAAAGAGATCCCGTAACTAGAAACCTTTAAATCTTCAATTTGAAGATCGCCAATATCCATGTTGCAATAACAAGAAATGTTTGCCAATTGTAACAATGAAGCTACAGGCTACCTTGACTAATCACCCGATGCGTGCCACATTATGCGATCAATCCCAAAAAATTTTATAGCTGCCACTTGCTTCTGTTTGAATGTCAACTGAAAGACCTTATTTTTTGAATGAAAACCAACTTCTAGAATTTACAATATAGTATCTTATGCAACCCAAGACATTAATTGAGAAATACTCAGCAAAAACTAGTTTAATTACACTTCTGAATATGCATTTGACCAATTGTAATTCATATTTAAGTATAATAAAATATAATACAAAGGCACATGAAAATTTAAGTGAGGACGTATTTCATTAACATCCCCATATGTCTAGTTGAATCATATGTGTATGCACGCACAGGCTACATGGCCGTTTGGGATCAGTCATCTGGGTACAAGAGAGACATGAGTTTTCGTCAAAGCTAACATTATTTGACACCCACATGCTCAGAAATAGCTTATTAGTTTAATGAATAGTTAGAAAGAGTTCAGTGAATTGAGGCAACGCAGAAAATTAAATCTGTCCAATACTATGCAAATAGTTCTCATATCACACAACTTGACATACAGTTTCAGCTTAAAACAATGAAAAGCCTAATTCAACTTAACAAAAATAAAAATCACATTACAATAAACAGGTATGAAAGCATAAAATTGCATTGGCAAACCATTAGTTGCTTAGAAATTCTCCTCAAAGCTGTAGCATTAAACATTAAATATGTAAACACGTAAGCATACATAAATATGCACTCTTCAGCACATGAATTCCAATCTAAAATGTTAAGTTAAAGAAACCGAGCTCCACTCTGCAATCTAGAGTTTTGTAGACCTCGAATAAGTGGGCAAGTAATACATAATCACATCTCCAATCAGTCAAAGCAAACCCAATAAAATTCCAACTCAATCACTGCTTTATTCCAAACTAAAACTACTAGTAGCAGTTCAAAAGGCAAATATAAAAAAAGAGAGTTTACACTATTTCATAGAGTGACCAATGGGAAGAGGCAAAAATAATTGCACCTCTTAGCTAAATGACTAAATATAAAGGTATGAACTCCTAAAGAATTCATATCAACATCCTGGTATTTGGTAAAGTTAATTTCAATTTGCTGATTTCACTTAGGTTCATTAGTACTCATCACCACTCTATCACTATAGCAACTTCCATTTTTTAATAAAAATTCACAATTATCTATCATTAATGAAAATTCACATGTTTGTTTCTTCACATTCAACATGCTACACAAATTAGCACTGAAGAGAATAGTAGGTGATGTATGACAATTCATGTATTCACAAAATATACAAGACACAATGCATGAAAACAACGTTCAAGATCAGTTAATGGTCAAAGGCTCTGGCGCTCTGCATTAGATGTCAATTTCGTCAACAACACCAAAAAAAAAAAATGAACAGAAAAGGTTAGCTATTAGTACTAGTGTCTGATGGTCCTAAAGAAGAACCACTTTCAGTTATGGATTTAAATAAAATTGAGTAAAGGCAAGAACCCAGAGGAAAACAAGTTGGAGGCTTAGGAACAGTACAGAGATCCTCAAGTATGATAGGATGAATGGATTATACTAATGAATACCCACAACAAAGAAAACAACTTTTGGGTATTTTAAAATCGTAGGCAGCAACTTGGCATAGATTATACCTGGAAAGAAACCCTTTTTTTCACAGCTTTTGGATATTTCGATATCAATGAATACCCTGTAGTGCATTTGCCCGTGGAAAAAAGAACCAAATCAACCAATTTTTGGAATCCCACCCGAAAAAACCAAAAGAATACCCATAGATTAAAATAGTGAGAGCATCTCTACACTATCTATCAGTGTTCTCAAATTAGCAGCAGAAAATGGGGAAAAATAGAAAAAGGAAAAATTGAGCTAACCCCCCAAGAAATCTCAAGGTGCGACAGCACCTGGTCCTGGTCCTAGGCTACTCTATTGCCTGCCCTTGATTTTTTTTTTTTCTAAAAAAATATTCTCTTCTAGTGAATTTGTTGTAGATTTATTCTTATAAAATCTAATATTTGCATTAAAAGAGAATAATTAAAGTTGATTATTTGCAAGGTTCTAAAAGTAGCATTTCTTTAGGACTAGGGGTGGGAAAAGTCAAGCCAGGCTTTGTCCTGAACAAGCTAGGCTTGCTTTGTAAAAATTTAGCTTAAGCCTGGCCTATTACCTGTGAAGGTCTTTATTTTGAATTTGGCATGACATGTTTGTAAAAAAATAAAAACCTAGCTCAGTCTAAAAACCTACATAAAAACTTATTTGCATTAGACAGAATAATGGGCCAGGCCAGCAGCTTAGGCCTTCAAAGAGGCCTTTAAACAAAATCATGCACCTGGAAATGCAAATATGATTTCCAATTTCCCAATATAGTCATATAGACCACCCAAAGTATAAATAAGCCACATTCAAAAAACAACAATGATAAATATAAATTATCCAAATTATAATAACAACTAAATCCTTAAATTTCAAATGTCAAATCCAGATACCATATCCAAAAGGTCAATAACAAATGACAAATCCAAATACAAATTAAAATACTGATAGTCCTAAGAGGTAGCAAGGCACAAGTCAACAACCAGCAAATAAGGCATCAAACTTTCAAGGATATCTCTTCCTCTTATTCAAACAAACCTTAGAGAAATATACAGGGTAGTGACACTTATTCTTCTTCTTCACAACCAAATGGTCTGACTGTAAGCACATATGGCTATCAGTCAAAGAAAGAACATATATCAATTGGGGACTACCATGGATTTAAATTTAAGATTACAAATAGGACAATGCTAAAATAGTTAAACGGCTTTATGTTCTCAGCCTATCTCTCATAATATTTGTACGTCACACCCCACTTTGTAACTCCCACCCATCACCCATGCCCAAATCTCTCATAATATTCTTGAGCACGAAAATATTCAGAAGGAAATCATAGAACACTATCTCATGATATTTTTCAGAACGAAATTCTTCTTTAAATTGGGGAAAAAAACCACAGAGCACAGAAACAAAGCACGAAAATATTCTTTTGGGTAACCAAAGAAATTGAAAATTAAAAAACAAAGAGCATAGAATTACCTTCAGAGAACCACGGGCAATCACCTTCCGAATGGATGAAAGAGCTTCGCACGAGGTTGGGGGATTGTAGTACCCTAACTTTTCAAAATCCATATCTTATTTTTTTCTAAAGGAAAAGGAAAAGAAAGAAAGAGGTATTTGTAATTTAAGATCCACGTAGAAAAAAAATTGTTGTGTTGTTTTAATTTTAAACCCTATATATGAAAAATAATAAATCTTGTTTTCATAAGAATGTTTATATATAAATTCTAAGGTAGACAAGTTTAATTGTCTCTTATCTTTAGGCTCTTTGCATGAGAGTAAGAAGTTCTGATAAATTTTGAGAATGATATTCAACGTTAATTTTGGTTTTAAAATTTTTTTGGTTAAGCTTATAATTGATGAGTGAATATTTTACATAATAGCATCTATTTTAATATTTTTATTAGAAAAACAAGAACTTTTAAAAATATTTGAATTCTCATTGAATTATGAATTTTTGTAACGTGATAATACTGAGATATGAAATTTTAAACTTTGATCTAGAGATGATATCGATTTTTTTTAGTTCTATTATTTTTTTGAATTTGTTGAAAAATTACGAAAAATTTTCAAATTTATCATTTAAATGTGATTTATGGCTTCATATTCAATATTGATTTAAATGGTTCATAATTGGTTCTTATTTAGGGCTTCGTATAACTGTTAGTAAAATTAACGTTATATGTGTATATAGTTGTTTGGATGTGTTATTGATGCTAGGCATGGCATGACCCTTGGTTTGTGTGAGAGAAGCTAAGTGGAGGTAAGGCTCCAAGTTGTTTTTTATTATTTGTGAGGATTCAGGAGGAGGTGAGGCCCCTAAATGATTTTTTTAAAAGGACAAGGGAGGAGGTGAAGCACCAGAGTGGTGAGCTTTTTGTGTGATGGTTCTTCAGGCATTACTGATATGGACTATATATTTTATAATGAGGTTTCTTACAAGTTTGTTATCAATTACAATAATTATTTTTCTTTTTTTCTTTTAAAAAAGAATTATTCGTGCTTTTTCACAACCTGAACTAGGGATTTATGACCGACACATGACAAGAGCTTACAATAAGATCACTCAAGTCATACAAGCCTCAAACCTATATTTCAAAATAGACAAAAAGAAAAGGTCACTACACGACCTTAGAAAATACTTTTATTTTAATACATGTTCAGACTTGTAATCTCTGACAGGTAAATTTCAATCACCAATAATTTATTACAAATAAAATACCATAAAATGATCTAATCGGTAACTAACATATAACAAACTAACATGGATCATACTTATAGAAATAATGGAGCATATTTAAGAGTATTAGCTAACAAGGCTTTCAGATCAAAATAAAATGTTTAGACTTGCCTACACGAACAGTGTGTAGGGCTCACAAAAAACAATTGAAAGTTCTCTCTATCAAATCGAATGAGTCGAATTAGAAACAATTTCTTTTTCTTTATCTTAAAAATATATATTAACGATTTAAGTGAGTTTACAACTTAGTGAGTAGTTAATAACTACTATACTAGAAACGGGACAAGGAGGGACACGAGTTTTTCATGAGTAATAACAAAATAATTTTTCAAATAAATATATAGCAAATAAAGCTAAATTAAAATACCTGAGAAAAATATAATTAGTATATACAATTCCTTTTGAAATATAACAGTTCTAAATTATCATCATTATAAATTTCATAAAAAAAATATATAACAAAGTATTAAAGTCAATAAACAATTTTCAACAGTAAATGTCAAACATTGAGAAAACTAGTTAAAATAAAATCCAAACGAAATAATTCGCCAAGTAGAACTAAAACAGGCCGAGCACACAACTTACGGGGTAAGTTAGCCAATCTGATAAGCTCAAGGTTTGAACTAAACAAACCAAGTATATAGCTCGTGGGTATACTAAGCACTTTGACAAGAACATGGCTTGAGCTAATGAATATCATGCTCAAAATCATAACCATGTGTACTATTTTAACATAGACTTAGTATCTCCTTTGCAGAGTCTAATCCTAAGTACACTAAGACTAACAATTACTGCCATTAGATACAGTGTTCTGACGTGGTTTCTGCCACGAAAACAATTTACAAAAAATATTATATTTTGTGAGAAAATAAATTTTTCACGTGAAAATAAAAATTTTAATTTATTAAAATCAATCTTATTTCAAAGAAAATATTTCCTGACATTAAAAAACTCACTCAAAAATATTTTTCAGATATATTTTTCATTAGTAACCAATGCCAATAATAATTATCAATATAGAGTCAATTCATATTCTGAAACAATTGTAATTAATGGTCCAAAAATCATTGTCTATAACAAAGACTATCATTGGTCCAAAACTGATATATGAAATAATTATTATTATTATTCCAAAACCATTACCAATATATTTTATATTAACAAAAATTGTCAATTTATCTACTATTTTATTATAACCATGCTCATAAGCCAAATGCGAGTTTTCTAAAATTTCGCTTGTTCCAAGAATACCTAAGGCTTTAATATATTCAAAATAAAAATTTTAAAATTCATTTGAAATTTAAGAATCATAAATAGACATATAGCAGGTAATAATTGTAATATCCTCTCTTTCTAAATTAAGCTATTAATAATTATTACTAATTTATAATTTAAGAGTAATATCATAAAAAAATAAGAGAATAAGAGAAATTTAATAACAATAAGAGAATTAGAATAAATTCTTTTCATACTAAATTAGATTCTTTTCATATTAAACTAGATTCTTTTTATATAATTTTAAGATTATTTATATATTAAACTAGATGTTAATTTGATTGTTTTCACATTAGCCACATTAAGTTAAAGTAACTAGAAACTCATAAACTAGTCACTGTTTTGAGTTAAAGCTAAATGATGGGTTTCTCAAATAAATCAAGGAATTACTTATAAGTCTTAATTTGGGTAGAATAACCATGGTCAGGAAGACTAAAGACCAAAAAATGGAACTTGTTAAACAAGCTAAACTTATTAGTGTAATAAGACAAAAAGAAGTTTTCTTGACCTATAAATAAACTCACATGAAATTTCCTAAAAGAGAAGATAAAGACCCCAACCTAGAAACACCTCACGTGAACTCTCTAAGAAAGGCTCAAGGTTTCTTGCTCACATAGAATAGTATATACTTGAGAAGATTCCTTATGTAATTATTAGTAAAAAGATAAAACTTCTTTCTATGAGCAAAGGTAATTGCTAGGAAGAAGGCCTAAGTTGCATGTTCACATAGAATAAGGATATTTCTAAAATCTACTATCTAGCTTTAAAGAGCATAAGATAAAGCTAGAAGTCTCGCTTAAGCCATAGAACACGTGGAATTTCAACAAAATGAGGTTCAAGTAAAACTAGAATATTCCTAGAATTAATATACAAAAGACAAACTACCCTATCTAAGAAAAGCTCACGTGAACCACCTAAGGAGGAAGAACAAGGTTACTTGTCTACTTAAAACTAGTATATTCCTAGGATAATTTTTTAAGAGTTAATGTAGAACAAGACAAAGCTTCCCTCTTGGAAGTTAGAAGCACGTGAAGTGCATCAAAAAAGAACCAAGCTAGTCTTGAAAACAACTCAAAGATAATAAATGAAATGTAATTATGATAAGATAAAAAGATAACCTTGTAGTAACTAAGAAACACACGTGTAAGGCTCTAAGAAGAGGGAAGGTCTTGTAAGTTATCTTAGTCAAGGATACTAACATTAAATGACATATAATAATGGTAAGCTTAACCAAGAAGCAAGGTTATTTCTAATAGTAAGAAAGGAATATCCTAAAGCATAAACTTATGGCATTAATGAATAAGAAACAAAAAGGAATAACTTGCAAAAGGGGAGTAATTCACATGGAGGAGGCTAGGAAGTTTCTAGGTAAATGTATGCAAGTAAGCGTACCAAGTTACTTAAGTTAGGCATTAATTAGCAACAAGACAAAATGGAATGTCTTGTAAAAGCAATCCATTCATGTGGAAGCACCAAGAGAGGTTAGATAGTCTTCCAAGCTAACCTCAAGTCAAGAGATAAGGTCATAAGTAAAGAGTAATGATAGTTAGCCTAACTAGGAAGCAAAGAATTTAGTTAGAAATCAATGAGAAAGTTAGACTGTAACCAAGTCAACCAAGTCAACTCTAAGTCAAGGGAGAGAATCTAGTTAGGAAGCAATCAAATTAAGCAAACTTAGTTACTTTATGTAACTAAGTCATCATAGGTTTAGAGATAGACCACCATTTGGTGGTATTTGATTGGCTAAAAGAAAAAGTAAACAATTATTAGGGATGACATAATCTAATCACTTTGTGAATTTACTTGGCCAATACTTATGGTCTTCCAAGCTAGAAGATAACGTGTAAGATGACTTGAAATCCACAATATTCCAAACAATTAAGTGAAAAGACATTTAGCTAGCCAAGGAATTAGGGATGCATGGCCATGCACCTTAGAGAAGTAAATTGAGTAACTTAGTTACTCTAACTAAACTAGATAATGATTACCTAAGTAGATAATATGCCATGTGGTGTCATCCTAACCAAGACATGGATTAAATCACATGTTCTTAATCAAGAAGCCATCTCCCTTAGCAAGAAACCCTCACGTCACACACTCACTTCTCTTTCCCTTCATGCACGGCCATGCACACCTCCTTTGGCCTATAAATATTTCACTCACCTCTTTCTAATGCACACATACCTAATCAAAGAACTAAAACTCTGCCCAAATACCGAGAGACCACCTTGCATGTGAATCTAAAGAGAAGAGAACTTTAAACCCCAAGTTATTAAGGTAGGGAGTAACAACAATTCTTCTCTCACTTTTTATTTAATGATTTTTTGATTATGTTATTTTTAATGTATTTTTTAACATTATATATTTTCATGGATTGTGAAGTTATTATCTCTTTTATGCTTTAAAGATGATCTTGAGCTTATATTTTTGAAAGACCATGAAGAATATGAATTTTGGCAATGTATTATGAAAGAATAATGTTTATTACCAATAAGTTAGAGATAACCCTCCTAGGGAGGTGATCTAGAGATATTTTGATATGTGATCCTCAACCTAAGGAGGTGATCTCACAAAGTTTGAAATAACCCTCAAAGGATGTTATATTACATGATTTCCATTATGAGGTAATAGTTATGGCAGGGGGATGCCCTTGAAATGAAAAGAGCTCTTATCCAAAGCGGTAAAGGTTTAGAATTATGGTGTAAGGTATCGAAAATGAAAAGAGGATATTGATAATACAACATTAAAGATAAAGAATTTATTGAATAAAAGTGAAATATATTAAAGGTGAAATTGTTTTTTGTACATTGTACAACTGAGAAAATTACTTGTTTTTAAACTGAAAATTATTGATATTGCCTACTGAGATTTATGCCTCACTCCTTTGTGGTAATGTTTTAGATTAAATAGTTCAAGGTGCTTTTGATTGCTTATGACTTCATGTGGATGGAAGATTTCATTCTAGATCAAGAGTGCTTGTTTTAAGATTTCCATGTCATTACCCGGGATAAACATGGTTAAAAACTTATTGTAACTATTTAACTTGTAGAATTTATGAAGTATGTAAAGTGAGCCCTTCCCTTTAATTGTAAAGTAGTGTATAGGTGATACTTAATATTAAAACCTAACCCTTGACGTTTAATATAAATTTGATATGGTTTGATGTAAGTGATACATTTTATTTTAATCATAAATCAAATAATATTTAGAGATGTTTAACTTCACCAAAACCTAGATAAATATGTATGTCTATATGTTACTAAAGGTCAACAAGAAGTAAGATAAGCATCCAATACCATAAACCACAAGAAAAATGAAAACAAAATTCGACCATGTGGGCACCTAGGCGGTAGCCAACCCAAAAGAATGGTGTAGTTTTCTCTGTCACTAGTACTTAGGTGATGAGAAGCTGGCGTTTAAGCAGTGACAAGGCAAAAAGGTGTTTCTTTACTAGTTTGGACTAGTAACAAGAGTCTTTCATAACTAGGTTGTTTTTCTTGAATAAGGCTTGAAGATATCATGGACTAGGTAAATCAATTAAGCTTTTAAAAATTAGAATCTAATTCAAAATTTAAAAGCAAAATGAAGCATTGAGAGATTTCAACTTAGAATTACACTTAATTAAAGCTTATTAAGAGTTGAGAACAAAGCTTAACTTAGAAGAGTCAAGTGACACTATACCTATTAAGTAGATTGTTACAATAACCACTCATACTACTTAGCGATTTCCAATAAGATCTTATTCCAATAATTCATCTTGGTGAACTAAAGGTTCTCTATATCGTCTTATAACCATAGATAATACCAGTAATTTAGTATTAATTATAAACAATTGAATTTCTCAATTAAATCCCCAAATCTAAAATATTTCTATATACCATAGCCTAAGTTTACTATCCAAAATTGCTCAAGAAAAAACATAAAATAAAATAAAAACATGAAAAAAGTCATTAAATAAAATATCTACTCACCTAACTTAAGTAAGGGAATCTCGAAATCTGAATCTACATCAAATCCTACTCTTAAAAATTTACTGGAACCTCTTACACTTTTACAAAGAGTCTAGAGAGGAAAGACGATTAAACTTCTTTACCTTAAAGTCTATATATAACCATTTCTAGGGAATGAGTCTACTAGTTTTCCGATGTAGTACTTAAAATCAAAATAATATAAAACTTCTTCCTCCAATGTAAGGCTTAAATAACAATCCTTTTTCTTTCTTTGTTTTTTTAGAACTTATCCCTTTTTTCAAACTTATCGTACACTTTTTCTCTTCTTTTTTTTGAAAGACGTATCGTCACATTCTCTCCTCGTTAAAATAAATTCGTCCTATAATTTGAAATTTCTACTAATCTTGTTCATTGAAAAGGTGAGGGGTACTCTTCACGCATAATCGCTTCAAGTTCTCGAGTCACTCATTCACCTGATGGTCCACTCTAAACAATTTCCGCCAAAGCAACATCCTTATAGCGTAAAGACTTTACTTGTCTATTTACTATGGCCACTAGTTGCTCTACGTAGCAGACACACTATCTAATGATCATGCTTTAATCTAACTTTTTTTACTGGCTATCTTGAATTAAATATGATCCAAAAACTTTAAACCCGTCAACCTTAACCAATCAAGCAGTAATTATCATTGTCTCATATGTAAGCCTTTAATAGGTTCTACTGAATATACTAATAGCTGTTACTATATGTCAACTTTCATTAAAGGTAAGTGCTAGTTCTAGCTTCTTCTAAGATTTAGAACACAAGGACAAAATATGTTATCTAATATCCGAATAGTTCACTCTGATGGACCACAATCTTTGGCTAATAGGCTAATATCAATTCTAAAGGATCTTTAAGGTTATATGAAAGGATCTCTAAATTAAACAGTTAATTGACATCTCAAATTTGATATGACAAATATTAACAGTAGGTTCTTAAACCTCCTCAAAACTTTGGCTTAGTTGATCAACTTAGCAATGTACTTCAGTTAAACATTTTACTTCATTTTTTACTAAAACCATCAAAATCTCCATACTAAACATTTAACGTATTAACTACAAAATATTTGAATTCATTTAAGGAAATTCTATTATTAAATCCCTTTCCAAATATCGAAACCATTCTAATATCAAACAACATCAATCACTCTCTTTTAACTTGTAAGTTCAATCAATTAATCAAGTTACTAGGCTTTGAATTTTTAAAAAGCATCCATAATTAACATCTAAGGCCTTAACCAACGTATACTAGATTTCATCATAAACATTCTTCACTTATCCACATTTTGGAGAAGATTCCATACCAATCCTATAAATCAAAATAACATACTCACTTCCTTCATCATTCTACCTGAGAGTCTTACATTTCTCTATCTTAAGAAACTTTTAATTTCAAACATTCAAACATAAAACCTTAGTAAGTTCTTAATTCTAAACCTTGCTATATTGCGGTCTTCTAACCATCATACTTTATTTACAAACAACTCATTTAATAATAAATCGAATCAAGAAATTTCCTAATGTTACCCATACAGACATTAACTCCATTTGGATGAATTTCCCGCCTTGAACTCACCCATACAATATTCATACTGAGTAATATAAATAAATCATAATTGTCCACATTGGGTATATAATCTATCTCAAAAATTTTAAATGGTCTAAAAATCTAGTCTTAATGCTAAGGTGTCAAACCTTATTCTCATAAAGTATTAGGTCTTTCAACAATCATTTGATTTCATCGTAACTAAATCAATAGAATATATATCAACCTTTTCTAGAAAATTCTCATAGCTGAATCTAGCTATTTGTCCAATCTGGTTAACCTAGTTTTACACTCCTAATAACTATGAAACTTTGCAGATATGTTTACTCATATCTTACATGCACCATATAAAAATTTTAATAGTAAATTAAAAGCTTTAGGCCTGTAAACAATTATCAATTTAATCTATCATTAATAACATATCAAATTTGCTTTAACTCGTATATGTAACATTCATATATGACATTCAAAAATACCTTAAAGTATAGCATACTTAAATTTATACTCTAAACATTAATATTTAATAGTACATAAAACCATTTGTACATTCATATCAATTTATAATCATATCTTCAAATAAATCTAACAGACTTTTTATAATACCAAACCAGTAGTCAGTCATAACTTTAAGCTCAAAAATAGAATAATTACTATGTAAACCTCATTATAACTGTCCATCCAAGACTAAATAAGAATCCTTACAAACAAGCAATTTAAGGTATTACCAAGACATTCATTTGAAATCTTGGTACTAATATACTAGTATCTATTTACTCCTCATAACAATATAAATCTATGCCAAGATAAACCTTCTTCACCCTTAGGCCAATGTGCAATGAATTTATGAATCATAAGGATTTGCTACTCATTATCGATAACAATATTATCTAATCATTGAACCTAAATTTTGATTGATCAAGTCTTCAATTTTACTCACCAATAATTTACATACTTTCAACAAAGCCTAATGGAAGCCAACAAAAATCATCCTAAAGCAATAATGATTTCCAAATATTTTTAAAACAAATATAACATGTTTAGTTGATCTTTTTGATTTTCTACACATGATCAAGCAAGACTATATGTCTAAAGACTCTTAACAATCCTTGAGTTTCTGCATCCTGAGTGAGTAACACCTTTCTATTTTATGTCACTTTCACAACTTATCAATACCAAGAGTAAAAATATATCACCTCATAACATTTAACTTTTCTAGAACATATAAGCATGTAGTCTCTTTCATAGATACCAATATTCAATATAAGTATATTTTTAGCAAGATTTTATGTATGCATAACTTTAATATCATCTATATGCCAAACGAATATCACTTAATCAACTACTCTTATACCGAAAGAGACAGTTTTAAATCCTTAATCTCAAGCATCCAAGGACCAAACAGTAAATTTATAATTCCCTAACTTTGTTTATCCTAATAAGATTCAAAATCAAAACCACATTGTGATATTCTAATATCACAAGTCAATTACCTTATTTTTGAACTTTTTACTCCATATAATATATCAATAAAAATTCTCAACTCTTAGGTGAAACATTTATCACTCCTTAGCCAATAGATAATTTCTTACTAAGTCTCAAAACAGTAGCATTCCTCTAAGATGAAAGTTTAACCAATCGTTGTCATTTTCATGTCAAAACCATAGATAACATTGACTGATTACTAAGCTATTCGAAATAGTAGTACTGATTTGACTCATCAACTAAACCATCAAAATTAAACCCAATAGGCTTCTTTAAACTAGGTATAGATTTCTATATCCAATCATGAGATACTAAATTATACCTCAACTAACATTCTTATCCTTACATAATTATCTAACACTTAAATGAAACTAAATATTTGTAGCATGTTTAGGATCTTTTGAATTACTAAATTTTGAATCAACATATCCTTCAAACTATATCATAAATGTATTCCTATTGTAACATTCCTATTTACCCAAGTCTAAATTCTAAAACCCTAATTAGCCCTAATGGTCGCTTATTTATTATTTACTGTTTATTACCTTGTTTGATTTTTAAAAATTGTGTTGTGTTACCCAAGTTAAAAAAAGCACTGAAAATTATCTAAAGGAACTAAACACCAGTTGAAATACCTAATGAAATAGTAAAATCTTAACAGTGGCAATTTGATAATTTTGAATATGTGAACAGGGATATTTTTGTCTAATAAAAAATTAGAAATCAGTAATTAGCTGAGATTGACTAGTGAGTCCACTAATATATTTCTAGTCACTTTAAAATTTAATTATATGAGAATAGTATAACAAAATTAATAGAAAAGTAACATTTATAAATTTACCCAATTAGAGCATGACATGTGGAAGCATGTCATTGGATAAAAATTTGGCTAACAAAAGAGTGACATATGGAGGCCTAGGATTGGCTAGAAAAAATGGCCAATGAAATGGTGACAAGTGGCACCATGTGATTGGCCAAGAATTGGCCAATAAGCTTGTGACATTTGGAGACTATTTATTGGCCAAGATATCAACCAATGGCATTGTGACACTTGGACACTAACCATTGGCTAGACAAGCAATCATTAATTAGTTCAAGTAACAAACTAGATTCCATATAGTTTCTTCCATTTGGTTACACTTAAACTAAATTAGTTCAAAAAGAACTAGAAGCAATCATGAAGAGGATAACCATGAGACAAGGGGAGGCTCTTGATTGGCTTGCCTAAACAAACAAAATAGCTTAGGTAATACACAATTATACAAATCCCTAGTGAGTCCCAATCCCACAGCCAAAAGGAAGAACAAGAGAAAAGAAAAGAGAGAGAGAGAGAGAGAGAGAGAGAGAGAAAGTAAGAGAAGCCATAACGCACGGCCAAGAGGAGAGGAGGAGAAGAGAAGAAGAAGAAGAAGAAAAGGTGAAAAACAAGCACAACAACCACTAAACTTGATCTCCAGGAGGTAGGAACTCAAACCTAGCTTTTTCTTCTTGAAAAACTTTAAGTTTCATGGGGGATATCATTCTTGGATGCATGGGTTTCTATGTTCTTTGGATGTTGAACTTGAATATGGATGGTTTATGGCAATAGAGACTAAGTTTGTGTTGATGACAAGCTTTCCATCAGGTGGGTTTTGAATTTTTCCATAATATGTCTAAACTAGGGTTTGTATCGGTAACTTCGTCTTTGGATTGATTTTAGTGATGAGGGGTGGATATGAGATCCATGAGATGATTAAGTTTTGATTTATTGATAATCTATGTATGAATTTGATCAAAATCTCATGAAGACCACCCATATGGGTCACGGCCATGATTGGTTCAAAAGAGGATTATTTGTATTTCTATGTAATTATGAATTACTTATGAGGTTTTGATGTTGATTGAGGTGGAATGATGTGTGAGTGACTAAACATTTGCTTGATATGCCATAATGAGGTTCACAGCCACATGAAGGTTCATGAAGAACGATATGATTTTAATTAATATGAGTGAATCTTTAGGTACTTTAATGTTGTGTTAACCTAAATTTAGTGATAAAAAATGAAAAAGACACTATGATATTCTTAGGTGCACCTTATGGCCATGAATTAATCAAAAGGAATTTGAGTAGATAATTAAGAGTTTAGAGTTTAACCATGATGTTTTAATGACAAATTAGATCAAACTTTAGTTATATGTTAAAAACTTTCCTCTTGTGAGGCTCACGGTCCTAGTGTAGTAATTTGGGAAATTTTGTGAGTTACTCATGTATTAAGGAATCACAAAGTTCATATGAAAAATGTGAAAAAGAATTGTAGTGATATTAAATGAAAGTCACGGCCACACTAGGTTCCAAGGAAATTAGTTTGACTAAATCTAAATTCAATAGTCACTTGATGATTTAATTTCTCCTTAGTGCATTTTCAAATAAAATGTGGAAAGAAACAAGCCTACCTGTAAGGTTTAATAGACATCTTTAAAGGCTTACAACCTTGCATTTTTAGTTAAATAGGCTTTTTTGAAAGCTTAAGCTTGGCAGCCACTTGTCTTATTCCCACTCTTAATTGGTCAGTTCTAAAGACTTAAGGTTTAAACTTATAACTTACTACAAACTACCTAAATCCCTCACTTCTAGCCCATTTCTAATAACTTACATATAAACATATAATAAAATAAAATAATAAGTTTAATTTTGATTAGTGTTGGTCCAAAACTTTTTTGCGTTATCACATAATCGTGTATTATTATATTATTAAAAGAGTTTAACTTCAAAATTAATTGTTATTATAATCAAATTCTTATAATATGTCAACACATAATTAGATAACAATTTTTAAAACTTTTATAAAAATAAATTAAAATTAAATTCTAAAAAAATAAAATATAAATTTACAATTATTTTGTACACAATTTCATATTTGAGAACACCAAATGATTTTATCATTATCAATTCTATTAAATATCTTTCTCTCTATGTATGTAACTAAAGAATTATTCAATCATGCATGTATCATATGATTAATAGTTGGCATTTACAAGATTTATATTGTCTTAAATTTTCAAATGTATCATTCTTTTTAACTAGTAATGGGGGCAAATCTCTATAAATTATAACGTAAAAATAATAAAATTCTCTACTGAACATTACTAATTTTTAACTCCCCAAGACCTATATCATCCATCTTTATTTACTTGGTCTAATTGGTTAGATTGGCCAATAATTTGGTATGATTTTTAAAAAGATTTAATTTAATCTATTATCAGTATAAAAAACAATTTATACTGTTATTCAATTATATGTTATTATATCATTAAAAATATTTGATTTTTTAAGTAGTTATTATCATAATCAAATTTATTAAGTGTGTATTTAGATTAACTTATTTTATGTTTAAAACAACTTATAATCAAAATTTTACTAAAGAACTTTTGAAAAAAAATTATTTTTTTGTAAAAATTAATCATTTTCAAACATACAATTAATGATTTGATAATATATGATTAGATGACAATGTAAAATATTTTACACTTATAATAGATCAAAATTAAACTTTTTTAAAAATCATAATTATTTGCTTACGGATCTAACATTTATATCATTTTATATGGTTAAATCAGAAAAGAAAAATGGTATTCAACCAAATTACCTAGCCTATGAATATGTATAATCATCCTTCTATGTTTTGTATGAGAATGTTGACAATTGTCAACTTTGCTTTTTATTCTTGAGTTGTTACAGCTCAGAAGTAATGCGTTATAAAAAATATTTTTTAATTGGTATTATTAATAAAATATTAAATTGTCAACTCAAAGAAGTTGGACTAATAATTAAAAAAATAGGTTTCTCATCTTAACTATTCGAGTTTAGATCTTTAGCTAACATATAAAAAATTAATTTTTCTAAATTTATTAGGCCAATATGAAGGTTATAACCTTAAAATCATCTTAGTTGATATAAAAACTGAGTTGAGATAACATAATTCAAAGGAAAAAGAACATACAGAGCTGAACTTTAAAATCGTCATTATTAGTACTTATATTATAACAATTACATAAATCAACAATTCCATCCACCTACTGTTAAGGCAGGTAATAGAGCTGGTGTTTTGTAACCTACATATGCATTTTTTTTAGTGATGTGACACAATTATGACCATTAAATTTAAATAAATTTAATCCATTCATTTTAAATCGTTTAATCCATTCATTTTAAATTCTTTTTCTAAACAAATTTGTAGTACAACATTACTTGTTTAAATTTAAAATGAATGGACTAGATTTGTTTAGATTTGATGACTATGATTGTATTACATCATTAAAAAATACATGTGCAAGTTAGATGACAACAACTTTGTTAACGGTAAACAAATAGAATGGTTGATTTGTACACTTATTATAGTTTAAGTATTAATTAAGACAATTTTAAAGTTTAAAAAGTTATTTACAAATATTTAAATTTAAGGGTTTGTATGCTCTTTTTTCTAATTAAAAAAGAGACATTAAGTGTAACAATCACGTCATATATATTTATCTTATATTTTTATATTTTATTATTATCCATACTCAATTGAAATATTATTGCACTCATATTAGTGTTTAATCCAAATGCCTTATGCAAGGCATTTCCTTTCATTTTTTTCTTTTTTTTTTCCTTATTTTTGACCAGATAATAGAAATGTATTAGAAAGGAGAACTAGAATTAGATTGCTCCAGTAAATAAAAGCCCCTGTAAGGTTTTAAACTAGATAAGAGTCAATTAACATAGTGACTTTAGAATAGTCATAGCAAGTTAGGTAAGAGTCTAATAAACTAATCAATGCATCAATGCTTAAAGATGACTTCGTAATTAAATTTTCTCTCCTAACAAATGGACAAAAACAGGCAAAAGATTTTGAAGTTCTTTTTTCCTGAATGAAAAAAGAAGAGAAAAATATCAAATTATCGTAAACATAAATGTAAAAAATATAGATTGTTAATGATATATGTGACAGCTTCAAATATTGAACCTTTTATTTTTTTCAGCTACTTTAATATTTAATTTTCTAATCACAGGTTTAACAAGATGCAAAATTATTCTTGAACCAAACAAAAACAATATAATTTACCAGTGCCCATATATTCCAACCATTTTATTTTACAATTAGCTTGGCTCTAACATGCCGCCGTGATATTTGCAACTGTACGCAGTTAACCCAAAGTGAGCCATAAGAAACCACACGTGAGTGAGAAATTCTCCACCTCGCCTCAGTTGTTGTGCATGATAATTTCCTCTACACTGGCTTCTCGCATAGGCAAGCATACCCAATTACAACTAATTATTTCCCACTTTTGATCTTTATTTGATATAGTTTGCAACTTAGATGCAAACTTGCATCCTTTAAAACATAGATTTGCTCTTGTATCTTTTTACCTTTGTAATACTTACCTTAAGCAGCATATTGCAAGCTTCATTGAAATTGGGTTATGGCTGTTCGTCCCTCAAAAAATTTTATTGCATCAGCACAAGTACTCCAAAATCTTATCATGCCAATTCCAATTGGTAGCATGAAAGGACACATGACTAAGAGGTGCAACATATAGTCTGAAATCAGCTTGATAATCCTACATTTTGAAGGAACTGTGTTTTTATCTTTTTGACTCTTGAGTGAATTAAATTCATTATAAGAACAAAGATTAGTAGCAATGTGCCATACATAGTTTTAAATTGCGGTTACGAATGCAGTTACACTATAATTTTAAAAATTACAGATAATTACAAAAAAATACGATTGATGCCGCTGCAGTTGCGATTGCAAAGGCTCCCACAACGGTAATGTTGCAGACACAACAGTAGTATTGCGGCCGCAATTACGGTTGCGAACCATAATTTAAAACCATGGTATCATATAATAATACTTTAGTTAAACTCTACCTCAGTACTTCAACATAATGAGGGAAAGTTACACTCCTTCAACACTTGACTTCCTTGGATTCTGAGATCTATATTTTTGTTTGATTTCTCACTATAATGACTCAGTTTCTCTTGACAAGTACTAGAAATCAAATCTTTGAACTCATCAAGCACATTCTCAAGGGTCTTATATCGCTGCTTTTGCAACATTTTGTCAATGTTAAACATCTTCTGAATCATGTAGCAGACGGCAAGTTTCTCTATTAAGAATGTTATTCCTAGGTAATATTTGATAAATGTGTATAGGCAGTGGAATCGAAATTTTGTAGCTTGGGTTTTGCTCCAATAATAGCAAGTAAAAGAACATTGCGGACCGCATTACTTAATGTGACTACAACATCTTGATCGCAACGACCGTTACAATCGCGACACACTGTGATTGTAACTAGCATCGGGCCACATCAACCTGCAACCACCACAATATGACCGTAACCACAACACAACTTCAACTGTAATTTAAAACCTTAGTAGTAACAATTGAGTCATAAGAGGGTCTCATCCTACTTGTGTAGCCCATTAAGTTGGGCCCCTATGAACAAAATCCAAGTTCCAAAACCTCAGTCTCTTTATCTTTATTTATGAGTGGTGTAAAAAATAGAATAATTACTCTCTATGAACCATATGGACCATATGGTTTCTATTGTTTTGGGTTTCATGCCTATTTAAAAGAATTGTCCCAACCAACAATTTGAATGGCTTAGAACCATGTCACCCCTTTAGCTATACGAGGTGAAAGCATTGCAAAAAGCAACCATAGCAAGAGAGGAAAAGATACTAATAAAGCTCATTTACAGGATTAATATACATTAAACAAATCTTAACTTAGCTCAAAATTGAAAGGAAAAGAGTTATATATATATATAAAAGAATATGTACAAGAATAAATTAATTTCTAGATTTAGAAGAGAAAAAATTTTGGTTAGATGAATCTACTGTTGAAAGTTCATTCAATTGCCACTCCTCCTCTTGACGCGGCCTCAACATTATTGCACTTCTATGTAGTAGCATCTTTGGAATGTAACAACTCCATCTTTGAAATGAAGAGAAAAGTAAAATCATGTCCTTTGCTCATTAAGTCTTCTTTCAGCAGCAATAGCAGCCGCAACTGAAGGTGGCAAGTGCCTTAGATTTGCAGTTGGATTTTCATCACTTTCTGGCATTGTTAACGGGGCTGTTGCTAGTAAGGATTCAACATCCTTCAGTGTCAAAACAGGTTGATCTTGATTTTTGGTGTTCCCATTAATGAATGAATGATTGCTCCTGCTTCTGTTCAATTTATATATGCTCTCCTCAACGGTGTCTTTTACCTAACACATGCAAGAACAAAATAATAAGAACAATTCTTCATGTATGAATTTATTTCCAAGACAAACCTTTGTCCAGAAGCAAGAAAGTATAGAGACAAGCATGACTTCATATTCTTTTCAATGATGCAGAGATTGTTAATTGAGCTTCATCTACAAAAAGCATTTAGGAGGAAGAGTGGATTATAGTTTCCTTGGCTACCTAAGCAGATTGGGTAGTTTCATTATCCGACGAACAAAATAATTATAAGCTAATCAATGTAACAAGTGAATAATTCCTAAGCACTCTCCCAAACGTCAAATTGAAGGGAATGAAGATGATAGTTTGACATGATGTAAGGAATAGATATGGGATAGAAGAGACGATGAAACAACTACAAGCCAAAACATTGGAAGCAAAAGAACTAGGACATGAATACTAGAAATGTATCATCTACGTGAACATAACATCTATAAAAGCTTGTCAATAGCATAATCGCAATAATAATATCAATCATTGAAAGTTCAATTTACACAACACAGTAGATTATAAATATTACATCTAACTCCAACCTTGATCCAAAGTACATAGCATACACCAAATGATGGGAAAAAATATTACAAACTGTTCCATGCTTATCCAAAATCAAGTTCTTATTTATCCATATTTAATGTACACCCATATAAAATATTCAGGAACAGCACGCCAGAGTGATATAATTTGGGCAACAATTTGAGTGAATCATAAGGTGTTAAAATATTTTTAGGCCAATATCGGATAACAAAATCATGACACCTGATACCAAGTATGGAATAATTTTTCTAATAAAGAGGTTTTCTTACTCCTCTTTTCACAAACATAACTAATCTAACTAAGCTGACTATTTTTCTTCCTTGTAATTCTTCCTTATTCGCTCTTTTCTTCCCTCTCCTTCCTACTCCAACCCCCTCTTCCCAATGGGGAAAAAAAAAAGCATGTCATTTCACTACACTTCAAAACTGCAGGCCTGAGGCTTTTACTTGTATTTCAGCAATGTTCATAGTAAACTCTAACAACATGCTTGCTTTCACTCCTATTTCTGTAATATCAAGGATTCAAGCATAGATGATGAGTAAGTAGACAGAGATTGATGCTTGCATGACAGCAATCCATTTCTAACTCTCGAAGGCTGATAATTTAGAATACGATGAGCTCAGAGAAACAAATTTAAAATTTGTGAACAATGACACAAGCAAATATCAAAATTCATGGCCTCCTTGCAAGTTTGTTGGCTCGACAGAGCATTTTTTGAGGACAATGATCACTAATTGGTGTTCGGAGAACTAACCAACATCAACCAACAAGGCAACAACCAAAGCCTTAATGACAGGATAGAAAATGTGATTTTTATAAAGCAACAAGACCCTTTTGAAAATCCTCTTGGGCCATGCAAACAGTCACTAAAGAATGCTCTAAGGTTGATGTCAATTACAAAAATATTAATGATGTTGGAGTTGGTGCACAAGAATGAGAGAGAGAGAGAGAGACCAATGCTAACTACATAAATGACTGCTTGCTAGGAAACTCACAATGAAACGATGAATGAGAGTCTTATTCTTTTGTCCAATACGGTGTACACGACTGATTGCTTGTGCTTCAGCAGCTGGATTGAGTAATGGCTCTACAAGGACCACATGCTGTGCTTCCAAAAGATTGAGGCCATTGGCTCCGTGTTGGATTAAAAGCAATAACACCTGTATAGATTTTGATGTTGACCTCTGGAATATCACGTTGCCACATCCTTTTCTGCCATTCTGTTGTCCTCTAAATTGACTGATGGCAACATGTGATTTTCTGAACTCACAAATTCGTAACCAGAATAATATGAGCATAATGAAGTTGAAAGCGGCCAATTGTTTAATTAAAACTAAATCATAGAGCATCAATCATCCATATTAACTGACACAAAATGGCTCCATAAAAAAATAACTTTGAGCCAAATTTATGGATTATAATGTATAAAACAGAATTACCAGACTCATTAAAAATCAAACAATTGAGATTGCTGATTACAGCAGAAGGTTGAAGTTATTGAAAAGATACCCAAAAATATATAACAAGTAATATCAGGAAGAGACACTTTGGATTTTTTTTTTGAAGAACTAAGAAGGTATTTAGTTACCTTTTCCAATTTAAGGGTTTCATTTCACTTCAGGTATTCCTTTTCATTAGGGTCATCATTTACTATTTGAATGAAATTCCAATATTTACTATAGCAATTTTTGTCCCTGTAAAAATTATATAATCTTTGACTCATTTATTATTTGATATATCAAATTAATAGTTTCTTCTCTGCCTGTCCTGTCTCTTATTTTTTGCTCAAAATCTCTTCTCCTAGTCCAGCATAAGTATACAAATAAACAGAAAAATATGCCACTGGATAGATTATCTTACCTGCCTCCTTTCATCCGGATGTAGGTGATGTCATTGGCAGCAAAGGCATGTTCCAAAACATCAAGAACATCATTCCAACTCGAAAATACAAGAACTTTTGCTTTAGGATCTGTAGCCTTTACCCACAAGATTCTTCTTGTGACTGCTTCAATCTTCAAAACACCCAAATCAAGAAAACGATGGGGAATACAAGAGTTAGATAAAATTAATATAAATTTATCGGGGTGTGTTTGCTGCAACATGCAAATTACAATGTGAAATGTGAGATGGAGAAGAATATATTATGAACAGTGTTGTACATGTCTACAATAAATATTAATAAAATAATATAAAAATAATAACCAAGTCTTCTTCTGTAAATAGGGATATTTAGACTGTTTTCCTTAACCTATGACCATTTGAAAAATTTGTAATAGCCACTCCAATACAAACCATTTAAGGATCAAATTAATTCATTAGATTGATCATAATCCTCCCTAACATAGTAGGCTACTCTAATATATTTCAAACAAATTGATATACATATCAATTAGTTAATAATTTATCATTTGTAGCAGCACAGATTTATATTTAAAATATCAAACATTTGCATACATAACTGAATTCCACCAAATTGTCATCAATCCTATTTCTTCTAGGAATTTTTCTTAAACAAGTTACTTGTTTTTTCAGTTTTTGGTACAGGGCAAGTTAATTAATCTTGATCAAATTACTAATTTAGAAAGGATTAAGTCATTACTTTTTATCATTATTTTTAAGGACCAACTCTCCTATACTTTTAAACTGTTGGGTGGAAGCCCAAGAATAGTTTTATATCTCTAACACGTCCCTTTACAAAGAACCCTTTGGGCTTGAAGTGTGGAAAATGTCCACTTTATTTTGTGCTGAAATTTAACTTAATTATGAAGCATTGGAGTGGAAAGGATCAAACTCCCACCACTTAATCATAAAAGCTCTGATACCAAGTCAAGAAGCAACTCTCCTAAAATTAGGTGGAAGTCTAAGAATGGTTTTATATCTAACAATTAGAAAAATAAATTTTCTTTACCACTACTAGAATACTAGTTTAATAAGTTAATGGAAATTCAATTTTACAGAAAATCAATGCACCACCAAATGCAAATTAAAAGTAAACACAATATCAAACTGAAAATGTGGCCAAAAAGCATGAAAAGTCTCAAGTCTATATGCACAAAAACACATTCACACAGCTACCACATGCCAGTCTTTCATTTTCAACAATGGCAGACATAAGCCTATATGAAACAAGAAGGTTAGCAGACAAATATTGACAAAGTTCCATGCACTGTCATTCCATACAAGAGACATTTGGAGCAGAAAAAACCATGCAAATGCAGAAGCGAGACATCACAACAAGTAGATCCCAAAGGTAGTGGCAGGAGTGAATGTAGAAATAAGAAAAGGGGTATGCTTACTATTCATCTTGAGGATTTTAATAGAATTTAAGTTGTTATATAGAAACATACCTTAGTTCCATATGAACCTTTAACACTAACGGATGCTTCACATTTTTCACAGCTGTCAATTGTATGCAGCATTGAAGAATTAGGAGATTCATTCTGTACATCAACAGCATAGGCAATGTTTCCAAAATCGGTGTGCTGTCGACATGTTGGGCACATCACCCAATTACGTAACTTGCTATCTTCAAGTTTTTGCTCAGTCATTGCAAATAAACCTGTAAGAAATGGATGCATAGTTATGTTTCAGATAAGTTTTTTTTATATAAAAGAAGAAATTCATTAAGATGAAAAGAAGAAAAATACAAGGAAATTGGAGGATAAAAAAGGGATCCTCCAAACCAAAAAACGAAAAATAAAACACCAAAGAAAAAAGAAAACATCAATGGAGTGAAGCTACCCAATCCCACTGCATATATGTTAGACACCCCCCTTAAAAAGACCATGTTCTTTACATCAAATAGAAGCCAAATGCCAAAATTTATCCCAAATCAGTTGTTGAGCTAAAGAAACCTCCTCAAAAATGCGAGTGTTGCACTCCAACCAAATGCACCAAATAGGAGCAAAGATTGCACATATAAGATGCATTTTTGTCAAGGACCAACTCTCCTAAAAACTTAAGTTCTTAGGTGGAGGTCCATAATTGATTTTATATATCTAACACGCCCTCTTATGCAAAAGCCCTTTGGCTTGAAGCGTAAACAATGCACACGAGACTTTATCTTGTGCTGAAATTCAAACTTAATTGTGAATAATGAAGGCAGCAAGGATTGAACTCTTGACTGCTCGGTGTTAAGAGACTTTGATACCATGTCTAGGACTGACTCTCCCAAAAGCTTAGGTGGAGGATGAAACAATTTTGTATATGTAACAATTTTAAAGGCCAAAAATGCTTGGCTATCAATAGACACATATGGATGAAGGTGACCCTAAAAGAGTTTGCACCATGCAGACTGCTAAAGAGATTTTCTATTTTATACAGCAGCAAATTTATGTCTACAAAATCTTAACACCGAAGTATTATACAGGTCCCTGTAATATGGGACAGCTAAGGAATGATAATATAAAGTTTGGTCATATAATACTTACATTTACAGCACATAACATGCCCACATTGAAATACCATTTTCTGATTGCCTAGCTTTTCTTGGCAAACTGGGCATGTTTCCTCGTCAGCTATAGACATGACTGCACCCTTCTCTTCCGTAGAGTTTGACATTGCAGTTGTCCCCGGAGTGACTGAAGAACTATCTGGACTTTCCAACGGGAGTTTTTGCTTAGATTGTACCAAACCCTGAAAAATGATTCAGCTTAGGTTAAATGTCCAAGCAGAAAAGCAAACATCATACATTCTATGGAATCTTGTGAGGAAGCTCAGTTCAAATATAAAAATAAGTAAATAACATGCTAATTTTTTAGGTGGAACAGTAAATGACTACCACCATGAAAGGAATAACTTTTAGGCGGATCATGAACTTAAACCCAGAAAACTGATGAAGGAATCCTCCCCAAAACAAGAAACTGAAAAACAAAAGACCTTTAAAAATATGAGAAAAAAAAAAAGCCAAAACAGTAAAGCCTTCCAATCTAGCTGAAATACTAAAAATAAAATCAGCCAAGTGTTGATTCCTATTAAGTCCAGGAAAAAAAATAGAAGTATAATGGAAGATAAAGTTGGGCCACAGGAATTATTAAAGCAGAACTAGCATGAAGGAATTAAGAACTTGAAATTTGCATGCAGAATATTCAATGAGACAAGTCCAGCATAGAATATATTTGCAAGAGAAACTAAAAAATACATTACTCATTTTCTTTTCAATGAATTTGTAAAACAGATGGTCACTTGTAAGTAAACCAATCCAAAACTGAAAACCTAAATAGGGAGTTGAGGATAAATTTCAGACTATCATGCACATCCATGTTCAAATATATTCTTTTTACCTATTAATCAAATCCAACATGGTCCATTGATTAAACTTCATATGACAATTAGAATTAGTAATAGTTAAAAGGTCATACGACACTTTTGGTCCCTAAAAGCATAAATAATTCTCAACTTTGTCCTTGAAAGACACGTTTGCGACAAAACATACTGTTCAAATATTTTCTACTTCATTTTATTCAATTTCTTTTAATAATATGTTCATATTTAGGCTACCTGTCAAATAAAATTTTTCATACTAATTTTGCTAAGGTGGTCCCTAGAGATGTGTAACCATTAAATTTCTGTCCCAACCAACTCTTATATGAGTCATATTAGAAAAAGAACAGTGATAATCATCAATTGATGGAAACCTCATTAATATTGCGATAGAAGATGCTGACAGAATGACAGTATTGGCATGCAATGGAATCTTGATATGCTCATTGAAAACAGTAAAATCATTTGAGTAATTACGTACATGACCCTCTTAACAATATTTTTTATGAATGAACTTCTATCTTAAGATTTCAGTTAGATTCAAATCCCATTGAGTTCAGCAGTATGTGCTAAGATTAAACAGCCACCATTAATTGTTCAAAGGTGATCAATTATGATTACTGAGGAATTTATCAAATAAAGAGTAAATTAATTTCTATATTTAAAAATTCTGAGGCTTCTTTCTCTATACCTTTAAGTAGCGGAGTTTTCCCTTTATCTGTGACAACAAGGTCAATGATATAAACTTGTCATGGGAAAAGTTTGAGCTAGCTGCAGATAATTCATTTTCACCTAAAGCATCAAGAGATTTATCATTTTCATTCGCTTTTAGGTGCAAACGAGAAATCGCCATCTTTATTTCATCATGGGCACGCAGATATTGAGCTTGAGCTAATGCCAAAGACCTTGCATGACCAAACTCCTTTCGCATTCCCTTACAAAGTCCAGAACAAAGGATCAGAATTCAGTGAATCCAGGGAGTTAGTATAGATAACTCAAGTAACCATTTAAAAAGATTGCAGCAGAAAACTGTCAGTCAATCATTTTTCTGATACTGAGCACAATTAACCAATCTTCAAAGGTTTCATTTTTTTTTTTGGGAGGGGGGGGGGGCGGGGGTAGGGGAGAGTAATGATTAAAATAAAAACTTTCTCCACATTAATTCATCCTAGAAGAATCCTATAAAGATTTCATCAGGCTATACCTCAAAAATATATGTAAATGCTTGGTGGCTGCTGAGACACTGTCCCTTCCTAACTGAGCCTTGCAATAGCTCTTTATAACTCCAAGAATAAGCTCCAACTCAGATGCTGATCTCGAAACCTATATAGCCCAACATAATAAATAAGGAAGATTACAAAGCACATGCTACTTATTTCAAGTACCAACCTGATTCTCTTACATGAAAAACCTGATGCTCTTAAATGAAAAATGAGGCTATCATCAATTATGGTCAAATCTAAATCTAAGTTTCTGAAATGTGCAAGTGTCTTGACTTTGAAGCAATATACAATGACAAGGGATACAGGCAATGGTGAAATTTAATACTACACTTCAATTCACAATATTTGAGAATTTTACTGGGTAATAGAGCACGGAGTTGATACAATTCAGGACTCTTTTCTCCTTTTTCTTTTCATTTTTATTTTTTTTTACAATTCTGGACTTGTTTTACTTTTAGCAGCCAATAAGTGTTTTGACTCAATAAAAGAGAAGAGGTATAATCAATCTGCATCTAACTCTGACCCAAAAGCAAAAGTCAATCAAATGATGTAACTAACCACAACTCTTTTTCCAACATTTCTTTTTTTTTTGATTCTTCATAACCAATATCAGAAACGCTCAAACTGCGATTAGATTGTGATAGCTTCGAGAGGAAATGATTCAACGCAAAATTTTTCTTCTGAAAATCAACTGCCTCCTCAGCAGATGAAATTATTCCTCCACGTTCATTCTTAAGAACAAAGAGTCTTGCTTCATAATCCTGAGGATGAAAAAAAAAAAAACCATGAGACCATATTACATTCATTAGCTGTAGGAAGAATCAAGTTGACAGATAAATTCAGTGGCAAACCTGAAATAATTCATCTAGTTCACACAGAACGCATGGGGGACCATCACAATTAGGCTGACAATTTCGACATTTACCCACACGTTCAATGTCTTCTTCTTTTGGTCTTTCCATTGTCTGATCAATTTCCAAAATTCGATCAAGTAGCACTTTCCTAGAAGCCTCTAACTGATCCAAACCTGTCTGCATTTGATACTTCAGAGAGCTTATGCTCCGGAAACTGGATTAGAAGTAACACACATTAGCCACTATGCATCTCACAGTCTATTTTACTAATTGTCATTGATCAAAATTTCTAAGCACAGAATTTTCAAATCTTATTTGACCAGTAGTAATACAATAGTTTAATAATGATTGAACACCAAGATTGCAACTGCAAACCAACCAACATCGTACAGTACTTCAATGAGAAGGAAACAACTGATGAGGAGAAGCTACTGGCGGTGACAAAGGCTCTAAGAGGTCGAGCTCTCAACTAATATCGGTTGTGGGATTTATGCCATCCAGATTCTACTTGGTTAACCTTCCAGATCGCATTTATCAAACACTTCCACCGGAGTTCAGTCCGTATCTGCCGATAGTTGCAGGGAGGAGGAACCAGAGATTTTGGAGCCAAAGAAGGGAGAAATGGGAACAGAGAAGGGATACCCCTCTCTGACCATGGCTTTATCGCAGATTCTGGTTGCAGAGGATGATAAGAGAACGGACATGGAGGTAGGGGAGGCAACCGACACTAAGAACGAAGAGGAATTACGAAGGGAGATAGCTTCTATGGAGGAAAACCACCTACTGGGACGTGAGACAGAGGAGAAGAAAACAGAGGAGGTTGCCGGAAAATTTCAAAAAACAGAGCTGTTGCAGAACCTATGGAATCACGAGATTGTGGAAGGAACATCGGATGAGAATAGCCAAGTTGGTGAGGAGTCCGGCCAAGTCATCACCACCACCTGAGCCACCGAACTCAGACCATCGCATGCTGGCTGATAGGTAACTCCTGGCCGTGGCGCTAGAAGGAGGGTGATAGGTACCCTCCCGTAACTAAGATATACAGTAGGGAAAAGGGAATAGCAGCAGAGAATTGGGGGGCACGTGTGGGCATGTGGGAAAGGCATGTGATCAGCATATTGTGGGATTGTTTTGTAACAACCTGCTTATGTGGCAAGTGGGGACAGAGGGCAGAATGGGTAGTGGAAATAGAATAAGAAGAGAGGAGAGAAGACAGGAGGATAGGCATGAATTGAGTAAGGTTTTGGGGCCTTTGGCTGGGAGGTTTGCAGGCCCTAGAAGTCTGCAGTGTCTACATTTTTTATCATTTTATTTTCATTTCTGTTCTAGTTTTGATTCTGTTTTTGAGGAACTACCTCTTCTGTAAGGAGTTAATCTCCATATTTCCTTCAAGAAATCCAAGTTCCTATCAGAGGACCAGAAGCATCAGTGAAAGGGAAGGAGAGAGGGTCGAGAGAAGGAAAAAGGGCAGAACTAGAATTATACCCGTTGGGTTCTTGCTTAGACGTAATGGATCAGGCCCAATACATGGAGGAGGAGAGTTGGGCCTCAAAAAATGGGGGACCTCATTCTAGAGCCTTTTATTTAAAATATAGACAGGGTTTTGTTCTTACAGCAGCAAGCTCAGAGGCTATACTATACGTCGAGAATGTGGGAAGTGAGCAGGCCACTAAGGAGCACCACCGGGCAATAGGAAGTGGACACAGCAATAAAGTGAAACCCATAGTGGAAGTAAGTGTAGCCAACATTTGTTTAGGAATCACCCAAGCCACTAGAAACATCATAGTGGGCCTTGGGGCATGACCTAGTGTGCAAACTGAGCCTTCGGATACCAGAGACACGACAGATCAAATATATATATATATATATATATATATATATATATGTACCAGAGACACTAAAATTGGAATGGGTGACCAATTGAGGAAGAGATCTGGACAGAAAAATAGGCATCCATCAGAGCTGGACAGGGAGTGGGCCTTTTTCAGATGTGATGGAGTCACAATTGCAGCTGAAAATTGGGTTTTACTCAGGATTGGAAAGTGGGTCTCATCCAGAAATGACACAGCCAATTAAGATGGGCTTGGGTGTTAAAGATAAGCCAATTGATGGTGTAAGGGCATTCATTCATGGGGACATAACCTCGACTGCAAACAAGTTTAGCAGCTTTGCTCCAATTGAACAAGGGGGCATTACTAAGGCATTGCATGTTATTAATATTAGTGGAAATATATATTCTGGTTTCAACACATTGCGTCTGGGAATTGCAACACACCATGAATACATTCAGGTGGGAAAAGGAAGGGATGTTGGGTTAACCCAGATTACCCTCTTTGAAGGGAAAGTAACAGGTGGTATTGAAGAGCAAGTGTTTAGCAGGGATGTTTTACATGCTTGGACAGCTTTCTCTTCAGATTGCTTTCTTCCTTCTTCACAATTGTTGGTTATTATGTCTGCACCATGTTGACAGTCCTCAAAGTATATATACTCCTATATGGAAAAGCATACCTAGCGGCCTCTGGTCTTGTGGAAAATATTTCAGATAAGGCAAAAATATGGGTAACAAGGCACTCAATGCATTTTGTATGCTAAATTTTTGGGTCAAGATTGATGTTTTACTGCAGTACCAATGATAATGGGTTTTACACTTGACTTAGGATTACAACAAGCTCTAAAGTTCCTTCGTGTTTACTTATTATTTCAGTTCAATTTGCCTGGAACTGTTACTGATGTGGAATATACATTCCGGCAATCGTTTGCATTGTTGGTTTCTATGGTTGATCAATCCTTACACATATCTAAGTCAACAGATCCCATGGATGATTTTGTTATTGTCATGAACCAACTATCCCAAAAGCTTGAGCTGTTAGGTAAAGACACATGAATAGTTTTATATCTCTAACAGACTCCTTTACGCAAGAGCCTTTCGGGCTTGAAGCGTGAATAATGCATAGGCCTACCTTACCTTGTGCTAAATTCAACTTAATTGTAAAGAATGGGGATAGCAAGGATCGAATTCCTGACCACTTGGTCATAGAGGCTCTGATACCATGTCATAAACCAATTATCCCAAAAGCTTAAGCTGTTAAGTGAAGACACATGAATAGTTTTATATCTCTAGCAGTTATAATTATATATCACCATTCTGTGGTGATATTTCATATTGATTATTCATCTAGTAATGGGTAAGCAACTACTCTTGGGGGTTCATTGCTCTCAAATGACTTTCATGTGGTTGGCATTCAGCCAACTTCTGAGGAATATGATCTTCAGATAAGAAAATTGTTGTCCTCTTTGCTGTTCCCTATTGTGGGAATTGGAGAAGGTCAATGGGACCCCGGTTGAAGTTTATATGCGTCGAGCACAACACGTTCATCATGCTTCAAACAATGGGACCCCAACGGAAGAGTCCTTCAAAGGCTATAGGACACTTACCTAGACCTTCACCTTGAGGACAAGGCGAAAGTTAGGGGGGGAAGTATTGATACTCACCCTCCTATTACTAAGGCATACAGCGTGTGTGCAATGAGGGGAGTGTGAGGGAGGTCAGCACGTGTGCAATGAGGGGAGTGAGAGTGAGGTCAACTTGGGGGAATGGGCTGTAACAAACTTGCACCATGTGGCAAGTGGGACCAAAGAGCAGTGGAGTTGGAAGGAGAGGATAAAAGGGAAGGGATGGAGAGAAGAGAGGAAGGCAAATTGTGAGAAAGGAATTGGGACCTTAGGGCAGGGAAGGTAGCCCCTCGAAGAGCAAGCCAGATTCTGAGTTTGGGTGCTGTAATCTCAGTTCCATCTCAGTATTTCTCTGTTTTCTATTTTTGTTCTGTGCTGCAATTTCTGGGTTTAATTCCCAGTTGTCTGTAATAGAAGAGGTTCCTAACAGATTCATTATAGTATATCCTACACCCTTAGTTTATCTAACAAGATGTGTTCAAATAGTCAGCAAACTCACATGGTTGAGAAGTGTTTGGCAGATTGAAAGACATTTGACCGTCTATACAACAATAACAACAACAAAATTCATGAATATTTTGCCAATTAGAGGTTTCAAGTTGACTATAAATATACCTGTATTCATAGAGGGGAGAAACGTGCAGGAGTTTTCAGGAGTTTTGGGAAGGGACAGTGGTAGAGGTTCAGTGAAGTAGTATAAATGAAGGTGCCACCATCTGAGGTTGTGGCTTAGTAAATGGTAAACACTCACTCCCACAAAGTTTAATAGCCAGGTGGGTAATAGGTTCAAGGAGCAGGGGTGACAAGACTTATGCCCATTATCCTATGCCACTGGGTTATTACCACTATTCCATGTTGGGGCAGCGTCACTCTATGGTTGTACTGCCTGAAGGGTTATGGCTAGGGCCCTAAGGGACCAAGCCAGCAAAGCAAGCATTCTTACCTTGGTCTGTCACAGTGAAGGTTCTGTCACAAGTACGGGCTCCGATGCCCAAGGAGGCCTCCACAAGCTAGCAGCCCAACCATGGCCTTTAGAGAAAAAGTGAAGGTACCAAGTTGATTCTAAGGTGAGGCAGCCATGCATTTTTATTCAAAAGTACATAAAGGAAGGTTGCGATTCCTCTCTGTGAAATTTGAGTTTTGGGCTGGGAACTAGGGTTATTAGCATATTACTAAACCTAGCCCAAACTTCCATGGCCCAAATAATCTTAAGTCTAAACCTCATTAAAAAGTCACATGCTAGTCAAGTGACTACGTATTACAAAGAAAACACTTTGAAAAAAGAACAAAACGGGGTTCAGGCTGTGGTTGGACTGGCTAGGCTATTAGCCTTGATAAAACCCCAACAGGGATCGAATCCCACCTCCCCACCCCCCGATACCCAAAAAAAAAAAAGAACAAAACAAATTGAAATAAGGAACATAAAAGAAATAAAATATTAACAATTTCTCCTGCATCATATGAGAACTACCAATACCCATCTCCACAAGATGATACAGCCACATGAGCTCACAAGTTGTAACATCTCCTAAATTATGAAACATATCTTATGCTTTAATTATGCTTGTGAATGTGTTATTTATTTGTTTTATGCGTTTAAAAGCCCACTAGAATTTTAGAAAGGGTCCAAGTCATATAATGGAAATTAGTTTAGGATGATTAACCCTAACTAATTATGGTTTAGTTTTAAAATTAAGCCAAATAAATAACCTAGAAAGCCTAAAACTATAAGAATCTAGATTAGTCCAAACAAATAGAACCCAAACTAGCCTAACCCAATTAACCCCAAGCCCAATCTAAGCCTAGAAAAAGACCAACAAATTGTCTTCCCAAAAGAGGTAGTTCATGTGAAGATAAGGAGGAAGAAGAAAGAAGAAATTATTAGAAAAATAAGTAATCTAGTCAAACAAGTAAGTTCGGTATTAATTGACAACAAGATAAAATGAAATTGCCTTGTAAAAGATACCCAAACACGTGTAGAACTCAAAGAATAAGAGGAAGCCAAGTTGAACAAGTAAAGAATATACTCAAAGAATAAACTAAATTCATTAATGAACAAAAAGACAAAGAAAGTGATTTTGCACAAGCAAGTCACTCACATGGAAAGCTTCAAGGAAGGTTAGAAAATCTTCTAACCTATCTTAAGTAAGGATAAGACTCATAATTAGAAAGTAATAATAACTAACTTAACCAAAAAAACAAGGAATCTAGTTAAAAATCAATGGAAAAGTTAGAAAATAACCAAGTCAACCCCAAGTCAACCTAAGAAATTTAGTTACAAAGTTATTAGATTAAACTAACTAGAGTTACTAAAAGTAACTAAGTAATAATGAGTTTAGAGATAAAGGCCATTTGGAGGCACTTGATGGAACAAAGAAAAAGTTATCATTATTAGTTAACTACAGAAGTCAAAGACACATGATTCAATTCCATTAAGAAAAGAAAATGGTCTTCTAAGAACCACTACATGTGGGATAAGGGGGAAGTAACTTAGAATTCAAAGATTCCATGTGATAAATGGAGAAACACTTAGTTGGCCAAAGAGGAAGCACATACACGGTCAAGTTCTTTAAAAAGAAACTAAATAAGTAACTTAGTTACTTTTCTTAACCAAGTAATCATTAACTAGAAAAGATAAGTGCCAAGTGTCTTAGTCATATGTAACTATCAAAAAGATTTACTTCTTAGTCAAAGAAAGAAAAGATAACTTATCTAAAGTACATTCACACAGCTATGATGATATAAATTAGGTTATCATGATTAAAGAACACTTGGAAGATTTCTTATTGGTTAGTTAAAAGTAAGTAATCATAGCAAAGGATAAAAACAAGTGAGTAGAAGCCCAAGGAACATGCCTTGCACGGCCACACTTCCTAGAATAACTAGATGACATAAGAAAATACTTAAGGTAACAAGATTAGTTATATCATGTGTCTAGAAAAGAAACTAGATTGAAAAACTAAGTTACCATTACTAACTAAGTAATTATTACTTAATTAAATAAGATGCCAAATGGCATCTCCCTAGCCAATCTTGAAATTGAACACGACTTTAGAAAGAAAACCTAGAAAAGTGAAGCACATGCACGGCCACTTAAGGTTACTCATTCCTTTAAGAAAGCTACTCATAATTACATGCAAATTGGAAGATTCCTTGTGGGCCAACTAAAAAGTGAATAAGATACTATCATCATTAGCCAATTAGATAAAGATGCCAAATGGCATCATCTTAACTAAGATAAGAAACAAAACACATGACAAAAAATTCATTCACTCACACGGCCAATATGCTTGAATAAGTAACCTAGATTCTTAAACTCAAGTAATCATGAGAAGAACACTTGTAAAGTAACCAAGTAAGACAACTCAAAGATAAAAGATAAAAATCTTAAAAATGACATCACACTCACTCTTACTCACCACGCATGGCCATGCATCCTTTTTAGCCTATAAATACCTCACTCACAATCTTTTCATGCACACACACTCATACACTAGCTTAAAAACCTTGTCACCTACCTAAGAAAACAAAGCCTCTTCACGTGAGGAAGCCAAGAGGATACTACTCAAACTTCAACTAGTTCAACATATGTAGGGAGTGATAACTCTTCTCTAATCCTCTCTTATTTATGTGTTTCTAATTATGATACTTAACTATTTGATGAATACCATATTCCTACTTCATGGTTCACTACTCTTACTCCTTATTTCTCACTTTTGTGATACTTTCATATTGAAAGTTTGAGATTAAGGACCATGGATTGAACAAGACTATATACTATTACCAATATGATTTTGATAAATGATCCTTATGAGGCGTGATCTCACCAAGCATGGATATGATCCTTGAGGAGGTGATCTCACATGATTAAGGTCACTTTGGTGGCAATGGTGAGGGGACGCCCTTGCAAACGGAAAGAGCTCTATTCCTATGTTATGATCATGTTATGATGTTTTATAAATATGAGATTGGTAACATGATATAGAAGTAACATGGGAACTTGTTAAATGAGAGTATTAAAGTAAAGAGAAGACATTTTCTATATTAAGTTATAGCTGAAAACATCATAGTTCAAACTTAAATGTTATTACTCTCCACTGAAATTTTATCTCACATCTATTTTTGATGTTTTCAGATTAAGCCATTATGCCTTTCATACATGTTGTGGTAGAGATCGAATTCTTTTGGGTCAACATCCCGAGGATAGGAGCCGTGAGGTCCAAAACATCCGCATTGTTCAACTTGATAATAACGACCCTTGATAGAGTTAGGGTTTTAAAAACACGTAATGTAATCAAGAATATAGCCACCTATGGAGGGATTTTTGTATAATAACGAGTACTAGCTTTCCCTCCCATTTTGATTGTAGAATAGTTAACTAGGTGACTTCTTGATGTATCAACCCCTAACTCATGTAGTATAAATAAAACTACTATGTTTTCTACATGGTTATGTGTGATTTTCTTTTAATTTTAACCTTAGTTCTAAGTGGCTAATGATAAGTTTAACATCCTTAAAACATAACCCAAGATATGTGAAACTATGTTTAAGGAAGTTAACAGGTACCAAAACAAGTAACCAAAAGCATAGGAATCAAGAAAAAGGAGACATGTTTTCTGCCCGCTGGGCACCTAGGCGGTGGAATCTGGGAGCTTGAACGGTGGCCAGTCCAAGACAGGATGCTATTTTGGGTCCTAGGTGCTCAGACAGTGAAATCCCAATACCCAGGCGGTGACTAGGCCAAGAATTTATGTCATTCAGCCTAGAAAGGAAACAAGTTGATGAGCCTAAACTTAATTTAAGTTTGCTACTTAATCTAGTATAGTTTTAATTGACATAGTTTATGAGACAACCCCACTCAATATGTATGAAATCAAAAGTAAATCTAGGCTATGTCATAAATCAAATCTAAGGTTAAATGATTTAATCATTAGAAGTGAAAATGAATTATTAACCTATGAGTGTTAAATGATTTGTCATACTAGATAATTCACTATAGTTAACCTAAGCATAAAACTAAGGTATGAAGATATTAAGTATATAAGCATGTGACACCATGCCTAAGGTAGGGTGTTACACAAGTGACTTGTGCCATGGCCCTATATTTTGATTCTGCACTTGATAGAGCTACAACACTTTGCTTCTTGCTCCTCCAACCAAGACACTAGATTACTGCCAACAAAGACACAATAACCAGTCGTAGATCCCTTATCAACCAGAGAACAAGCCCAATCTGCATCAGAAAATACCTTCTACGGTGGCTATGATTCTTGAATAGAATCCCACACCCAGGCATGCCTTTAAGGTACTTTCAAGATGTGAAGAACAGCATCCCAATGAGCAGTCCTCAGATTAGCTTTCCAACTACCCTCCTATACCTTTCTAAGTCATCTAATAATTCTCCATCCTTGGCTCCTAGCTTCAATTAAGCCTATTTTAGTCAATAAACCAAGAGTACACTTTGTTTGAGAGAGAAAGTCAGAAAGATCCCTTTCCTGCTTCTAGGTACCTTAATCTCCAGAAAATATTGAAATATGCATAAGTCTCCAATTTGAAACCAAGTACGAAGGAAAGTTTTAGGAGCAAGTATCAATACCCACACTATCATTGCCCCCAATTACAAGGCGAGGAAACTGCTTCAACCCATACAAGGACTTGTGTAGTTCACATACCTTTCCTAACTCCCCCTAAACAACAAACCTGGGAGGTTTGTGTATGTAAACTTCTTCCTGAAGATCACTACACTATGCAAGAAAGCATTCTTAGCATCAAGTTGGTGAAGGGACCAATTATGCAAGGCAGCAAGAGAGACAACAAGTGAACAGAAGCAAGTTTAGCCACGGGAGAGTAGGTATCAGAATAGTCAACACCATATGTTTGGGCATAGCTTTTGGCAACCAAACGAGCCTTTAACCAAGCAACAAACCAATTAGGAATCACCTTGACTGTAAACACCCACTTGTAGCCAACTGCGTATTTACCGGACAGCAACTGACAAGAGCCCAAGAGTGATTGTGGTCAAGGGCCTTTATCTCTTCTTCTATAGACACTTACAACCTAGGATGAGACAATGCTTCCACAACAGATTTAGGAACAGATACAGGATCTAGTTTGGCAACAAAAGACTGGGAAGAGAGTGACAGGCTATGATATAGGATACAGAGGAAGAAATATGATAAGTACTAGATCTTTTACCATTTCAGAGAGCAATAGGAAGATCAGGTTGCAAAGTGGAACGTGGTGAAGGTGCTTGTAGATTCAGAGACGAAGAAGTAGGTGGAGGTAGTGAGTCACATTTGGCAGTGGGTGCTATGGTCTTTTGTTGTGCACGACTAGATTAATCTTTGATGGTTTGGCAGTCTAGTTATCTGAGGAGGAACTTTCTCAACTAGTTGACGCATGTGTAAGCCAGATACTCAACCTCAAATTCAACTGTTTGACACACGATAGCAGTGGAGATTCTGCCCAGATCCAAAGCCCTCCCCAACCCTAGGAGATCTGTCCAGATCCAAAACCCTGAAACACAGCAGTCCACGCCAGGGCCACTACTTCACATCAACCAAAAACCAACCTAGGTTATGCCTCCAAGAAGAAGAGAGAAGAAACATGTAGCTGATTTAAGAAACTGGTCCTAAAGAATTGAGACTGACCAAGAAAATAATTGGTGAAGAAGAAGAGGAACCAAGAACTTTCACACTAGGATTCAGCAAGCGGTGCTTAGGTAGCACGCTCCTGATACCATGTTGGAAAAAAGGGAATGCACACAAACAAAAGAGAGTGATGAGAGAATATCACCTTATCTAAATCTGTTACAGCCACATATATTGACACTAGCAAGTGTATTAGATAATACTAAGGAAAGGACTACAACGCCTTAACACTTATAACCTAAAACATAGTTCATAACAAGTCTTTTACGTCAACTTAGAAAGTAAAGGATATGATCAGAACAAAATTTCACAACTTGACAGATGCCATAGAAACTCAAAGCATCACTAACCGAGCAGATATTCTTGATGACTTTGAATTGTTTGATGTTCCTGAGATGGCTTCTTCAATCTTTCTAATCAACTCAGTTGTGAGATCCTTGTTCTGCTCAGCATGATGAAGTGCTTCTAACCACCAAAATGTCAGTTGATCGTTTCTGCTGTCACCATATGCATTACAAACCTTCAAAAAGTTCAAATGTCATTTACAGAAAATAGAAAGGAGGCGGGCAAGGAAACTAATAAGAAAGAAATATCATCAAAGCAAGAACAAACCCATGAATAGCTTCAAAATTTTAAAATAAGAAAAATAAGATTGGTTAGCATCAAAAGTGAAGCAAGTGACATATCTTTTTCTTTTGGCCGATATAAGTGACACATCTTGTATTCCTTTTTCTGTGCAAAAGAAAAGCACACACATGTGCAGTAATTCATTTTGCATGAAATTGAACTGAGGCAACCAAGGTGTATGGTAGTCTTATAATAGAATATAATGGTGTTCAGAAGAATATCATGAAAAGGTGTTAGGTTGTGCCAAACCAAGAAGTCACTTAAATGGTCAGAGAAACAGTTGCTGAAACTTAATTTAATGATGGACAAACTGTGTATCAAGAATCAATGAAGTATGAAACAGTTTGGTTATATCCAATTTTGGGTAGTTAAGCTCCTACAAAGACTTCGTAAGTCCTTTGGCCTTCCACAGGAAAGATCAGCTTATATTTACAGGATACTAGACTGGACTCATCAACAAATTTTAAAGTTTAATACAAATAAATATATGAATTTTATCCTTAAGAGCCATTAAGGATATTTACCTGCATGTAAGAATGTTTAAACTCCTGTTGAGCTGCAGATAGCTTTGAATGGAACACGGACAAGTATTTCTGTTTTGAATCTTCACATTCTGCTATCAGAGATTTGACAGAACTGACTGATATGTAATCGTATTCCCGATCCCCATTTAAGTCATTTTCTGAAAGGCAACATGTAACATCTGATGGTTCTGAAGAAGCCACGGTGGAATTTATGTCATGAGAACCACTTATTTTTTGCCTCTTCACAAGACAATGATCAACCTTTTCAATATAATGCTTTCTGTTAGTCTTAGCCTCTGAAGTTCCAGAGAACTGATTTCCTTTGGAGGGCAATCTTAGAGGAAAGTTTGTAGTCTGTGGGAGTATTTCGGCAAGATTATGATGAATGTGGATATTTAACAAAGGATCCAGGCGGAAATCTTCAGAATGCTCTTCAGCCAAAGCCAGAGCTTCACTGTACAGTAATGCTGCTTGAGAAAAATCTTTTTGTATTATAGCTATTGCTGCAAGCCCATTCAGAGAAACAATTAACCTCCTGAGAGCTTCCTCACCTTCTATCTTAGTCTTACTTATCAGAACCTACAGATTAAGATCCATGTCAATTGAAAAACCATTGTACACTGTATGTGAAAACTTATAATTATCAAAGATCTTTACAAGTAACACACCACTAGTATTTCCTCCATAGTCATGGGTGACTGCTGCAGGGAACGCAACCCAGAACTTCCAACCTGGGGGTGACAACAAGCCTGACGAAGCTTCAATAGAGCATTCAGTAGCTTCCCTGCCTCTGTGTGAGTGATTAAAGGATCAGAGGAACCATTCAAAGATTCAGGACCTGGAATCAGCATGAAATATGGCAAGTTCAATCATTAATCCCAGATGTATATTGCTTTCAAATGACTTCTAAAATGAAATTACACTGCAATGAGCAAAAACCTGGGACTCTTCTATTGAGAAGATCATTTCTCAAACTTTCAATAACTTCATGGGCATCTCTAACACAAGTTTCATGTTGCCTCTGGTAAAAGTGCTCTTCTACCGGTGAGAGAGTGAGCCACGAGAGGGATTCCTCCTGGGAGGGAAGGTCCAATTCATCTGCAACATGTTCTTTAGAAGAACGCCACATGATTTGTTTGAAAATTCTGTGCGTAAATTCTATAGCTCCCATATCGCCCTTCTGCAGAAGAATGGAGAAATAGCTAAGAATACATGCAATGTATAAACCTTTTTCAACTCTTCTGAAAGGAGAAATGATTTAGATCCAGAACATGACAAATCAGAGAAAATTAAACTAACATAATATTGCAGCAAGGCTACTAATTGTCTAAAAAAAATGTCAAAAAAGCACACAAGGAACATGTCATACAACAATACAAATAGGACTTAGACTTTCACATTAGCTCTAGCTGCTAAGACTGCTATATTGTCTTTGGCTATTAGATGGCCATAAGAGAATATGACTAAAACTCATCTTACAATGTTCCTTTTTTATTTATAAAACAAGAACTGAGTAATAACAACATTCAATTCACAACAATTAAGTCAAACATTAAATTACAGAGAAAATACCTCATATGGATCTCGAATAACTTCAGTCCACCACCTGTATATATTGAAAGGACTAGCTTTAAGAAATCTTAGAAGTCCGTATAAGTCATCAAGCTTGCGCTGAATAGGGGTCCCTGTAATGCACCATCGATACTTTGAATGGAGTCTCAAAGCCATTTCAGTGGCAGCAGCAGCATTACTCTCCACCATTTGAGCCTCATCCAAACAAATCCTCCACCAGTATATTCTGGTAAGAAGAGTTGGGATAACTGGGTACCTAAGACAAAAAAAACCAATCAAAATACTTAGGATCTCAAAGGACATATAGATATCTAAACTTTTTCCTATACATGATACAAGTAATCATGTTCATGATTTGTTGTAAAGATTTATTTACTTATTATTTTTTTTTTTATAGAACTGGTAAAGGAAATATTAACACCTCAAAGACACACAAAAATGCACACACTCAGAATCTGTTCACTGAAAAGTATGTTCTAACCCTTAAGTATAAACTCGTGTTGTCATTCTCAAATGAATAGGGAGAATATCCTTAGGGAGTACATATGATAACAAAGAGGGAAATATGACACTTTTTAGAGCAAACCTTTTCTGAAACCTCAAAAAGTGCCGATCACCTTCATGCCTATCAGAGTCATGGGATAGATCCTCTTTAAGCACATCATATGTAGTTATTACAATGTCAGCACTGGCAAGTTCACTGACATCCACCAGAGATGTATCGGAGAAAGATGTGTCTCGCACACCTTCATAAACACAAGTTTTCAAGGAGCCTGGAAGTGTATGACTACAGTGACAACTAATAGTTAATGAGACAGTAATAACTACAATTAAATTAAATCATTAAGAAAAATTAAACTTCATGGTCACAATTTGTAAACATTATCAAAGCATGGAGAAATTATCCAACTTTGGCATGTCTAAAAAGAAACTAAATAATGTAAAATAGCTGTGAATTGTTCACCCAAAAGATGACAAGAACATACCAATATAAACATGCAGCATAGACTCAAATAATAGTAGCTTCCGACATGTGACTTGAACTTCAATAAATGCCTAGTAAAAGGCGTAAAAATGAATCTCAACATATAAGACGCAGCATGATGTTTCAATTCCTCAGCTCCAAGGTCAACTGTAAGCATTTGTAGTTTATGTCCTATTTATATGTAATGACAAAAGGAGTGCAACCCAACCATGCTTCTTTAACCATTTGGATAGCACCGGCACTTAAGCTAAGATTGCAGATATACGTAAAGGTAGTAAATTTGTCTTTTGTGTAGTCCCTGTGGACCATTAAAACTATAAAGTTTCTTTCCCAATTATTTGTAATTATAAAAGGAAGGCAACCCACCTATGCATATTTTTTTTTTTATAAAAGAGGAATTCGTTGAGAGAGGAAAGAAGTGTAAAGATGGAGGACCATGAATCCTTCTACAAGAAAAGGAAAAGAAACATAGAGAAAAGGATATCAGCTTAAAAGCATAAACCAATCCCTTTGCATGATAGACAAAGGGACTCCTTATGCCATGAGCGGAAGCTAGAAACCCACAAAGAGGTTGGGAAAATAAACCTGCCCCACAAAGTAGTAGACTGAAGAGACTAAGAAAAAATCCAAGCATTTTTCTCCATCCAAAAGGACTGAAAACCGGCCAAAAGCGCACAATTCCAGTGCACCTTATTCTCCTTTTTACCTTGAAAGGTTAATATGAGGTTAAAAAAATACCTCCACATTATATGGAGTGGACACATAGAATGCTTCTCCAAATAGCCCAAACAACTTACTCCACAATTGCTGAGCTACCTCACAATGCAAGAAAAGATGGCGATTAGACTTGCAGGACATTTAGAACACGAAACACAAGTGTTAGAGGTAAGGTCCTTATGAGGGCTGCTGCACACCTAAAACAAATCATTTGAGTAAATCCTACTAAGTATCACAGTTCAAACAACAGCCTTAACCTTAGAGGGAGCTTTACCCTTCCAAAATAAAGCCATGACAGTTGGAATTTCCAACCTATGGTCCTTTAACAGTCTGGGTGGCACTGGCAGTTATGCCCAAATGGGACATTTGTCCTATTGTCTAGTCCATGTTGACCACTAAAATAATCATAAATGGCTGCAAGCACGTTACTCCACACTGGACAAGACTAAAATTAAGACCTTAGCCAGCATTATACAGAGCAGAAGGATCAGGAATCCTCCAAAAAAAAAATCGACTCACTGCACTCTAAGTTGATGCCAAGATTCATTATTTTCATTAAGCAAAAACTATACCGTATAATTTCATCATGCCACTGGGGCAAAATAGGAGCCGGGCAGACAATAAGAGTGGCACCAGAGGCAACAGGAGATTCAGTAGCTTGTATTAGTTCGGAGCACATCTGACATACATATTCCCCATCCCTCACAGCTATGGTTGTTTTATATTTCTTGCTATCACATCCTTCTTTTGATTTTAGTGATTTTCCTTTAGGGGAATAACCAACACAATCTGCATGTTGCCAAGCATCACAAATGTCACACTGAACCCATAGTCCTTGATATTTGAGACTTTCGCTAACAGCTCCACACGTGCACTCCACACGCTCTCTTTTGAGTCTTTTCAAATTGATTTTTTCATCTCCATTAGCTTGGGGCACTGAATCAATTATAATGTCACTTCCAAATGCTGATTTCCGGTGAGCAAAGATGCAAGCAAGCAGTTCAACAGTTTTGCCCAAGCCCATCTCATCTGTTGCATTAAAAAATGTAGTCAAAGTGAACAGAGCTCTCACTTTTACTGAAAAATAGGAAATTTCATAAATACAACAGTACAAATTCCAGAAATCCCCACACCCACACAATTTATCAATAATGTTGATAAAGAACCTTAACCTTTAAATTAGTACTGCTCAGACTTCAGAACACATAGGCATTACAGTTACATACTCACTATTCCATGATATCATGAGCTAATATGCATTGTAAAAGCTTCTAAAGAAAACATATAAGAGCTAAAAACTGTCTAATCCTAAAGTTTCAATGTTCCTCCCAGTCCTCAACCAGGCAAGCAAAAGTTTCCAGGAATACAATAACATGCGACCCAGATTCCAGAAATCTTAAAATATATACATATTTAAATTTATTTTAAAAAAAACAAAAAACCAGCCTAGTCTCTTTGACTAGTGGTAAGGAGTTCAATCCTTATTGCCTCCATTCTCTTCATAATTTAATTAAATTCTAGCAAAAGGTAGTGGTAGGCCAGTACTTTGTCCAAGCTAAAGCCTAGGGTACTTTTGCATGAGTGGGAATGTTAGAGATATACATCCCTAGGCTTGCATTTAATAACTCAATCTTTTAGGTTGTTATTGACAATTTTTTTTGGTGCACATTTTACCAAAATTTGCTTGCCAATATGTTTGGATATTGTCAAAGACCAACTCTATTAAAAGTTGAAAGCTTAAGCTATTAGGTGGAAGCCCGATAATGATTTATATCTCTATTACGCAACATGCACATGCCCAGTTTATCTTGTGCTAAAATTTAATTTAATTATAAAGAATTGAGGCAACAAGGATCAAACTCTTGACCATTTAGTCATACGAAGCTCTTTTACCATATCAAAGACATACACTCCTTAAAGCTTAAGAAATTAGAAGGAGGCCAAAGAATGGTTTATATCTCTCATAGATATAAACAAGCATTGACAGGATTTCAATGTAGGCAGCAGGATGCTATCAGTAGACTCATGTTGATCTTACACCCTCAAGATTCCACTGGTTATAATAAATTTAATTGAACACAGTCAATTCATGAATATGTCAGATATAATCATTTTTTTTGTGATAAAAGATGTGATTTGTTACCACAGTTAAATATCAACAATCTTTGAAAATTAAAATGTAGCAAAAATTTACATGATTATATGAGAAAATAAAATGACACATGCAACATAGCTTGGGACCTACCAGCAAGAATGCCTCCAAAGACATAAGGCGAAGAAATCTCCGGGCACAATGAAATATTTCCACTGAAACCATTGTAACTCAAATAAGTATAAGGGAAGAATGAAGAAAATCATAACAGAGTTTGGAGGGGGGAAGAGAGAAAGTGAGACCACCAGGACATGAATTATGCAACAAATAGGAGTGCATATATTTTATTTTGAAGACTGGTCAAGAAACCCTACCTGAATGGATTGAAAAACATTTTAGAACTTGTGTCCAGAAAATCCACAGGCACACATAATGGAGAATGAAACTGATTTCTTTCTCTTTCACCCTGATTTTCTTCTATTGTTTCCTCTCGTTCTGCCATCCAGAAAGCTGCACGCCGTTGATATGGTCTCAGCTCAGGAAGTAACTCAGGTATGTCATCTTTGAGCATTGGCTCTGCTCTGTACACGATATACAAATGATAAGCTAAAAGCTAAACAAAAAAATTGCCAGGAGTTCGATTATTAGATTAAGTTAGGAGTATGTTATTATATGACCATTATACTAATTATTGTTAGCCTTAAATCTGAGATCAAGACCAAAGAGAATGCTTAACTCACTTCGAAGGCTTGATTGCTTCATAAAATCCTGCAGGATCAAACCTCGTATGTTTCCTGGTGTAGTGAGTGTCATCTCCCAGCTCTGTCTGTGGATCAACTTCCATTTTCATACAGCCACCAAACCCATACCTAACTTCTGAAGTCATTATTTCTGGACGTAGCCAAGACATGACATTCAACATACTCTTTTTCCATAGTTGTCTAGAACCATCAAGAAGTGACTCACATGCATCAAAGGCACTCTTTAGTAACTCAACCCTTACCCTGAGGGATAACATGTCCTCAGAGATTGTAATCCCCAGAACTGCCCTCAACGTAAGAAATTTCAAACTTGCCAAGTGAACAAGACCAGAAATACCTTCATCAGGTCCATCAAAAATCCCAGATAACAACACAGTACATGTTTCCATATGGTCCACCATCACTCTTTTTACAAACTCTAGATGAATATCAGTATAGGGTAGTAGAGGCCAATGGCCTAATTTAATTCGACCAAGAATATGATTGACATTACAAACCCGAAATCTTAATGAGTACTGGGGATCCTGATAAAATTCCTCAGACAGATCAAAACCAGAAAAACCTTCTCTCAAATTTAAATCCGTTAAAACAACTTCAGAAATATCAAGGTGTTCACTTGACAACCAACTGGACTTGTCAACTTCGACAAAATATGGTTTATCAATTTCACCAAAATCCTCCTTTGCTTCTTCCCCTGTTTCTACTACATTCTGTTCATCCAATTCTGTTTCAGAAGTACCATTTGTTTCTAGTATTATCCCGCCGGATCGATGTGGTCTACTTTGTTTTCGTCTACCCATCACTTGTCACCACTGGCAATGGCAAAAGACAGAAAAATAAACAAAGATTACTTTATACTTCACAGAAGTGAAACCGAAGCACAACATGGAGCCACAAGAATTAAAAGATTTAGCTTTTAGACGTCGGTTCTCAAACAGCATAAGCACCAAACGACAGGAAATGCCATTATTACACAATAAGAACAAAACAAAAGAACAATTATGCATAAGCTAAAAAGATGAAGATTGAATGCAGAAAAGCATTCAAAAGCCGGCAAATGCACTTGACCAAAGGATTAGAAATTACAAAGCTTTAAATGAAATTCAGCATAATTGAATCAAAGGGAAGGGCAAGAAACATAGAATGGGAACTACACCGCCACAGCCAGTGACTTGCAGCCCATTCCCAACTACCATTCACCTCCCTCTGTTGGGGCTCAAATCCTCCCATAACTGCAGGGGCTAGTTCCGTGATTGCCATGCTCAAAAATATTGAAAAAAAAAATAGAAAGACAAAGAAAGTCCCCCCCCCCCAAAGGGTTTCAGGAACCAATACAAGAATGAGTGTTGTACGTGAATTTGTTTGCGAAAAAGGAAAGGGATTTTCGAATTTGAACCTGAAGAGAGAAGAGAACAAGTGAGTGAAAGAAAGCAGGAATTCAGGAACCGAGCATGCAACAGAAGAAGCAGACTGAGTCGCACGCGCGAGTTTCCGAGTTGGAGAAACAGCGAACGGGTTGGATCTTTGCATAGATAGATAAATAGAGCGATGAATAGGAACACCGTTTCTGTTCGACGACTCCCATTGATCTGTGATTTTAGGATTAGGCTAATGTCACAGTCGCTTGACACAACGTGTGCTGTTTTGCACAAATCCAACGGTCTTGATTAGACTCTCATAATTATTTTTCTTATTTGATTCTGATCTTCATCTACTAATTTGACCACTTTTGTTTTTTCATAGATTATTACTCAGAGACTTATTTGTCCTTTCAGTCTCCCTATATTAACAAAATTAAACAGAAAAATTTAGAAAAAAAAAAGAATATAATTTAAGAATTAGTATCTTAATAGACACGGTCGTAAACTCCTTTTTTTTTTAATTTATGGTTATATAGTTATTTTATAAATTAATTAATTATAGTTTTAATAATTAATAATAAAAATAATTTTATAAAAAAATAAAATATATTTAAAGTCAATTATAATAGTATATATACTAACATGTGTTAGTTTAAATAAAAGTGGCTTGAGTCTCTTAAGTACATGTATTGTTAATAAGCCTCTCCCGTAAGGGACATGACTGAAGATTAGGAGATTAATCATTCACTTTTCAAGTGAAAAATACTCTAAGTATACTTAAAAATTATAATAGTGTATGTAAAAAAAAGATAACTCTTTATATTTGAAAGTAATTATAAATATAAAATATAGTTATCAAAAAATATTTATATTTATAATTTTATCTTTTTTATTTGTATTTAATTAATTATTAATAATTTTTTTAAAAAAGTAAAAATTAGAGACTAAATCTTTTATAATAGTATAAAATATATAATAGATGATATATTATTTGAAAATCATAATATAATATTCTATAAAAATAAAAAAATATATCACATATAATAATTTTAAAAGAGAATTTCAATAAATTATTACTCTTTTTAATTTTACATAATTTACAATTACATATCAATTGCCTATTTTAATATTTTCTCAATATTTATAATATTATTTTAGGATTTTCTTCTATTCAAAAAAACTTAGGTGAGAGAGAATTAAAATTTTAAATTAAATTCATAAAAAAATATTAAAAGATACTTTAAATATTAATACTTTAATTCCTTAATGATACAATTTTTTTATTAATATATTGAAATATTAAGTCATTTGTTTCTATAATTTATTTTTTTTCTAATAACTTAAACATTTTATATTTTAAAAAAGCGTATAAATATTGATACTTCTATTTATTTATCCATACTCTCTTTAAGTATTTTTTTTTTAGTTTTTTAGTTACCCTTAAAAAATTTTATTTTAAGAAATCAAATTTTTTTTATTCTCCATTTCTGTTTAATTTATTCATAATATTTATTATTTTAATTTATTTTGTAACGTATTATTTTTTTCTTCTTAAAATAAGGCAGTATAATATTTATTTAAATATAACTTATATGATCATATCTTTTAATTATGACGATATTTATTAGAATTTTTTTGAGTTCATACATTACAATTTTTTTATTTTTACAATAAAGTATAATTTAAAGCATTTGGAATGCTATCAAATAAATAAATTTTAAAATTACTTTAAGAATCAATTTTTTAAATTATTTATTAGAATTTTTTGTGTTTATAAAATATAGGCATTGAAGATTATTTTAAAATTATAATAAAGATTAAATTTGTTTTTTTTTACCAATTAAAAGGTTTAACCCATGGACCTATCAATACTAAAAAAATAAATATATTGTAACATTTAATATTCATATTATTATTATTTACCACATAATCATTATTTATTAAAAGTCAAATGTCAAATTTTTTTAACATGACAAAGTCAAATTTCTCATAAAAAAGTCAAATCATTCTTCTCATTTTAAATATTATAATAGATAAATGATTTAGCCTCTTTATATTAAAAAATGAACTATTTGGTCTATCTACTTTTATAAAATAAACACTTTTAGTCTCTCTATTAGTGTACTTAAAATCTTAACGAAATATATTGGCTTGACATTAAAAAATTAATTTAATTACAATTTTAATCCTTTTATTTTAATAAAATAGATAATTTGGTTCCCAATTTAAAAAATATGACTTAATTACAATTTTGGTCCTTTTATATTAACAAAATGAATGATTTGGTTCTCTTATTTTAAAATTAAACTATTTGGTCTAGTTATTTTTTACAAAATTAACACTTTTGGTCCATCTGTTAGTGTGTCGTTAAAAATTTAACAAAAAATAATGACTTGGTGTTAAAAAAATGATTAATTACAATTTTGATTTTCTTATTTTAACAAACCAAACAATTTGGTCCCCTAATTTTAAAAATATTTTAAATATTTAAATGAATAAAATTTTATTATATTATATACTATAATCTCATGTGTTTTAATAAGAAGACATTTACTAATTCTACTTAACAATAAATAAAAAAGACTACATCTAACCAAATCTTATATATTCATGAATACAAATAATTTCATGTTATTGTTTTTCTTGTTAAATAAAATTTTAAATTACAAGAAATGATACTTATTTATTAACTATTTGAGTTCGGTAAAAGTTATTACCAAAATAATCAAAATACAAATGATATTTCTCTATAGATACATATAATATTAAATTAAAATTAGTTACATAAGTTTATAGCAATTTAGCAGGCTTAGACTTTCAAAATCTCAAATAAAAACCAAACCTTTAATTAAAATTAATCTATTGTATATAATTATAAATATATACTTGAATAACATATAATACACTAATTTTGATTAAAACTTTATGGACTTATTTGAGATTTTGAAAGCTTAAACCTATTAGCATACTACAAGGCTTCTGGCTTGAGGGTAAGTCGAAAGATGATGGACAATCGTTGCAAAATGCTTCATGAGCATTAAAGAGGCTAGAACAGGCCCATCTATGTATAATATATTAATTCTAAAGTGAAGCCTTTGGTACTGGCATATCAACATATTGATTCTCTATTCAAGAAACCTGTCAACTTTTCATGAAAGACTCTGTTCGGCCATCTCAGCATGTTTGGAAGCTAAACTCTTCCTCATTTAGTGTCCATTCAACTCTCTATTTCATCTGTCATTAGAATCTTATAAACTTGCCATGTCAAGTTATTCGTTATTTCCTGTTTAGCCCCATCATCAAGCTTTTAGAATTTTCAATGTATCTTCTTAGTTTTTTCACTTTAATTTCTCATTCCATTGTTACCAGTTAAAAATGTCTTCCGTTTTTCCTCTTCCTTCAATAATCATTACCATTTAAGATTCCAAGACTCTCTCTTATGAACAAATTGAATGTCGGTTACTAAAAAAAATAAAAAAGTACTTTTTTCATATGTTTATCCTAACGAGCCCTTGTTCTTCCATTTTTTTCATTTTTCTGTTTAGATACCAATTGCTTTAAAGAGAGCGACTTTAAAATGCCATACACTTAAGTAACGTTTGATATACAGAATAATGATTCCATTGAATCAGAATAGAATAGAAATAGAATAGAATAGAATAGAATGATTATTCCTACTCTACAGTTTGGTAGCATTTGGAATATAATGTCTTTCCATGTCACTTCACTGTTTGATATATAGAATTACTGTAGAATGAAATCAAAGTTGATGTAAAAGACATAAATATCCCTTATAAAAAAATATTTTAAACATTAACAATAATATTTAATTTTAATTTTTTAAATAATTTAATTAGAATAAATATTGTCATCTTTTAAAAGAAGAATATTATCACATCAACTAAATATTTCACATTTATTTTTATATATAAATAAGTTTTTTAAAATCAAAGACAAAAAGATTTTATATCGAGAACTAAAAATTATAATGATAAAATAAATAAAATACTATCAAGGTTAATAAATAATTAAATACATAAAATTTGACCATAAAAAAATTACACCATAAACTGAAAAACATCAAAAATGAAAATATTTTATTATTAAAAAAAGGATAATATGTGTAATTATATAAATTTTTAAAGGTATTTTAGAAATAAATAATTTTAATCACATTAAATGGAACATAAAATCTCAATCCCACCTCTTTAAGAGGAAATGGATTCTATGCTCCATTCTTAATTTTATAGAATGAGTCATAGAATGAAATCACCATTCCATGACTTCATTTGCAAATAAATATAGGAATGCTCAATTTCATAAAATGGATATGGAATTAAATCACCATTCTTACATATCAAATATCACGATAGAAATTGCAAGGCCGATCAAACCAAATATTCAAACCAAAATGGAGATGCTTCCTATACCAGCCACCACTTACAGTTGGGGTTCATTGGAGCCGGCAAAATGGCACAAAGCATTGCCAGAGGATTTAGAGTTGGACCGCCTTCGAGTTCATCAGCGTGGAAGCCCTCTCTCGCAATGATGATACAGACTCAGACTTGGTTGAATCATTGCTGCTATTTGTATTGTGCATCCTATAATTTCTCACTCAAATTTTCCATAGTCTGCTTCAAAGGCAAAAGGATATGATGATAATCAACGGCTTAGCAATTGTAGTTTTCTACCAAATGATCTCTTGAGGTTGTCCATGTATCAGGTGCTTTTGATTTCTCATGGCATGAGAGAGGAGAGGGTGCAAGTCAGTAAGCAGCTCTACTCTGCTGGGAGTGGGGCGAACTACTTGGCATATCCAGCATACAATGAAAGAAAGGTGTAGCAAGGCTGGCTCTCTCCTCTATGTATTATTTTTTGTTTCCTTAGTAAAAAGAAAATGAAAAGAATATGATGAAAAAAATTAAGATTTTGTCTTTGATTTAGTTGTAGTCTTGTAGAAATCAGAAGCTTGATTATTAGAGTCTGACTTCTAGAGCAATATTAAGAGAAAGAATCAAGGACGCTGTTATTGACAGAGATTCACAAAAGGCAATCTTTCATTTCTCCGGTTACGATTAACTTTCTGATTTCATTTCACCGGTTATGATTAACTTTATAATTTCATTTCATTAGTTAGCTTTCTCAATTGGGAAATGATAAAAGTGATATTGCAATTACCATCAAAATCACTTCTTCCTGTCTCTTCTCTCTCTTTTATCTCAACTTTTGCACAAATGCCTTCTTTTTCTCTCAAATTACAAATAATATATGCAGGAATAAAAAAAATACACATTAAAGATTATTGACCAAAAATGGCAATATCCCGCAGAAGAGCCATGGAATTCTGGTCTACACAGGAATGCGAATGCAGGCCATTTTAGATTTCTTGCTTGGATTGCCCTTTGATCTGGTGGCATTGTCTTCATCTCTTGTGGGTACGGTTATTTGGATTTTTAAGTAACTTTTTCTAATTTTTCTGTGGTCTTACTTGAGTTCATTTTTCTTTTTTTTTTTTACTAATCATAATTACAGATCTTTAATCCAATCTCACACAATGTGTCATCTTTTCATTCTTTTATGATTTTTCTTCTTCTTTGTTGATTGGGTATTAGAATTTATTCATTCGTCAATAGCTGTCTTTCTTCTTTAAACATGAGTTGTGAGAATGGGGATAATGCAAGTCAACATTGAATTGTTTATGAAATATTGATTAAAATTAAAAAAAATGTTGAATAAAATAAAGGGACGAACATGCACCAACCATTGTTGGTCCTTATATGTATGTTTTAAATCTATTGCTTGGGTGCTTTAAAATAATAGTTTGAATGGGATGAGGAAGAGTTTATTGTAGATTATGTTACTGTTATATTTTGTTTAATATCACTTATTATTTGCATTTAATAATATGGAGGTATATTTTTGTGTTTCAATTCCGTACTTGCTACCATTTGTATGATTTTGTGTCAAAATATACTATGTATCTTGTATTATATTCATGTTGCCACATGTTCTTGCTTAGTTAATTAACAATTGGAAAATATTTTAGTGCCTTTACTTTTTACTCTCTTGACATGAATTCTTTAATCTTTTTTTGACATACATAGGAGTTATCTGTTTAAAATAATTTTGTCTTTTCATTTTTTATTGTCTCTCAATTTCTCTCCGTATTCTGCAGCTTGCAAAGAAGCTTCATCCACACACAAACAAAGATGATTCTAACAAACAAAGATGATTCTAAGGATAAAGAAGTTCTAATGGCATATGAAATATATTTTTCTCTCTCAAATTCGCCTTTTGAGTCTTCCCCTCTTGCTTTGTAGTGTTTCATTTTTCATGCATTTTGGATAAAAATTTGTCTTTATTTCCTGTAATGGTTTGAATTTTTTCTTTATTGGTAGATAATGGGTTTGGATTTAATTGACTTTTGTATAAGGCGTATATATTGTGTAATATCATTTTTATTTAATCAATTAGACTAGCCATATTTATTTGACTGCCAATTTGTTTTGCTTTATTCAACCTTACTGAGCGAATCATCTACAAATCGAATTCCAAGCCTGTAGCTTACTATTTTTTTTTTCATAATATGTTCATACTTGACACAGTATGTGCATCGAAGTTGTTTTAATTTAGTTTTAGTTGGAATTTTTTTTGTTGACAATTCCTCTTAAGCATATGGCTAACTAACAAACAGTGGAGTTTGAAAATAGTAGAGAGCAAAAACTGATTTGACTTCTTATGGACACCAAGGCTATACCTAAGGTTGAAAGTTAAACTATTATTGTCCAAATAACAATCAACTCAAGCACTATCAGATATATTGATTCAAATGTCATAATTTTTGTACTAAGTTTGATTGTTACTCTTTTAATTGATTCAATAGTGATAACTTTTTATTAAAGGGGTCTTCGAGGATTAATATAGACAACAACACATAGAGAGAAACAAGCATCAATATGGGACAGGAGAAGCACATCCTCTTCTAATAAAAAATGAAACAGTTAGTTACCTGCGCAACACAAAGGTTTACATTTAGTCAACGAGTATATAGTAAAATTTAGATAAAATATAGACTGTTAAGTTCATTACTCTCGTGTACTAGATATTTCTAATGCTATCTTCTTGTATTATATGTGATTAAAACTAGGAATGTCAATGGGAGATTGGGGCATGATTTTGTATGTCCTGACCTGTCCCATACCCGTCAGATTACAACATAACTCACTCATATTCGTCTTTAGGAATCAAAACTTAAACCTATCCCTATAAAAATAATTAAAACCCGCATCTTCTGTCCTATCCACACTTATGAATATTCTAAACAAATATATATAATAATTAATCATAATATTAAAAATCAACCATCATTTTATATAAATTAAAAAAATGGAACATTTTCATTACCTTTATTCATAATTTAAACAAGTAAATTAACATAATAATATCTATATTCAATCTAATTTTGAAAAGTTTGCGATTGAAAAAAGAATGTGTTACTGTCTTTATAAGTAATAATTTTTTTAGTAACATTAATAAAAAATCCTTTGATTAGGCAGATTTTATTGTTTCGGTGAATCCACGTATGTAACAATAATGGTGACAATATATATATATATATATATATATTCAATTTTCAACATAAATGAAAAAAATACTAGATCTCGAGATAAATATTTTGGACATTTTTCAATTGTATCTAAGTCATTGTGAGTATGTTAGAATGCAAAAAATTTCGTAAAACAAAATCAATATTGAAGTAATTAATTAATTTTCTTGTTTTAAGTGTTTGATTACTGAAAAATCAATCATTTAATATGTGAGAAATAAATATTTTAAAATTTTTTCAAATAGATATTATATTTTTTATAAAGTAGTAAGTGTCTTAACTCTTTTCAATTTTACTTAATTATAAACATCATTAGTAAGTACTCTTTTTTTTTAGTTATATAGTAAATGTATTTTCAGGTGGTGCATTAAGGATAATTAATTCTCCTAGATTGGAAACAGCTTTCTTTTTTAGTTATATAATAAAGGCATTTTCGGATGGTGCATTTAGGATAATTAATTCTCCTAGATAGGAACAGTTAGAGTTCAAGGAAAAGAGGATTACAAGATGTTTTATGAAAGGAAGTATAGATTTTGCCCTAAGTGGAAGAGACTCTTTCCTTAATCCCAAGTATATGCAATGTTTAAAAAGACTATTGGCCCATCTAGTCCTGTTTTCCAGCAAAATATTGTAAATAAATTTCCACTTCCTAAGTAATTACTCAAACAAAAATATTAATAAATAAAAGAAATTAAATTGATGCAATTCAAATGTTTTGCATTTTAAATTCTATAAAATTCTGAAATTCTACGTCAAAAACTAAAAGCTTGCCACGGTTGTGATGATAAATATTCGATGAGATAAAGCCATCAAACTCTAAGAAAAGTTGTTATTGAATAGGTGGCCAAAACACGATCACAAAAGAAACCAATATTATTTAAATAAAATAATATGTTTATTGAAAATGTAGTGACGTAGTGACTTATTGTTTCACCACCGAATATTATGCAAAAAACCAAGATAATTCCTAACATTATAGTAATAATTAACCACAATGATGAATCTAATCCATGCATCTTTAATTGATTATGAAACGAAAGAAGTAGATACTAGCTAATACTGTAAATTCAACGATACTACTGATCTTGCTGAATGATCAACAATCAAAAAGCACCTGAAACTAGGAGTCATTCGAATACATGTTCAACCAAAACCTATACTAAAATTATAATGCAAAAACTAGACAATTGATCTTGCGGGATTATATCCATATTGGGGCACAACAAAAATTGGTGGTGGCATGCCTTTTATTGAGAAATTTGGAACAAAGTGCTTACCAAAACTTCCATCCACTACGTTGAAGACACCAGCGTCACAAGACCCAAAATGAGCATTAAATGGATAAATAAAGGTATAATCATCCGTATAATATATTGAATTTCGACGAAGCCCTGGGTATTTCGAAGCTGAAACTTGTCCCCCAAGAATAAAGCTTCACCATGCAACGTTTTCATCCTCAACTTTTTCCTTGCTGATAGAAGAGATAATCTATAGACCTTGAAGTTTACACTCATGTTGGGTTTTCCATATATATTATGTTTATTTTTCTCATCGTCATGTTCTACATATTCTTCTTCTCGATCCGCAGCCTCTTGTTCTGCAGCCTCTTGGGCCACAAGTTCATCTTCATCCCAGTAATACCTTCGAACAAGTAGTAAATCTCCCTTCAAAGTTTTCACAAGATAAGCATTGCCTGCATACAAGCGTCTCTCCATTGGAAGTTTCTTGCTAATAGTGTTCAATTTGAGATACCATGGAGAACAATTAGTGCTAGGACTATTTCTTTCATCTCTTTCAAGAGTAATAGTTACAATCCAGTTCCATCTGTCCATAGCGTATATAAGACCCTTGTGAAAGATAACATCTGCAAATACTTACAGCTTTTTGGTTTTTGCATAATTCCAGAATTGGTCACCAGACTTGAAATGGGCCAACTTTGCAAAGCCACCATATGATGCTACAACTTCATAATCATTAGGAGACCCGTAGGGGTCCTTTGGCAAGATGGCGTTTTTGATTCCACACTGATCCATCTCTTCGACTACATCTTCAGAACAAAATTGGATTGGTGGAAGTTTGATAGTTTCACTTTCACCCAGGAAAGGGTTTAGGAGAATGAGTTCCAGTGTGGATTCATTCTCCACAAACAATAACCATCCATACGAGGAACCACAACATCTTTTATAGTATGGCACGTGTAGTTGCAGTTCATCATAAACCTTACCTTTGGTGACGCTGTACAAACCACGGCTTTGTTGATCGTGCTTAATGGGGATGAGCAGTAGAGGAAGTTGTTGGTTGGTATAGAGATGGTGCTTCTCCTTGTAATTTTTAATGGAAAAAGAGTGCCACTCTTTGCACACCGCACCAAATCTGACATAATCGGAGGGTTCTTCTAACCTGCCTATGATTTCAACCAAAAGATCATCAGGAAGAAGAGCCCACAGAGATGAGTTTTTGTCATCATCTATTGGACTTGCCATGAACATGAACTTCTTAATTTAGTTATAATAATTACTCTGTAAGATACTAATTTACTTTGTATCCTTCTCTGAGGTGCATTTATATAAAGAAGCTATGTAGTGGCAGAGAATCATTAAACTATTAGGATTGGGTTTAGAAGCGACATTTAATTTTTTTTCTATTAGAAGTTGAATCCTATTTATTTTCTTTATAAACCTATATATTCTTCCATTGTTAAAGAGTTCGTTATCAAATATAACTTTTAATTCCAATTTCAAATAATTTTAGGTTGTATTTGGAATCATTAAAAACAAAATTGATTTAATTTAATTTTATTTAAATTAATTTAATTTGATTTGATTTAAGAATCAATGATCTTATTTTTGGAACTTCTTATAAAAAAAGGTTTGATTTGATTTATAGTTTGGAACACTTTAAAGATCATTGGAATTTATTTTATTTTAGTAATTTATTTTATTACGTTCCTTTATTTAGATTAGATAAGTGAATAAATTAATAAAAGTAAAGGAGTAATGCTAAACAGACAAAAAAATAATTACAATTTTTGACAGAACTCAGGTAAAATAAATGAGAGTTGTTAGATGAAATTAAGTAATAGGAATTACTTACCAATCTAAAGGTCAAAAAACATTCTAAATTATTCTGTCAAAAATTCTTATAAGAAAATTCTGGTTATATAGAATTTTCTAAAGTAAAATTATCAATTGAACTAAAATCAAATTAAATCCACTCAAATCAAACCAAATTTGAGTAGATTTTTAAATACACATAACTTAAATGTAAAAGATTTTTAAATCAAATTAATTCTAATTTTATAACCTTCCAAACATAAAATTTTATTTATAAATCAAATCAATTCCTAAAATTTATTATTACAAATATAATTTAAAGTTTATTAAAATTTGTCCTATTGGAAATTAAACTCTATTTGTATTTGAAAAAAATATTAATTATATATCTAAAAGAATAAAATATAATATATCAAAAGCACAAATGCCTATCCATTGCATACGTAATGGTTCTCTAACTCTTATTCCAGCATAATGGCTGGCAAGCTTAGACTCAAACGAAGTATTTTGTCACCATGCTTCGTAATGTCACAATTAAACTCTAGTTTTGTTGAAACTAGTTTATATATAAAATTAAAACTTCCTTTTAAATGAGATATAATATTTTCTCATATACAAGTTTTTTCATTTTTTAAAGATATATATACACATTAATTTTATTGTAAATAAATATAATTTGAAAGTATCCATGTGTACTTGATTGCAATAAGAAAATGAAAATAATTAATCTATTGTTTCTCTTATTAAGAAAAGGATTTTTTTAATAATTAAGAAAATTAATATGGTAATTATTATTAGAAATATATTAGAAAAACTAAGTATTGGGAACAAACAAGTTAGTGCCAGAAATATATTAGAAAATTAATATGGTAAGGATATTTTAATTTTGGAGAACAAATAAGTTAGTGTTGAGAATTTAAGTCTGAGTAGATGCATATGAAGAAATCTCATATTGGGAAAAAATTGAGTAAGTAAGGACTATATAAATGAAAAGATCTATGAATATGATACTTTAATTTTTTTATATGACTTTTTTTTAAGAAAAAAATCTTGCTCCTGTTTAGAGGATGTGTTTTTTTTTTTTCCTTATTTTAAGAGAATTGCCACCGTTCAAATCTCACATACGTTATTTGCAAAAATAATAAAACCAAATAATAATCAAACATTTAATTATAATTAATATGTTTTAAAAAAAGTTAGAAGAACCGATTCAACAATATTTCTCTATCTCCATTCGAAAAATTCTAAGGTGTACCAAGTATATTTGATTTTTTGACAATTGAAAATAAATCTAGAAAGCAATTCTTTGCCGGAATATTAGAAATATTTAATTTATCTTTTGTTCGGTTTCAAGGTTATGGATAAGTTAGAAGTTGCAATTGGTACTAGGACTATTTCTTTGATCTATTTCAAGAGTAATAGTCATAATCCAGTTTCATCTGTCCACAGCGTATACAAGACCCTTGTAACAAATAACATTCGCAAATACTTGTAGCTTTTTGGTTTTTGCATAGCTCCAGAATTTGTCAACAGACTTGTAATGGGCCAATTTGGCATAGCCACCATATAATGCCATGACTTCATAATCATTATGAGACGCATAGGGATCCTTTGACAAGATGGCCTTTTGTATTCCATATTGATCCATCTCTTCAACTTCATCATCAGGACAAAATTGAATTGGTGGGAGTTTGGTTTCACTTTCACTCAAGAAAGGGTTTAGGAGAATGAGTTCCAACATGGATTCGTTCTCCATCCATACGAGGAACCGCACGTGTAGTTGGAGTTGATCATAAACTTTACCTTTGGTGATGCTGTTTAAACTGCAACTTTGTTGGTGGTGTTAAGTGGGAATGAGCAGCAGAGGAAGTTGTTGGTTGGTTTGGAGATGGTGCTTCTCCTTGACAAAAAGAGATCCAATCTTTACAAACTGCACCAAATTGGACATAATCGAAGAGTTTGTCCAACCTGTTTGTGATCTCGATATATCGTATAAAAGATCATTAGGAAGAAGCGCCCAGCTGTTTGAGTTTGTGTCTTCCATGAGACTTGCTATGAACACAAACTTAAAAAACTAATTCACTTCGTATCTTTCATTGAGGTGACCCTCTACTACTGAAGTTGATCTTTAAGAAAATATTAATCCTTTCCACTATATTTATTCTTTTGATCTTTTGTAATTGGTAAAGTGATTGTGTTTGGAATAATTAAAAATTGAATGGATTTGATTTAATTTAAATTAATTTAATATGATTTGATTTGTAAATTAATTCTTTTGTTTGGAACTCTTTATACAAATTAAATTTTGATTTGATTTGAAAATCAAATTTTGTATTCGAAAACAAATCAAAGATGATCGAAATTTATTTTGTTTTAATAATTTATTTTATTACCTTTACTAAGATTAGATTAGTGAATAAATTTATTGAAATAAAAATTGTCAATTGAATTAAAATCAAATCAGATCTATTTAAATCCAATCAAATTTGAGTGAATTTCTAAATACACCTATGTTGTTTTAGAGTCATTAGAAATGAAATAAATTTGATTTGATTTGAATTAATTTAATTTGATTTGATTTAGACATTAATTTTTATATTTAGAATTCCTTATTAAAAAATATTTAATTTGATTTATAAATTAAATTTTGTGTTTGAAACACTTCAAACATGATTGGAATTCATTTTATTTTGTAGTTTACTTTATTACCCTTAATATATGAATAAATAAATCAGAGTAAAATTGTCAATTAAATTAAAATCAAATCATATTCACTTAAATGCAACCAAATTTTCTTTTGGTAAGCAAAATCCAACCAAATTTAAGTGGATTTTTAAATTAAATCAATTGTGGAGAGAGGCTTCTCCTTTCTTCTGATTATCCGCCAATCTGAACGTGCTTCCAAACACCTTGTATGCACGCTTCAATGCCTTTGAAGGGGCTTGACAGAGAATATTCAAGATACCAAAATAATGAATTAACTGAGGGGAATTTTTTTTTTTGGAGGAAATTATATTGTGCCAAAATTTCAAAATCCAATTATGAAATTTATTAGGTAAGCAAGCAAAGAAGGAATTGTGTCCTAGAGAGGGAGTGAATTAAGGAGAGAATTTTTCACTTTAAAAATTAGAATCGTGTCACATGTTTGACATTATTTGAGCTAAGAAATTCATATATTGGGCCATGGGATTGTATATAGATATTGGACCACTCATCATTATATTTTTTAATATTTTAGTATTTTTTCTATCAATTTTTGCTTTTTCTTTTTATTAGAAAAAAATACTAAGATAATTTTATTTTTGGATAAAATATGATATTAGTGTTGTTCCAAAATTTAAACTCGATTAATTAAGGTGCGAAGCCTACCTCTTCCTAAAATGACAATAAATATATATTTGATATAGGATAAACTTAAAAGTAAAAGTGAAAATTTTAAGGATACAAAATATTTCACGAAAGTAAGTACAGGGAAGATTTATAACGTTCGTCCTTCCTCTATTACATATGTTTCATCTTCGTTGAGAATTTTCATCCTTACTCTTGTCGTGGTGAATGGAAAATCAATGGCTCCCTCTGTTTTCTATCTACTCTTTTCATCTTTGCATAAGTAATTATCACCGAATACACTCAATAATGTAGAAAATTTCTAAGTTAATTAATATTTTCCACTTAATAGAGGCCTTCTAGTAAGCAAGCATCAGGGGCTCCCTAAGGCAAGGCAATAATCCTGGAGTCATGCAGGCCATTCTTTCGTTGTATATTAGTAGTGATTCAGTGAATAATTGATATTAAAATTTGGATTTGATCATTTTAAAGTAAGAAATTCACTTTACAAGATAAAATAAGAATTATTAATCATTCATGAGAAAATCAAGAAAATAGATTTTAACAACTTCATAATTTGTAATTTGTTATACCTATGTATGTAACTCAACCTTTGATTTGTTTATCAATAATTAATATTTTTTACTTTACCTTCTAAAGTATATTCTTTACTTTAGAATAATTAAATCCCTAAAATTTAGAGATTTTCTTCTGTTGATGGGGTAAATTGATGCTGAAATCAGGTGGGAGATAAGTGAAATGAGGGAGCAATTATGTGGGGGGAGAAAAGAAAAAGGAAGGATCAAAACATAAATGGGATTTAGCTTTAATGAGTTTTTTTTATAGACTCCGTTGTAGGCCAATTAGTTTATCCTTTTTCTCTACTCTTTCTTTTATTTTTATTTTTTATTCTAATGAAGTTAGATTTGTTCTCCAATTATACAAATTACGCTAATTTTAAATGAACTCTATCAAATAATTTAAAAATAAAGTAAGTACTATTTAAAATGCAATGATCTCTTTAACTAATTATATTATATTATATTATATTACAATATTACATAGAAATTAACTTAAAACATATTAGTTTTATTACTTAATCAAACGTAACATATATATATCTTCAATGGATCAAAGTGCAAGGAAAATTAACATAGACAATCCACCAATATGTAATAAATATATTAGACTATATACTATAAAAACTAATGAATACCCTCAAACATGTTTCTATTGCTTCTACTGCAAATCTAATGTCGACCACGATATTCTCGATGAACACGAACATCTCTTCATCTTTAAATAATCTTCCACATGAAGTGCACTTGTAACTTCTCTCAGTGGACATAGCCTTGATGCTCAAGAATGTGGTCTTAATTTCACACGAATGACCACATATATTGCAAAAGTACAGATATACTTTTTACAGTATATGTGGAAAGAACGGTTCCACATGAAGAAATACCATTTTCCAACCGAGCAACTCATAATAAGAATAAGCATAAAAAGATATAAGACAGAGAATAATAGAGTTGAGAATAGTAGAAAATAAATTGCAAAAAATATTTATATTGATATAAAGAAAAGTTTATAGAAATGATTGAACTTACAAGGAAGTAGTTTGAAGAACTCGGAAGAGGAAAGATTCGAGAGAGAGAGGAAAGTCTAGGGAAGTTTCAGAGAAGAGGAAAGAGTACAAAGTTAAGCCTGCCTAAACGTAAGTTGAAACCCTCCTTATATACAAGTTCGGAGGAAGCAAAATAATTACATCTTTTGACTTAGGAGGATAAAGGGAATCTGTGCTTTTACTTTATCTTCTTTTGAGAAGCCGAAAGTAGATGTCTTCTTAAAGTAGATGCTTTATATTGAGTAGATTTTGTCTGCTTTGTTGCTTTTGACTTTTCTGCTTTGTTGCTTTTGACTCTTCGGGTCTTTTCTGCTTTGTTGCTTTTGATTCTTCAGGTTTTGAAGAGCCGAAAGTAAAGGCCTTGATCTGCTTTTGAGGAGTTTCGTCTTTTGAGGGGCCGAAAGTAGATGCTTTACCCTTTCTTTTGCTGAGGAGACGGAGCTTGTTTGCTTTTGAAGCAGTCGTACTAATCATCTTGTAAGTTAATTATTTCATAATCTTCGTTTTGGGGAGTAATGCTTTGCGTTGATTCTATTTCATCTTCGTCATCTTGAGAGGATAGTACGCTCTTGAGCTTATTAGAAAATTATTCTTTTGAAATGGATGGAGCTAGTTCTGCCATTATTTTTTATTTTTTGGCCAAAAAGGAGGCCTCAGTAGAAATGTCTTGGGCCGAAACATTTTTTATATATTTTGAGTTTCGGTAGCTCCATTCTTTGAATTTTTAGACAGATAAAAGACTTGGGTCAAATTTTGCCCACCATTTTACTTTGATGACCCTAGTTAGCCAATGTAAATCAACTTGAGGGGTCTGTTGAATAATTTTATAATCCCAAGTCATGATCCAGGTTATGTTCATAGAAGAAACAAAAGATAAAAGCTGGTATCCGGGGGAGAAGGTGGTATGTTCTTTGAAATGGGTGAAAGAGGCAAGTGCAAGGTCTGGAAAGATTTGGACAGTGGGTCCCAAATCATGAAACCATTTAATGAATCATTTTGGAAAATTAAGAAAAATACCTCTACGAAACCAGATAAACCAAGAATGAGTAAAAGATTGATAGAAAAAAAGATAATACCAAGCATTGATGTAGTCCTGATAAGTATAGTATTGAGGAGAGAACTTTTTAGAAAAGGATTTTTGAGTGTACATTCCCATAGGCCAATCAGAGGGGGTAAAAACTTTAAGTATCTTGATTTTTGAGAATAATATTTTCAATTGATCAGTAGGATCAAGAGAATGAGTTAATTCTATTGAATCAGTGTCTACTAGAATGAATTCATAAAATAATCAATTTTTTTGAAGGTCGATTGGAAGAAATTGCCAGGTAGGAGGAAAGACTTTTTGAGCAATTAGTTTTGGAGAAGAGAGATTTTGAATCCACTCGGGTTCTAGGATAAGGATTGGTAGGGGTTCTGGTTTATCATGATAAGAGGAGGGTTCTGGTTTATCATGATAAGAGGAGGGTTTTGATGGATGTTGAGGAGAAAAAGGAGGTCGAATGGAAGTAGGAGAAGGAATATGGTTTGGAGAGGGTCCTAGCGGACTATATCTGTTTGAAAGGGGAGTGCTGGGTCGTACCGAGCTAGAAGGTGATTGAGCAGTTTGTAAATAACTTTTAGAAGGTTGAATAGTGGGACTCTTGAGAGGAGAACCATAATGGTCTTTAGTGATTGGTTTTCCTGTTGAACTCATTTGGTCTTTATTTCTTTCCCTGTAAAAATTCTCTGGTAAGAAAATCAGGTAAATAATTTTGAGCTCCTTTAATATGAGTAATTTCGAAATCAAAACAAGAAAGTAAAGCTTGCCATCTAGCAAAAATATGTTTAGAAACTAGGTTTTGAATATCTTTTTGTAAAACACTAGGGGCTGTTTTGCAATCAGTACGTAGTAAAAATTGTTTATTAAATAAATCATCTTGAAACTTAATAATACATAGGACTATAGATAAAATTTCTTTTTTTATAGTACTATATTTTTGTTGAGTCGGTTGCCAAATTCCTGAATAATATCTAATTACAACCTCTTTATTAGATTCTGGCATTATTTGTTTTAGTATTCCTCCATATCCTAATTCTGAGGCATCAGTTTCCACAATTAATGAGAAATTAGGGTCTGGAATTCCTAAACAGGGGAGGGTTTTTACTAATCGTTTTATAATGATAATAGATTCAGTCATAGTACTGTCCCAATTTGGAGGATTTTTTCTAAGTCTTTTGAATAAAGGGGCGTAGATAATTCTTATATTAGGAATGAAATCTGATATGTAATTTATACATCCTAGAAATCTTTGTAATTGAGTTTTATCATTTATTTCATTGGGGAACTTACTGGCTAATTCTATCGATCTACTTATAGGGGTGAATACCCTTTGATGTATTTCAAATCCTAAGAATCTAATTTGAGTTTGAAATAACTTCATTTTTCTTGCTGAAACTACTAATCTATTTTCTTTTATAATATTTAAAATTTTTTTTAAATGTTCTTGGTGTTGAGATATTGAATTAGAAAAAACTAGTACATCGTCTAAATAGACTATGGTGAATTTTGTATAGGGGTTTAAGATATTATTCATGATATTTTGAAATTCACTAGGGGCATTTTTTAATCCTTGTGGCATTACATTCCACTTATAATGACCAAAGGGTACAACAAAGGCAGTTTTATATCTATCTTTTTCATCTACTTGAATTTGATAGTATCCTGATTTCATATCGAATTTTGAAAATATGGTGGCATTATAAATTCGTTTGATTAAGTCTCTTTTATTAGGAATGGGATATCTTATCCATTTTAATACTTTATTTAATGGTTTATAATTTATTACTAGTCTTGGGGCGTCTCTTTCTAATTCTGATGAATTCATAACATAAAAGGCTGCACAACTCCATGGAGATTTACTAGGTCTTATTAATTTTTTATCTAAGTATTCTTGAATTTTCTTTTTACAGTATTCTAAATATTCTTGATTCATTTGTATTAGTCGGGCTTTAGTAGGAATGTCTTTTTCATTGAAATTATTTTCATAGGGTAAGGTTATAACATGTGATTTTCTTGACCAAAATGCATTTGAAGATTCACTACAAATTTCTTGTTCAAATATTTTATACATTCTTTTTATTTCTTCTTGGATTTTTGGAGCCTTTAATTGTTGACTTAGTTTATAATATGTAATTTCTTTGGTTAGCATTTTCAATTGATTTTGTTTGTTTTGAATTAAATTTATTTTTGAAATTAAAGAATCTTAGATTAAATTTAACTCTTTTATTTGTGGTGAGTTTAAAAATTCAAAATGAACAGTAGTTCCTAATGTAGTGGAACTTAATCCTTTATTGTTAACAGAAAAAGGATATAATAAAGTTAGAAAGGGGGTTCCTAGTATCATTTGTTCTGAAATGTTTTTGACCATAAGGAAAGACATTTTATAACAAATTTTATTTTTACATATTTTAGCTTTGGATAGTTTGTAGGTAATAATTAATTTTGATCCATTTGCACTACTTAATGATTCTTTAGTTTTTTCATAATATTTTGTAGGTATTAATCCTTCTCTAATGCAGTTCATATTGGCTCCGGAGTCTATTAAGGCTACTAAATTAAACCTTTCTTCATTAATTATTAATTCTATAGGACACCACCATTTATGAGTTAATATTTGGCTTATTAAATTGATATAAGAATTTTTGCTCTGAAGAGGATTCTTCTACTATCTTATTTTGTGATGAAATAATTTGATTTCCTTGTAAAGCTAGAATTTTATATTCTAGTTCTAAATCTTTCTGTTTTAATTCTTTTATTTCTTATTTTAAATTTTTTACTTCTTGTTGTAGGTCTGGTAATGTAACAGAAGTTTCAGTTGTAGATTTGAACATATTTAATATATTTTTCATTTCTATTTTTTCTACCTGATTTTTTCTATTTTCTTCTTCACTTAATAGAGTTTTTAATTATTGAAGAAATTCTTGTTTTAATTCAGATTCTTGCATTTTATCTATTATTGATATGAGAGCTGTAGCTTGATCTCTTGTCAGTACATTTACAGTTTTCATACATTTTGGACAATTGCATAATTCGGGACTTAGACACTCTTCATTACTGCCTATTGATTCGTTATCAGAGGTTTCTAGAGTATTGTCAATTATATTTAGATGGTTTTCACTTTCTGATTCGGTTTCTGATGAAGATATATTTTGGTCGTTAATTAGAATACTAATTAATCCCGTTTCTAGTTGTTCTCCTAAGTTTAATTGTTTAATTTTTTGTTTTACTTTGCAATCTTTTTTATAATGTCTGAATTATCCACATTTATAACATACTACTTTATTTTTTGATATTTTAGGGTTTTTCTTTATTTTAATGTTAGGAGGTTGAGATCTTTTTGCGGTTTTAGATTTTTGATAAAATTTTTGAAAAGTTCTGGGTTTTTGCTTATTTCTTCTGGACGGGGCCTTTATCCCTTCTATCCCAAACTGTTAACAAAATGTTCCTAATGCTTTTATGCTCTCTTTTGACTCTTTTCTAAGTGATTTTGTAGTTTATAATCTGTACATATTTGTAATCCAGTTTCTATTACATAACTAGATATTTGTCCAAAAGTTAATGAACTATAGGGTATGGATCCATTAAACTGTTGAGCTATATGGGTTTTTACCTTTTCAGCAAATACTTTAGGAAGACGACGGCTAAAAAAAAACCGTTCTTTCCAATAGTCTGCTGCTCCATCTTGTCTTAAGCAGAGTTTTGATAGAAACATATCTTTATACCATCGATAATCAGTCATAGAAGGACATTGAAGGTTAGCTAATTGGTCTCTTGCTCTGGCTTGAAGTTTTATAGGGTCTCCTATGAAATGTTTTGCAATGGTGTATAACAAAGTTGTTATAGCATCAACTTAAACTCTTCCATCGGGTTCTTGTTTTATTGCATTTATTATGGATTCTCTTTCTATAGGTTGTAGGATGTTATCCCACCATCCCTTTAATTGTCCGGTAAACCAAGTTATTAATAAGGTTGTTGTTTTCTTGTCTGAATTTCCTCTAGTTTTGAAGGCGGTTGAGGCCATAGTCATTTGCTGTATGGTGTCTAATATTTGTTGATCACTAGCTCCATCTATATTCCATTCTACTATTGATTCTCTTGAATAAGAGCTGTCTACAAAGTTTATTCTTTCCTCAAATTGTACATCTGGATAGGTTGGTCTCCTATAATAATTTCTTGTAGTAGGAAGGGGATTTCTAAAATGTACTTTGTTAATTTCGAACTCTTGTTCTTCTAATAGATGCTGTTCAATTTTATTAATTTTTGTTAAAGTGTTAATTTTTGAGGTGCTTCCTAAGGATAGGTTTTCTAATTTTCTTTTAATTTCTTCTAAAGCAGTTTCTGTTTTATTTGCTAGGTTTACATTATTTAATTCATTTTCTGGGACATTAATTATTTTATATAATAGCCTAGTTGGGTCTAGATTTTGATATTTATTTTGATTAAAGTTTATAGGTTCTTTAATATTTTGATTCTCTATTCTTTACAGATAATGGGACATAGTGCTTAGGGTTTGGTTTGTATAATTTAGTTGTTGGTGAACCTTTTGAATATCCTGTTTCTCTACTGTTTTATTTATAGAGTTTTGTGAGATTATTTTAAACGGACTAGTTTCTATTTCTATTCCTTCTTTAGTAGGAATCTTGATTGTTTCTAATGGAGGATAGGTGGCTTCGATAATTTCATTGTTAATAGTTTTTCAAGGTGTTGATGTTTTATTGGTTACAGAAATTATATTATCTTCTACATCAGGATTTTTTATTTTATTGTTGACACAGTGCATCTCAAACCAGGCGAAGAAATGCATATTGAACTTCCTCTCCCCTAAGAAAGAATAGAATTCTTGTAAATACAAAGAAGTCTGTTCTTTATTAAAGGTAGAGAAAATACCATTTTCTTTTTTGAAGATTATGAGAAGCTTCAAATTCTTTTTCTAATCCACGGTTTATCTATTTCAAATGGTTTGTCTAATGTAAGCATGTTAATTACTTGTGATCTGGTTGGAGAATATTGAGGAGATTCATCTTGTGTGAGGTTTCTTGGTATATAGGTTGTGGAATATTGGGTTTAAAATTTACTCCTGTTAAATCTACGTTAATGATAGATCCATCAATAGAAGCTCTTGATGGTGCTCTTGATGTAGTTGTAGAAGTTGCTGGTTCTTCTATTCTTAATGAGTTTGATCTCATCATTTCTATAATAAGATTTCCATCTTGTTGTATTATAGATCTTACCTTAGTATTTTCTATTTTTGGAATGGTCATTATATCTTCCATTAACCATTTTTGAGGCATTTTATTTATAATTTTTTGATGATTTAATATTTTAGGAGTAGTTATTGAAACTTTTCTTAAATTTGCTTCCATTGTAACTGTTTCATTTTTTGATGAGGATCTTAAGGCTTTAAAGTTATAATCGGTGGTAGTAACTTTATAATGAATTCTATAGATTATTGAAACATTTTCTATTGCTCCTAGAAACATTCCATCAGGGATTTTTAACATTTAATACTAAAGATTGTGGAGTATAGGCATTAGTTTAAACCATTGAAAAGTTGGGATATGAATTGAAGAAAGCTGGACCATCATGAAGATTGGATTCTAATATTTCTATAATAGAATCATTTGGTCGCAGTAATCTAGTATCTCTTAATAATATCATAATAGGTGTGTCAACCCCTAATCTTGAATGAGTCTTGGCTGCTACTTGTATTAATCCTATGTGTATATATTTAAATCCTTCTTTGATATGTTGTTCTAATATATTCTCTTTTAATAAATATATGGTCTCACATAGCTTTTGTAGATCATGAGAAGATTCCACAGTTTCTATAACTTCTTTTACTTTAAAATTAAAGGTACTATGTTCATAGATTTCTTTGTGCTTAACCTCTGGTATTGACCAATTTTGAATATTTATTCAAAGAATGTCCAAAGAAGAAATATCATGATGGTTCAGCTTTCTTCAATTCATATCCCAACTTTTCAATGGTTTTAACTAATGCCTATACTCCACAATCTTTAGTATTAAATGTAAAAATCCCTGATGGAATATTTCTAGGAGCAATAGAAAATGTTTCAATAATCTATATAATTCATTATAAAGTTACTACTACCGATTATAACTTTAAAGCCTTAAGATCCTCATCAAAAAATGAAACAGTTATAATGGAAGCAAATTTAAGAAAAGCTTCAATAACTACTCCCTAAAATGTTAAATCATCAACAAATTATAAATAAAATGCCTCAAAAATGGTTAATGGAAAGATATAATGACCATTCCAAAAATAGAAAATACTAAGGTAAGATCTATAATACAACAAGATGGAAATCTTATTATAGAAATGATGAGATCAAACTCATTAAGAATAGAAGAACCAGCAACTTCTACAACTACATCAAGAGCACCATCAAGAGCTTCTATTGATGGATCTACCATTAACGTAGATTTAACAGGAATAAATTTTAAACCCAATATTCCACAACCTATATACCAAGAAACCTCACAAGATGAATCTCCTCATTATTCTCCAACCAGATCACAAGTAATTAACATGCTTACATTAGATAAACTATTTGAAATAGATAAACCAGACAGAGAATAATATAGTTGAGAATAGTAGAAAATAAACTGCAGAAAATATTTATATTGATATAAAGAAAAGTTTACATAAATGATTGAACTTACAAGGAAGTAGTTTGAAGAACTCGGAAGAGGAAAGATTCGAGAGAGAGAGGAAAGTCTAGGGAAGTTTCAGAGAAGAGGAAAGAGTACAAAGTTAAGCCTGCCTAAACGTAAGTTGAAACCCTCCTTATATTACAAGTTCGGAGGAAGCAAAAAATAATTACATCTTTTGACTTAGGAGGATAAAGGGAATCTTGTGCTTTTACTTTATCTTCTTTTGAGAAGCCAAAAGTAGATGCTTTATATTGAGTAGATTTTGTCTGCTTTGTTGCTTTTAACTCTTCGGGTCTTTTTCTGCTTTGTTGCTTTTGATTCTTCGGGTTTTGAAGAGTCGAAAGTAAAGGCCTTGATCTGCTTTTGAGGAGTTTCGTCTTTGAGGGCCCGAAAGTAGATGCTTTACCCCTTTCTTTTGCTGAGGAGACGGAGCTTGTTTGCTTTTGAAGCAGTCGTACTAATCATCTTGTAAGTAATTATTCCATAATCTTCTTCTTGGGGAGTAATGCTTTGCCTTGATTCTATTTCATCTTCGTCATCTTGAGAGGACAGTACGTTCTTGAGCTTCTTAGAAAATTCTTCTTTTGAAATGGATGAAGCTAGTTCTGCCATTATTTTTGATTTTTTGGCCAAAAAGGAGGCCTCAGTAGAAATGTCATGGAGGAAATTATATTGTGCCAAAATTTCAAAATCCAATTATGAAATTTATTAGGTAAGCAAGCATAGAAGGAATTGTGTCCTAGAGAGAGAGTGAATTAAGGAGAGAATTTGCACTTTAAAAATTAGAATCGTGTCACATGTTTGACATTATTTGAGCTAAGAAATTCATATATTGGGCCATGGGATTGTATATAGATATTGGACCACTCATCATTATATTTTTTAATATTTTAGTATTTTTTCTATCAATATTTGCTTTTTCTTTTTATTAGAAAAAAATGCTAAGATAATTTTATTTTAGGATAAAATATGGTATTCACAAATGTTGTTCCAAAATTTAAACTCGATTAATTAAGGTGTGAAGCCTACCTCTTCCTAAAATGACAATAAGTGTATATTTGATATAGGATAAAACCTAAAAGTGGAATTGAAAATTTTATGGATAACTTTTGTACACAAGATATTTCACGAAAGTAAGTATAGGGAAGATTTGTAACGTTCCTCCTTCCTCTATTGCATATGTTTGATCTTTGTTGAGAATTTTCATCCTTACCCTTGTGGTGCTGAATGGAAAATCGATGGCTCCCTCTGTTTTCTATCTACTCTTTTCATCTTTGCATAAGTGATTATCACCGAATACACTCAATAATGTAGAAAATTTCTAACTTAAATCAATTAATATTTGCCACTTAACAGAGGCCTTCTAGTAAGCAAGCATCAGGGGCTCCCTAAGGCAAGGCAATAATCCTGAAGTCATGCATGCAGGCCATTCTGTCATTGTATATTAGCAGTGATTCAGTGAATAATTGATACTAAAATTTGGATATGATTCTTTTAAAGTGAGATATTCATTTTAGAAAGTAAAGTAAGGATTATTAATCATTTATGAGAAAATCAAAAAAATAAATTTTAACAATCTCATACTTTATTGTACATATATATATATATATTTTATCATGAACTCAAACTTTGATTTATTTATCAATAATTAATATTTTTTACTTTATCCTATAAAATAAAGAGTTCATTTTAGAGTAATTAAATCCCTAAAATTGAAAGATTTTCTTCTGCTTTGGGGTAAATTGATGCTGAAATCAGGTGGGAGATAAGTGAAATGAGGGAGCAATTACGTGGGAGAGAAAAGAAAAAAGAAGGATGAAAACATAAATGGGATTTAGCTTTAATGAGTGTTTTTTTTAACAGACTTCGTGGTAGGCCAATTAGTTTATCCTTTTTTCTCTACTCTTTCTTTTATTTTTTTTATTCTAATTAAGTTAAATTTGTTCTCACATTATACAAATTACGCTAATTCTAAATGAACTCAATCAAATAATTTAAAAATAAAGTAAGTACTATTTAAAATGCAATTATCTCTTTAACTAATTATATTATGTTATATTATATTACAATATTACATAGAAATTAACTTAAAACATATTATTTTTATTACTTAATCAAACGTAACATATATATATCTTCAATGGATCAAAGTGCAAGGAAAAGTAACATAAACAATCCACTAATATGTAATAAATATATTAGACTCTATACTATAAAACTAATAAATACCCTCAAACATGTTTCTATTGCTTCTACTGCAAATCTAATGTCGACCACGATATTCTCGATGAACACGAACATCTCTTCATCATTTAAATAATCTTCCACATGAAGTGCACTTGTAACTTCTCTCAGTGGACATAGCCTTGATGCTCAAGAATGTGGTCTTAATTTCCACACGAATGACCACATATATTACAAAAATCATCAAAATACTTCTTCCTGTCTTTTCTTAAAATCATGAGGTCATTATTTACCCAAAAAAAAAAATCATGAGCTCTTTTAGTGACAATAAATAAATAAATGAAAATAATAAATTTCTCTATTAAAAGCTGAAAAAATAAAACTTTGGAGGACTTAAATTGAGAAGAGCAATGCTATTTTACACGAAGCTTTTTTTACGAAAAAACTTACGAAACGTTGCTGAATCAGAAAAAATCATAGGAAGTTTAAAAAAAGGGAAAGAAACTAGTAATAAAAGCCAACCTGCACCTAAAAAAAGGAATTCGTATTAGATTTCGTAAAAAGAATTCGTAACTTCTATCATTTCCCAATTGAAAAAGCTAACCAATGAAATGAAATTTTAAAGTTAAGCATAACCGGTGAAATGAAATGAGAAAGTTAATCGTAACCGGAGAAATGAAAGGCTGCTTTTTATGAATCTCTGTCAATAATAGCGTCCTTGATTTTTTCTCTTAATCTTGCTCTAGATGTCAGACTCTAATAATCATGGTGGAAAATAATACCAGAAAGATAAAAGTCAAAACAAGAAGCTCCTAATTTCTACAAGACTACAACCGAATCAAAGACAAAATCTTAATTTTTTTCATCATATTCTTTTCATTTTTCTTTTCACTAAGGAAACAAAAAATAATACATAGAGGAGAGAGTCTGCCTTGCTACACCTTTCTTTCATTGTATGCTGCATATGCCAAGTAGTTCGCCCCACTCCCAGCAGCGCAGAGCTGCTTACTGACTTGCACCCTGTCCTCTCTCATACCATGAGAAATCAAACGCGCCTGATACATGGACAACCTCAAGAGATCATTTGGTAGAAAACTACAATTGCAAAGCCGTTGATCATCATCACATCCTTTTGCCTTTGAAGAAGACTTTGGAAAATTTGAGTGAGTCAAATTATAGGATGCACAATATAAGTAGTAGCAATGATTCAACCAAGACTGAGTCTGTGTCGTCACTGCGAGGAAGGGCTTCGACGCTGATGGACTGGAAGGCGGTCCAACTCTAAATCCTCTGGCAATGCTTCCTGCCATTTTGCCGGCTCCAATGAACCCCAACTTGTAGATGGTGGCTGGGATAGGAAGCATCTTCATTTTAGTTTGAATATTTGGTTTGATCGACCTTACAATTTCTAAGTGCGTGGCATTTTAAAGTTGCTTTCTTTAAGGCAATTCGTATCTAAACGGGAAAATGAAAAAGATGGAAGAACAAAGACTGGTTTGGATAAACATATGAAAAAAGTATTTTTTTAATATTTTTTTAGTAACCGGCATTCAATCAATTCATAAGAGAGAGTCTTGGAATCTTAAATGGTAATGGTTATTGAAGGAAGAGGAGAAACCGAAGACATTATGAGCTGGTGACAATGGAGTGAGATATTAATATGAAAAAAATTAAGAAGATACGTTGAAGATTCTGAAAGCTTGATGATGTGGCGAAACAGGAAATTATGAATAACCTGACATGGCAAGTTTATAAGATTATAATGATAGATGAAATAGAGAGTTGAAAGGATACTAAATGAGGAAGAGTTTAGCTTCTAAAAATGTTGAGATGGCTTAATGAAGTCTTTCATGAAAACCTAACATATCTCTTGTGAATAGAGAATCAATATATTGACATGTCAGTACCTGAGGCTTCGCTTCAGAATTAATATATTATATATAGATTGATTTGTCTTTTTCCTTCCAAATTATGTTGCAAAGTCTTATTATGTCATTTTTAATTCATTTTGAATGTACAGGGGAAAGAAGGGTAGTTACGTGCTGATCTTCCGTTATTTAGTACTAATTGCAGGTAAATCACAAAAGTCATATATTTATGATGCCATCTTTGTTTATTTCTATATTTGTGCGTTCAGGTGTGTAGTTTCTCTTGTTTGGAATTAGGATACAATATGGGTATAATTGATTTGTCTGAAACTGATTCAATTTCAGTAGAATTTCCTGAATTCCAAATTACCATCAACTTGCTCAATGCCAAATCAAATTTTAGTCTCATAATGGCCACAAAAATAATTTAAATAACAGTTGCTTGAAAAAATTTTGTTACTTTAAAACTGTTCTATGATATTACAAATTTACTACTTGAAAGTCTATTTATATATCACACAATCTGTTATTTTTACATTTCCTTGTACACGAAGAAAGAGAAAATGATAAAACAAACATATTTTTTATTTTATAGTATAAAATTGTTTCACATAGAAAAGAATAAATCTTAATTTTTTAAAATATTTAATTAAATGCCCGCGCATCGCACGGATATACATCTAGTTGATATTAAAAGTTGTCACAGCTTCTCATTTGAATACAAGTCCACCCCTTTTTTAAGGTTTCGGCCCTCAAATTCATCTTCCATAACTTTATGAGTGGCGCCTTCACCTTCACCACCTTGACCTTAAGATGGAAATTAGTAGAAAGTTGGCTCTAGGATAGACCTTCTTGTAGACAAAGACCATTAGGATAGATTCCTTTCATTCAATGTCAACCAAGAAGAAAATGTAAAGAGGGAGATGGTTTGTAAGCAAGTGAAAAGTTTCTCCTTTTTTATTCTTTTCCAAACTTGTTTTAGAAATAACTTATCCAAATATAATTTTTAGATATATTGTCTTTGAAAATTATTTTTAAGTTGTATTTTACAAAACAATTTCTAAAACTTAAAAAACAAAAACAAATCCAAACAAGCCCTTGGTGTGCAGATGGAGTTGTCATGGAAGCAATTAGCGTGGGGATTATTGTGTGCATGAAGGTGGTGAATGTTATGTAGAGATTTCATAAGGCATGATGCTGGTGAATGTTATGTGGAGCTTGGCCTATCATGTGGGAATCTTAGGTTATGTTTGGAAGTTCGGAGGAGATGGGAAAAAAAGAAATTTAAATAAAATGAAGAGGAAAGAAATGAAGGAGAATTGAAGGCTAATTAATAAATTCCTTTTCCCTTATTTCAATATTTTAATCCTTTAGAAATCTTACAAATTGAGAAAATTTTAAAATGTCCACAAAAATTAATAAAGAAAAGTTTTGAAAGATTACTTAAAAATATTTATTTTCTTCCTCTTCTTTTATAAAACTTCCAAATAAGGAATATATTTATGATAAACCTCTTTCTTCCCTCATTTTTTCTTCCTAGCTCGCCATCTAAACATAGCATTACATGGATGAAGTTGCTTGGTCAAGGAGTACCTGCTTGGCACATAGTTTTGTGGAGTTTAGGTTTCATTAGGGAAGTTGGCTAAAGCTTTGGTGAGGTGTCACACAGGCAAAGCTTGGAGGTTGAGATTCAGAGGCTTAGACTACGTTTGGATGGATAGAGTGAAATGAATAATAATGAAATAGAGTGATAAAAAGGACTCAACCCATTATTTAGGAATTTTCTAAACAATGGAGTAGTATGGTTAAGGAGGAGAACTCAAACCAGTCCATATCACTCAAATTCTCAAATTTTCATATCTTCCAATTTAGGGATTTGGGATGGAGAGATTCCATAGCTTCTTTTTTTTTTTTAAATAATCATTTACCTTTTTAACCCTCATAACTTTAATCATGAGGATGACAATAAAAATTAGAAAAGTATTATTAGAAATTAAATTTATAGTCTATTCTACCTCATTAAAACTTTCAAAGAATAGAATGTTAATTTTTTTACCTTTTATTTAACTCCATTATAAATTATTCCTTTTTACCTTTTTATTTAACTCCATTATAAATTATTCCACTTCATCGTCTTCAAAACCACTAAACATAGCCTTAATGTGGGTGTGTGCACGAGCTTGAGCTAATGACTTTAGAGCTAGATGCTCTGGCAGTTTTGGTGAACTTTGTAGGTTCTGGGTTGGTGTGTCGTAGTGGCTTCACAGGATCCTATAGTCCTTCATTCTCTCTTTCTACTCGCTGCTTCTTTCTCTTCTTTTTCTTTTTCATGATAACCTTTTCTTTATTTCTCTTTGAATTTTTCTGTCTTCCTCATAATCTTTCTTTTTGCTTTCTCTAATTTTTGGTGCCTCTGTGGGTGTCCTCTTTTTCTCTATTCTCACACTTTTCAAATAGATGAACCCTATATTGAGTCCAACCCAAAGTCAAAGATGAACAGATAATTTAGACTCCTATCTACATAATTTTTTATAATATTTGGAAGATAAACTTCTCTCAAATTGATTTTGTATTAGGATAATGGGTTTTATTATATTTTTTACTTTTATTATCTTTATTTACTTTATGTATTTTATTTATTCTTTATTATTTCTAATAATTATTATTACTATAGTTAGTGGTTAACAAATAGTTACCTTAGTTAGTTAGCTAAAATTTGTTAACAGGTTATTTAGGTATATAAATTTAGTTTCCTTTGTACAATTTATTCAGTGTATTTCTATTTTTTCAGATAATAGAATTATCTCTCATATTTTCTCCTGTAAGCCATGTTTCTCAATAATTAGAAATAAAAAATTAATATTTTTTTATAAAAAAAATTTTTGCAAGACAAAGTTTATAATGTTTGTCTTTCTTTTTTGTATATTTTGTTAAATGACCCAGTTTAGAAAAAAATTAAAAATAGGATAAAATACAGCATTTAAAAGTACTCAAAAGTAAAATTCAAAATGTTCAGTTTATTATTTTGTCTATTGTATTGTCATCTATTTTTGCAGAACAAATGTAATAAAGGCATTAGTGAGTGTCTTTTTTTTTGGTACAAGAAAATTTAGGTTGAGGCATGATTTTTACATATGATCCATCAACTGAAAACTCAAAAATTGAACTTAAATTATAATAAAAAACAAATAAAAGATCAATCAAGTGAGTTAACTGCTTTTAATAAAGGCATTAGTGAGTGTTGCTACTTCATCACCGTTGTTTCCAGTGAGGTACATCACAACATGCTTTAATTGTGTCAAAATTGTAAATACCAACAAATTATACGTAATCTCTGTTAGTATAGTCAAAACTTTTTTTTTATTTTCCTAAATTAAAAAAAGCCTTCTAACTATTAATTGCGTATAATAATCAATAGTTTTAAATTTTCCATTTATGATTCTTTTGAAATATGAAATGATTCGAAAAAATGGACTAATTACAATTTACAAACACAAACAATTACGAAAAGCACTTTTTGATTTTTTTTTTGGTGAAGAATTTAAAAAGTTCTTTTAAGTTGTTTGAATATAAAAATATAAAAGTTCTTTTTTTCTTATAAAATTACAAAAAAGGACATAAGAAAATACCTTTTCAATAAAAATGTTTGATTTAAAAAATATTTTTTAGCAACTGTAAAAAATTATAAAATAATTTAACAATTATTATATACTTCATATTTTATTCATATTTAACAAAAAACAACTTCTTCAAATTTTGTATGAATTTTTGTTTAACTAATATTATATTATATATATATATATATATAATATTGTTGAAATTAATATTTGATTCTTTTTAAATTAATACAAAAATTAAAAAATAAAAGAGGATGAAAATAGTATATGAGACAAAGATTGGTCATTATCAAATCATGCTATTAACATGATAACAGTTTCAAAATATAAAATTGTCTCAAATATTAAAAATAATATAAATATATATAAAATTACATCAAATATATAAACATTGACCACTGAGAAAAAAAATTTATATAAAATTTTCTTACACTAATTATATTTGTATCAAATATTATCTATATTAATTTTTTAAAACCTTTTTCTAATTCCATTAATACAAAAGTAAAAAATACCTAGAATAAAAATAGTCAAGGAAGAGAACATCGGTCATTCTTAACTAACGTTATTAACAATATACCACTTCCATCAAAATTGTGTGCAAAAAAAAAAGGTGAAGATATCAATAAGGATGCTTAAGGATTAAGGACTCAACTATAACGAGCCTATGAAGCAAATCACACTGTACATCAAATACATGACATTTGGTTTTATCCAGGGATTCATATTAAAGAGACTACACCCCCAATTTTGTTATCTAAAAATTATGTTGATGTCACATTGGTCTTTTAAAGAATATCGATATCAATTTAGTCCTTAAATTATAAAAAGTAACATCATTTTAGTCTCATAAAAATATTGACATCAATTTAATACCTCAATTATCAAAAAATATTATTAACTTAGTCCTTTAATTATACAAAATTAAGATCGATTTAATTCTTCAATTATAGAAATTATATCAATTTTATCCCTACTCATATACAAAAGGATAATTTTAATATTATTTTTATGATTAAAATACTAAATTAATATCAACATTATATAGAAGATTAAAGTGATATATCGACATAATTTTTAAAAAATCAAATTAGAGGTTTACTATATTAAAGATATATAAAGTCTCATTGATAACCAGTTGTTATTAATTTTTATTATCTGCTAGGCACCTTGTAGGGTTTCATTGAAGATACAAAGAGAGTCATCGATAAACATTTGGCGGCACACTTGACGAATTGTAAATTTTATTAATTGTTGATTTTGCATTAAATGTTTGAAATATGTAAAGCATAACCAGCAATCAATAAATATTTGACAATATACGTAATGTTTAGTATACAAAATGATGATTCCATAAAATTAGAATAGAATAGAAATGGAATGGTCATTCCTACTCCACAGTTTGATAGCTTTAGAATGTAATGTCTTTCCAAGTTACTCCATTATTTGGTACATAAAATTATTGTAGAATGAAATCAAAATTAATATAAATGACATAAATCCCCTTATAAGAAAAATCTTTTAAATATTGACAATAATGTTTAATTTTAATATTTTAATAATTTGATTAGAATAAATATTGTCATCTTTTAAAAGAATAATGTTATTGCATCAAGTAAATACTTCATATTTATTTTTATATATAAATAAGTTTTTTAAATCAAATACAAAACATTTACGTTGAAACTAAAAATTATAATGATAAACTAAAATACTATCAAGGTTAATAAGTAAAAATTAAATACATAAAATTTGACCATAAAAAAATTATACCATAAACTAAAAAATATTAAAAGGGATAATATTTTATTACTCAAAAAAAAGGACAATAAGTGTAATTATACAAAATTTTTAAAGGTATATTAGAAATAAATAATTTTAATCCCCATTCCATGGAGCATAGAATCTCAATTCCACCTCTTTAGGAGGGAATGAGTTCCATGCTCTATTCCTGATTTCATATAATAGGACATGGAATGGAATCATCATTTTATGACTTTTTTTTTGGCAAACAAATATAAAAATATCTCATTCCATGAAATGGGCATGGAATGAGATATTTCTATATTTGTTTGCAAAAAAAAAATCATAGAATGATGATACATGGAATGAAATCATCATTCCTACGTCCAAACGTCACGATATTAAAATATTAATACTTGAAAAAAAATATCAGTACCAGAATAGTCTAAAAAAATATCAATATCTAGCAAGAATTGGGAAGAAACAAAAACAATTTCAATCTTTTGTTGAAATTACCCTTTCCATTCAACTAGAACTAAACAAATCACCTTCTTCTTTTTTTCATTTTTTGTTGCATTTTTTCTACGTTAAATAAAATAAATGCAACTAAACTATTAGCTTGTTAGGATGCAAAATTTATTTTCTTTTTCTTATTTCCTTTATGTTTGGCATAGTTGCCAAGCCCGGATTGACCCAACTGATTAGATTGAAATTTCAATGGCACAAGTTCATGATTGTCCAATTGAATATGCTGATCATTTCCCAGTCAAAATTGATGAATCAGATAAAAACTATAAACATTAGTGGGTTTGAATTGAATAAAAATTAGAAAAATCAACAAGTTTGGCAATTTTTTAAATTGTTTCTGTCTAACTAAATTTTTTTGAAAGGATCATTGAACTGATGATCACACTGAAAAATCAATGAGACAACTCTTACACATGGTATACCCAGATCCAAGTATGTCTTTGTTACAATCGTTCCGAGAGGTCTATCACAATGAAATGGTGGAAGAAATTAGAAAAAACAAATGACGTTGTCACCAATAATTATTTGAGTAAAAAAATTATTGAAAAAATCCTTTTATAATAAAGATAAAAAAAATAATCTGTAAATTAAATTAAGTTCGAGAGTATATTATGTATAGAGAATAACAGAAACTTAATTCTATAGCATCCTTTATACATTCGTTCTAAGACGGTTACCCTAAGTCAATTAAGTAAATTATTATTAGTTTTAAAATATTTAAATCACCTCTTAAATCAAAAATAAAATTAAAACAACCACAAAAATAATTAAGAAAGTTAAATAAAAATATTTAAAATTATGGTTTGTCTTGCATGCTTATGTGTTCCTGAAACAAGAAATTAAAGTCCTGTAATTCATTTAAAAAATATTTGTTGGTTAGTTATATTTAATGTTATAAAAGACATTATGAGAAAATCATTGTAAAAAATAAATTTAGAAGGATGGGAATTTCCTTAAAAGGATGATTTGGATCGTGAAACCAAATCCACCTCAAATAGGACCCAATGTAATATTTACCTATTTGGTACAGTATCACGTACTATTACTTAATTTATGTTTATAAATTACAGGCCAGTAATTTAAATTAAAATTTTCAATTAACTAAAATGTGACTACGTGACTAAATAATTACGTGTCTATTAAAAATATTAGAATATAAGTAATTATTTAAAATTATGTAATCAAATGACTAATTAAATTATTAAATTTTAAACATTACATTAGATTACATGACTAAAATAAAATCACGTCTATTACTAACTTAAAACAAATGGTTGCATATTCACATTATTTAAATAAAATTTTCTTTTTTACTAACTTTCATTACGTGATTTCTATAACGACAATAAAATAAATTATTAATTACGTGATTATATTATTTAATTTAATTTTTATTTTTCTTTAATTACGTTCATTAAATTTCTAATTAACTTGGAATAACTCACTAATTTATCAGGTTATAATCCTAAATACATTTTACTAAGTGAAATAATTAAATCACGTATTTAATGCACTTACACATACAATTTATTATCAACTAATATTCATGAACAAATTTTTATACATATTATATATACATAACAATACAACAAAAGAATTACATAATCATTAATAGAATTTAAGTATCATCTTCAGAGATACTTAATTCACTTCCACTTTGACTTTCATAATAGTACATATCTTTACTCAATTATTAGATACTTTAGAAACACCACATTTATAGAGAGTGAAAATTTTACATTTTCAGTAGGGTTTTAAATCATATAAAAAAATAGTTATAAAAACTATGGTGTTTCCAACTGTATATCATATAGAAAATTATTTTATAACTAATTAGACTATGGATAATTCGTAACAACCTATTAAACATCAAGCTCGCTTTATGTCACTAGACTTATTCTAAGCTTTCTACTTTAACTAAGTAAGCATTGGACTCCTTATCAATTACATTCTCATGTGTGTTAGCATCATAGGGCTTTAACCCTTTTTAAATTATTTTTGCTTACATGGTCTTATATCTTGGGGTATAGCCCCTATAACTTTCATTATTAATAGCCATTATCATAGGTGAGAGCTCTCCCTTGACATAGGGTATCCCCTAACATAAGTGATTATACCACACCCCTTTAGTGAATTCCACTCAATATATCCACACTCTTGGTAGATCATATTCACAAAGTGGACCTTAGACACATGTAAGATTTTCATGGATCACGTGTATTTTGATCATCTCCATGGTGTTTTCTTTATCATTTATTTTTTCGTCTTTCAGGATCACCTCTTTTTCATTTTTCTTTTCTTGAGGATCATTTCTAAGCTTAGAATATTTCTTCCTTACTTATAGTGAGCATGCAATTTATAGAAGTGTGATTTTAAGGCATTCAACATATTCATAGGCCATTCATTAAACATAAAGCTTTACTATCATATTTTCATTTAATGGCCTTACATCATTAACTTACTTTCATTGTCCATATATCATCAAGCTCAAGGCTTTAATATAATAATAACATTCAATGGTCACATATCATTTAGATTAATGCTTAATTGTTGTTTCTTACCTTGAAATCACAGCTTAAGCCATACTTAGACAAAAGAAGGTCCCTAAATCAAAACCCCACATTTTATCTTAACATGATTATTCTTACTTTCTAAAGGCGAGGTATGCATAATACTTACCAAACCTTAAATCAAATGTCATCTTTTATCCTAATGCCCATCAATCTATAATAGGAGGTAATTTAGTACTTTTACACCAAAGCTTAAGATTACCTTTCTTATTCTTCTTACTTTTAACCATTTGTATGAAACTAATGTTTAAGCCATAATATGGCCAAGTTCACCTTCTTTGGGCATTTTAGTTTTTCTCTCAATTCTCTCATTGAAACACTATAAACTTTATTAAAACATTCTAATCTCATCACCATACACTCAAATCACATCCTTTCCTTTGTAACCTTAAAATGGTCATACCTTACCTTTTGGGTGCATCATAATTTTTCCTTAGGTTTTCTTCTTAAAACACATCTAACCCACTTAAAACATACAAATCTTATCACTACCACATCAAACATTAAACTTTCCCTTTGGAAACCCTATATGGCCGAAAACTTTACTGTGAGGCATCATGATCTTCTCCTTCAATATTTCTACTTGAAACATAATAGGCCTCCATTAAATTACTTAAATTTCATTATTAACTAAATAGATCACCTAACCTCTCCTATCCACCCCACGATGGCCGTGAACTATTCATAAGGAAAACCTAATTTACTTCAAGCCTTCTAAGTTTATGTAAGTTTGATAAAACATCAAAATGACACAAAAAACATATAAATCCTACTTTTAAATTAGTCATCTCTAGTTCCTATTAGTGTCTTACATAACTGTATGCATTTTAATGCCATATCAAACCATTTTCAAGCTAATTAATCATAGTTTGACATAAATCAATATCAAAACATTAAAAAGGACTTATGACCATATATTAAGTTACAAAACTCCTCTTGACACCTACTATGGTCGTGAGCTACCTAAGAGGAAAATCTATCTATTTCAAGCCTCTAAGACATATGCAAACATAGAAACATATTTAATAATCACTAATTTACATCTATACATTCAATCTTGACTAGATTCAAACTAAAGTCAATAAAGCATTTATATTAACTCTAAGTAGGCATTCAAGAAACATCTAAATAAATCACATAACCTCAATGCATGAATCAATAACCAAACCTCATAAGAAACACATAATCATATAATAACACACATAAGTACTCCTAAAGCCTACTATGGTTGTGAGCATCAAGTGGTGGCCTAAACCACTTTTCAAGCTAATTAATCATAAATAAGCATAAATCACATCTAGTTATGCTTAGACTTACATTCACCCACTCAGTCTTGATAAGATCTAATCACTATCCAAGAACCATCCACACAAACCCTAGGTAGACATCGTGAAACAATCAAGCTAAATTCACTTTATGAAGTCATAGATCTACCTAATCTTACTATGAATCATCCATATTTAAGTTCAATACTCAAGAACTCCAAAATTACTATGGATTCAAGAGTGATAAATTTCATAGAAGATAACCATGAAACATAGATTAAAGCTTGAAAAACTTAGGTTTAAACCCCTACCTCTTGGATACAAGCTTTCCTCATTGATTTCTAGCTATTTCTTTCATTTTTTCTTCTTTTCTCTTCCTCCTTCTTCTCTCCCCTTGCTTGGCCATGAGCTCTTTCTATCTTTCTTCCCCTTTTTTCTTTTTCTTTCCTTTCCCTTTCTCTTTCTCTTTGGTCGTGGGTATAGGGAATGTTTTGGGAATATTGGATTTGTTTATTTTAGTTTATGTTTGTCTAGGTTTTTGGCTTTGTTAAGCAAGCCAATTAGATTTAGACACTTGTTAGGTGTAATCATTAGGTTAATAATGACTTAGTTAGATTTGAACAATGTGAAAGTATCTGGATAGACTTGGTTTGGTTTCTCTAACCAAGTAAGGATTACTTTTTCTAACTAATCATGTGCTGCTAAGTGTCAAGATATCATTGACCAAGTTTCCAGCCAATCACATGCTTCTACTTATCACCATCCTACTAGCCAATTCTTGGCCAAGCATATGCTTCCAAGTGTCAAGATCTCATTGGCTAAGATTCTATCCAATCATATAGTGACAAGTGTCACAATTCTATTAGCCAACCCTTGGCCAATTACATAGTTTCACATGTCACAATTTCATTAGCCAATTTTCTAGTTAACATAGGCCTCCACGTGTTAATATCTCATTAGCTCATTCTCCTCCAATGACATGCTTACACATGTCACAACCTAATTGGTTTATTCTAAGCCAATATAATTCTTACAAGTGGCACTATCTCATTGGCTCATTCTGTAAGAGTCACTTTTCTATTAATTTTATTATGCTATTATCATCTAATCCAATTATAACGTAACTAGAAATAATTTAGTGGATTAAATGATCAATTTAGCTAGTTACTGATTTCTAATTTTTCACTGAAAAAAATGCCCCTATTTACAGATTCAAAATTACTAAATTGTCACTGTTTGGTTTTTATTATTCCATTAAGTATTTCAACCGATACTTAGTTTTTCTACGTAGTTTTCAGTGCTCCCTTCAATTTGAGTAGTTACATTTTAATAATAAAATTTAAATGAGGTGAAAAATAATAATTATTATTATATTAACTATTAGGGAAATTAGTGTTATGTATTTTGTTTTAAATTAGGAGTAGATATTACACCTAAGATGGCATAAAGCCATATAATAAATCCCTATGATCTCGAACGATGTCAAACATAGTACATGACATGTATGATCGATCCCGTAGACCATTATGCATATAATTAAAATTTAAAAGAATAAACTTGTTTTAAGTGAGATTGAAGATGGAACAAGAGCACATCCAATCAATGTCTATGAATTGAGTGTAGTCAAAAAGGGCACATGGGACATGCAATGAACTCTGCTAGCCATTATATAAATATTAAAACTTACTAGCCTAAATATTATTTATTATTTTAAAAAATAAACACACTAAATTATTAAGCTCTTTACAAAGACAAAATAATACAAAGTAAGAAGAGAGAATAAAATAAGAATAGAAAATAAAATGTATGATTTCCTAAAAATAAAACAGAAGCAAATAACAAATGAAAGAATAATAAAAGTATTTAAAACTAATGGAAGAAAATTTTTTAAAAAAAAGAAAAAAAAGAATAAAACATATGAGTTTGTCTTCACATGGAGCAAAAGACAAAGAATCACCCAACGCTAGTTCATTCCTTTCATATATATATATATATATATATATATATATATATATATATATATATATATATATTGAACATGCCTCATGCAAAAGGCACGTGAGCCAAAGCTAGTTCACTTATAGCCATGTTCGAGAATATTTCTTTTTTTTTTAGAAAAAAATTATTTTTTTGAAAAAAAATTTTAAATAAAATTTTAATTATAAGATATTTTAATCATAGAATAAGATAATTCAAACCCATACATCTAAAGCTAACAGCAAGTGAACTTGAACAAGTTTAGATTAAAAAAATTGAGTGTGAATAACATGAAAAGAAAAAAAAAAACTAAAGGACAAAGACAAGTTTTATCAGATTACCAATAGAGATTCAAAACTGCGGACCACCTCGTAGTGCCATTCTCATAGCTTGATAGTGGTGCGTTTCTATGGTTGCTAGGAGCTTACTGACAGAATGTGTGGATGTTGTTTGGAAAGACAAGCTTCACAGAGAATGCGTTTTTGGGTGCAGGATGGAGTTGCTATCTTGAGGCATGGTTTTAGGTTGCTGTTACTATTGCAGTTGCAGCTAGTTGTAATTGTACAGATTGTGAATAATTACAGCAGTTGATGCGATTGCATTATTGCAATTACAATTGCTTTGTGTTGTGAAAATTCTCACGACAGTAATATTGTAGTCGCAATTACAATTACAAACTACAATTTAAAACCATGGCTTGAGATATTTTGGGATCGTCTAGGCACTAGAGGAAAAAAGCTAGCGGTGTATGGGTTGGTGGTTTTGGAGGGACCTCAAGCAACTTTGTTGCCTTCCCCTTTGTTTCAACCTTCCATTTCTCTGGTTTTTCTCCATTTCTCTGGTTTTTCTCCATTTCTTACTCCCCCTTCTCTCTTTTTATCCCAAAAACTGAAGACCCTTTTAATGTACCTATGTTGATAGTATTTATCAGAGCATGTCTTGTGCTAGTGAGTCAGTGATGGAACAAGAGAATGAGACAAAAAGAAAAGCCAGACGATGCAGTGCTAGTAGCATTAATTGGTAGGATGTGTAGGTTGCGTCATGAACTAACTATCCCAAAAGCTTAACCTGTTATGTGAAGATACATGATGTTGGAGTGTTTTGACAAATTCAAATCCTAGTGTATCTCAATCTTTACTTTATCCCTAATTTCTATGAATCATTTTTATTCGTTCAAATTTAAATTTAGTCAATCAAATTTAATTATTGTATCAATTGTATATTTATACTCTTTGTACCTATTTACAAAATATAATACAATAATGTTCCTTTCTCTAAAACTCTATATGGTATCAGAAGGTTTGCTTCATCAGTAATCTCGATCCACGGCTATGGCAACTGATCCCTCCACTGTTTCTGCCCAAACAAGTACCACCTCTGCCCCACCTCCTCATCCTGATCCCAAAGACCTTATTCACTTCAATACCGCCACTCAACTCCTTATCAAACTTCAAGGCAGCAACTACCCTGTATGGTGTCATTAGTTCTTGTCTCTCCTTGTTGCTAATGATCTTATGGGCAATCTCAATGGTGACTCACCATGCCCACCTTCCCATATTCGTCAGAACAACACTAATGTTGACAGGATCAACTCTTATATCTAGCCATCCTTGGCTCTTGCAAGGCTAAAGATCGTGCTCTCATCTCCTTTGCTGAAATTGCTACTGATGCTTTGGCTTATCCTTCAGCATGCCCACGCTAACCGATCGCGGTCTTATGTCATGTCTCTCAAAGAGAGTTTGAACTCCAAAACCAAAGGCACCTCTTTTGTTTCGAAGTATTTGCACTCCATTAAGACAATCTCTGAAGAACTAGCACCAATTGGTCATCCAATTGATGATCTAGATTTCGTTATCCATGCCCTTAACGGCTTGGGTCCATCATTTCGTGAATTTTTAGCTGCTATGCTACACGAGACACTCTGCTTTCATTCCATGAGCTGTTTGACAAACTTGTGGATTATGAACTCTATCTTCTTCGTGAAGATTGCTTTGGCCAGTGCTTGCCCCGCCTGGCTAATTATGCTTATTACCAAGGCCACTCTAGTGAGAAGGGGAAATCACCATCTAAAACCCACCATTCTCATGTCTCCAGTAAGTGGTCTAACTCTTCATCCTCTCCATTTATTTGTCAATTTTGTGACAACAAGGGTCACATGGCCAAGACTTGTTACAAAATTCATGGGTACCCACCAAAATCGACTACACCAACTGCCAATCTAGCTTCTACTAGTCCTCCCGCTTGGCTTCTAGATTCCAACGCCTCACATCATATTACCAATGACCTCAGCAACTTTTCCTTCAAAGACGATTACTCTGGTCATGATCAACTTTCATCTGTTAAATGTCCTAGGTGTTCCATTTATTACTCACAACTTACTTTTCGTCTCTTAGCTATGTTGAACTAATGATGTTTTCATTGAATTTTTTTCACGGTACTTTGAGGTGAAGGCTCTGACCACGGGGGCGACACTGCTATTCGGGCTAAATGAAGACAATGTGTATAAACTCTCACCACAATCCAAGTCTCCATTTGCTGCTCATGTTCACCTGTTTTTGTCTTTTCAACTTTGGCATCATTGTCTTGGTCACCCTGCCAATCGTACTCTAGATCATGTTTTCAAGATTTGCAATTTACCATTTTCTTCTTCTAATAAAAGTTGTTGTGTTTGTCTTTCAAATAAAAGTCATAAACTCTCTTTTTCTAGATCTAGTTAGTTAGTGAGCATCCTCTCCAAATTGTGTACTCTAATGTTTGGGGTCCTGTCCCTCTGAATTCAATCAATGATTATTCTTATTATGTCAACTTTATTAATTAGTTCTCAAAATATGTTTGGCTGTACCCTTTAAAATTTAAATTCAATGTTTCAATCATTTTTCCAATTTTCAAGTAATTAGTTGAAAATCAATTCAATACCAAAATCAAATCTCTTTATACAGACAATGGTGGTAAATTTATTAAGTTGTGTTCTTTTCTTCTATCTAATGGTATTTCTTACTTGATAACTCCACCATATACTCTAGAACATAATGGTCTATCAGAAAGAAAGCATCATCATTTGGTTGAAATAGCCCGTTGCCTACTCAATCATGCCTCTTTCCCTCACATCTTTCGGAATAATGCTTTGCAAACTGCTACCTATCTCATAAATCGGTTGCCCACTCCAATTCTGCAAATCAAATCACCATTTCATGTCCTCTTTAATTCTGATCCTAACTATAATAAACTAAAAATATTTGGTTGTCTTTATTTTCCTTAGCTTACTCCCTATGTCAACCATAAATTGGAACCTTGGTCCTAGCCATGTGTTTTTGTGGGTTATAATACCATTCAAAGTGCCTACCACTATTATAATATATAAGTCTGGCAAAATTCACAATTCAAGGTACATCAGTTTTGTGGAAGATATATTTACCTTCTCATCTGCAAATTATTCAATCTTCTCTTCCTCACGTAAGCCCACAAATCTCTCCTCTGTAGATGCCTTTGCTTTATTCTCAAGTGCACCTATCTCCTTTAATTCAAATTCTAGAGTCAACGTACCTTCCCTTCAGCTAATCCCATCTAATCAGTCAATCCCACTTGATATCACGCCCCATATAGATATCATGGTATTAGCCCTCCACATGGATTTCTCTCTTGCACCTTCGCTTGTCCATTCAGAGTCTCCAGCATCTATCCCAAGCTGCACGGTATCAACCCCCCACATGGATTTATCTCCTACAGTTCAGCATGTCAATCCTGTGTCTCATACGTCTACCCCACCCCATAATTCCATATCTTCTGCACCCTAAAATCTCGAAACAATCTCTAATGCTTAGTCGGTCATACCCACCCAGTCCGTCAACCCTGCATCAGTCATATCCCCTCAATCCTCTTCATTACCAATTAACAAGCCCATAAATCTCGCAACAGCAGCACCTCCCTCACACGCAAAGCCTCTGGTTCCAACTCACCCAATGGTGACCCATGGGAAACATGACATTTTCAAACCCAAGCATCTCTTTCAAGTGTCCAAATATCCTCTCCCTTTATCAGTGGAACTCACATGTGTGTCTCAAGCTCTTAAACACTCTAAATGGAAGCAGGCTATGTCTGATGAATTTACTGTTCTGATGGCCAATGGCACATGGACCTTTGTTCCCCAAAACAAGAGCACAATATCATTGGTAACAAGTGGGTCTTTTGCTTGAAACATAATCTGGATGGTCTAATTGCGAGATATAAAGCTCGCTTAGTAGCCAAGGGCTATCATCAATGCCCAGGTGTCAACTTCAAAGACACCTTAGGTTTGATCATCAAGCCTTAGGCAATCAAATTAGTCTTTTGCATAGCCCTATCCAATGGGTAGAGTCTCAGTTAAATGGACGTCAACAATGCTTTCCTTCATGGCGCGATCCCTAAAGACGTTTACATGGGTCAATCACCCAGATTTATCCATCCCTCCTTACTCGATCATGTTTTCAAACTTAACAAGGTCCTGTATGGCTTCAAGCAGGCTCTCCGCATTTGGTATCATGACTTGCGTGACTTTCTTCTCTTCTACGGGTTCAAGAACTCTAAGTCTAACACTTCTCTATTTATCTATAACTCTAGTTCAATCGCAACTTATTTTTTGGTGTATGTAGATGATCTCCTTTTAACAAGAAACAATGCTACCTTCCTCAAGGACTTTTAGACCTCTCATGCTAGTAAATTCTCCCTCAAAGATTTCGACTATCCATCTCATTTCCTCCGTGTTGAAATTATTCCAGTGCACGTGGTCTATTCTTAACACAACTCCACTACATCTGTGATCTTCTGAAAAAAGTAAACATGCATGATGCCAAGCCAATTAGCAGTCCCATGTCCACGTCATGCTCCTTGGCTCCAGTCAAGAATGCTTCCATTTGTGATACTACCCAATATCGTCTACTAGTTGGCTTCATTTAATATTTGAGCATCACCCGACCAAACATTGCATTTGCTATTAATTAACTCTCTTAGTTTATGTAAGCTTTAACTAGCATTCACATACAAGCGGGTCCTACGGTATCTCAAGTCAACTATTACCCATGGCTTACAGCTGGTCCATGATCCTTCTCTTCATTTAACAGCATTTTGTGATGGCGATTAGGTAGGTGACACCGTTGATCGACAGTCAACATTGGTCTATATTGTCTATCTTGGTCAAAATGCCATTTCCTAGGCATGTCGGAAACAAGATGGTTGCTAGGTCCTCCACTGAAGTTGAATATCGCACCATTGCCTCCACCGCAACTAACCTCCTCTGTTTCCAACATCTATTGTCTGAACTTGGCCTCACCCCTAGCCAACCACCTAGAATTTTCCAGGACAACATTGGGACTACCTACTTGTGTGCTAATCCAATCTTTCACTCCCGCATGAAGCATTTGGAAATTGACTATCACTTCGTGCATGATCTAGTTGCTGCCAAAAATCTATAAGTCTCTCACATTCTGTCAAGCCATCAATTTGCAGACTTGCTCACAAAACCTCACTCAAGTGTAATATCCATATTATTATAAAACACTACGTTATATAATAAATTATAGGTCATTGAATATAAGTTAAAAATTTAATTTATTTAATAATTTAATTTAATCTATTTAATTAAGAATTACATGTTCATTTAATAAAATATTCAATTCAATAATACAATTAAATGAATGCGTGTCTATATATAATTATCTCTAGGAGATAAAATTCTAAATTACGTATTAAAATTTTTTATACTTTATAACGAATTATAAAATTTACATCACGTAATAAATAAACATTATTAACATAATAAAAATCTTATTTATGTGTCATGTTCACTAAGTTTAATTTATTTATTTACTGTATTACGTGACTCACAAATTATAAACATTATTGAATTAACTTTTTGAACACAAATCAAATCACTTGTTCTTATGGCACCAAACATAACAACAGGTAAAATCTTTAAACACACGATCATTTAATTAACACTACTAAACTGTCATTTCTTACAAGATTTATTTATACAACATTTGTTTGCACATCTTATATTCTTTTTTTTTTTTGGTGATCAAAAGGGGTAAAACAACCCAGAACCAAGAAAACAAAAATTACAAAGAAGACCCACGGTATGAACCAAGGCCAATAATATCAGCAATTAATAAGAATCTAATCTCCAAAGGAGGTTGTTGCCAAAGATGAACTCCATGTAATTGTTCAGCACCGTGAGAAGCCAACCAATCTGCAATACAATTTCCTTCCCTGTATATATGCTTCACTTTAACAAACCAATCCTTCTCTATAAGCTTTTTTATCCTACCCACTATATTGGAGGTACTGTCCACTTCATCCTCATGAGAAAGAATTTGATGAACCAAAGTCTCAGAATCAACCTCAAGAATGACAAGTTTAAAACCCAAGCTCCAAGCTAACTGCAGGCCTATTAGAGCACCCCCAACCTTCCGCCTGAACAACTGTTGATTTCCCACAGAATCTGGAAAATCCACTAAGCCATCTACCATAACAATCCCTAAGAACACCACCACAAGACGCCTTTTCTTCAGAAGAAACAGACCCATCAGTATTTACTTTGACCCACTCACCATCTGGAGGTTCCCATCTAACTAGGCTTTGCACTTTGCTCAAGCAGTTTTGATCTGGATGTATATGGACCCGAGAGAGTTGTAAAGTTTCAGCCACAATAGCCTCAATATATCCACTTTCCCTGTATCCACGAATTTCCTCATTATTATGAGCCCGAGCATTACGCCATTTCCACGAATTCCCTGCACATCTTATATTCAAAACAGTAATAAGGTTATATTTTTACCTGCATCCAAAACTATCCTCATTAGGCCGTGCAGGGAAGATTCTACATTGTGCTACTACAATAAACTACATAAACCATCTATAGGTGATATCTTGCACAACCAACTCAAATGTATTTTGATTCGAATTGTATACCAGATCAACACCTATCACAAGAAATATGAAAACTCTCATATTCAATCTGCAACAAAAGGCTCTGGAAACATCACATACAATAGGAATGAGAAATATAATTTCTCAGTAGGCACTCAAATATATTTAAAAACAGTAATTAAAATAGTGATATTTTCAGCTGTATAATATGCAGAAAAATAATTTTATGGATATGAATCAATCAGAATATGGATAAACTATAATAATTTGCCTTCCGACATATTTTTCATTAATTACATGTTTACAAAAACTTTTACTTAGGGCTTGACCATCTTTTATCATTTTTGCTTACACGGTCCCATAATATAATCATTAAACATAGCCATAACAATTTTGCATATTTGAGAATTCTCCCTTGACATAGAGCGTACCATAAACTTAATTGGCCATACCACACATTTTTTGGTGGATTCCACTCAACATATCTACAAAGTGGACCATAGACCCATGTAGGACTTCTCATGGACCTTTTTCCATGATATCTTATTAGAAATTCCTTTTTAATCTTTCCAGATCACCTCTAATTCATTTTGTTTACTTTGAGGATCATTTCCAAACTTTTCCTGTTTCTTTTACTTGAATTAAAGTGATCATGCAATTAACTTGAAGGTGAATTTAAGATACTTAATGCTTACTTTTAACATTTCCTAGTGAGATTAATTCTCTAAACATTCAATTTATCTCAAACTCAACTCTTGCTAACTTTAGGCATAGGCATAGATTAAACTTTTCATAAGTGTCATTATTTCTTGATCAAACTAAGGTTTACAAAATAATTTTTATACAAACCATTATCAGTCCTAACTCACTATCTTGGCCGTGCATTAACCCTAGAATCTTAAGAACCATTCTTTTCCATCTAAATCCTTAAAGTGCTAAATTGCATCATTTAGATATGTACTTGGACAGACCCTTGGCAGTGAACCACATATAGTCACACTACTAAATCTTTTCACATTCTTCACTTAAAATTGGTGTCAGGATAACTTAGAATACCTAGATTTCACTAATACCTAGTTAAGTTACATAATATCTAAATTTACTACTCTATGGCCGTGAGCTTCAAAGGAGGTGCAAAATTTCAAATTTAACAATCTAAGTAAAATTTTACCTAAATTATCATTAAAACATCATAGTTAGCCTATAAATTCTGAATCTTTTATTCATATCCCCCTTAATTAATTCATAGTCACAATTATATCTAAGAGTATCATAACTACCTTTTCACTCCTATCATTTAAATTATGGTAATACAACTTCAAAATACCTAAGAGGTCATTCACACTCAATCAAAAATACATGGCTCTTCATAATCCCTCGTATGGCCATGAGCGCCAAAGAGGAAATTAGAGTTCTCTTCATTTATTCTAGCATAGTAAGTGACAAGTGAATATCTACGCAACCCAAAATCCTTAAAAACATGATTTCTTGACAAGCTTAGAAACGAATCAAGTAAATCACAAAATTTGCTCACAGAACCCTAATGTGGCCGTGACTTGCCTAGGCATCCCATACATGGTTTTTGGGCAATTTTAGCACCAATAACATCTAAAACAATTCTAAATCACTTCATGGGATTTATATCCATACATAATCATTAAAATCAAGCCATGTGTGAAATTATGCAAACCAAACCCTAACAATATCAACACAAGAAAGGTTCATCCTTTACTGGAAATAAAGCTCACAACCTCACAAATCTAAGCTATCTTGCCATAGACTATCCATATTCAAGCTTAAAACCCCAAAAGAACAAGAAACCCATAGTTCAAGGAGTGATAACCCACCATGAAAACTCAAGGTTTTCCAAAGAGAAAAGAAAAGATTTGAGTTCCTTCCTGTTGAAGCTTGTTTGATGGTGATTTTCACCTTTTTCTTCTTCTCCTCTTGGCCGTGCTTACTCTCTCTCTCTCTCTCTCTCTCTCTCTCTCTCTCTTTTTTTTCTTCTTCCTTTCTCTTGGTTTTGGCCATGGGATTAGGGAGACAATAAGGAATTACTTGGTTTGTTGCTTACTTAAGCTATTTTATCTTGTTAGGCAAGCCAATCACAAGCCACATTTTGTCTTCATGTTTATCCTTTTCATTATGACACTTGGTTAGGTTAGAACTAGGCTAGTTGAATTTGAACTGAATGGATGTAACTAAATGGGTTTTATTTGGTTTCTTGAATCAAATAATGATGGCTACCAAATGTCACAAGCTCATTGGTTGTTTTCTTGGCCAGTGAGTGTCCTCTAAATGTCACAAGCTCATTGGCTAATTTTTAGCCAATTATATGGCGCCATTAGTCAACATTTCATTTGCCAATTTCTAGCCAATCCTAAGCCTTCACATGACACTCTTTCATTGGCCAAATTTTTCTCCAATGACATGCTTCCACATGTCATGTTCTAATTGGCCAATTTAAAAAATGTTACTTTTTTATTAATTTTGTTACGCTATTCTCATCTAATTAAATTCTAAAATATCTAGAAATACATTAGTAGACTCATTGGTCAATTTTAACTAATTATTGATTCTCTAATTTTTATTGGACAAAAATACCCCTGTTCATAATTTAAAATTACTAAATTACCACTATTAAGATTTCACTATTCTACTAAATATTTTAACTGATGTTTATTTTTCCTAGGTAATTTCATTGTCCTCTTTAATTTGGATAGCACAATACAATTTTAAAAAATCAAACAGAGCAATAAACAACAAATAATAAATAAACGACTATTAAGAATTAATTAGGGTTTCAGAACCTAACTTAGGCAAATAAGAATATTACAAGCGATACAGCAACAGCAACATATATGCAAGTGAAAATGCAAATGGTGGCAAACAAGACATTACCAACATACTTGAAACAATACTAGTCACTTGTAAAAACCCCTAACATGAATGTTATTAATGAATTCATTCAATCATGACTTTACCATAAAGTTCCATTATACCTATAACGAACATTACATCCTATCCATAACACTAATACTCACATAGGAAAAACACAACTAATATCTTCACATTCATTTAATACCGCTTACAGTAGAGGGAAGATTCACTCATAACCAATATATTTGGAAAAAATATATACCAAAACCATAAGCTTTTGTTGAATAACGATTACAAATTAAACTGCGTACATATCTTTCATAACCGTAAAATATTCTACGGAATTTCTATATCAAAGGGGATGCAATTGTGTGTATGATGTTAATGAATTAAAAGTGAACCAATGGCAATTGCTAGATTCCAAAGTTGTCCGTTGACAACAATTATGATGATAAATTACCAAATCTCTAGACAATGTTCGAAAATTGAGAACCAGCAACACCGAACTACTCATTTAAAAATTGTCCAAAAATATGCTATACAGTTTCACTACAGTGCCTACCACCATAAATAAATCAGATTGGAGTGTGCTAAATAATATTAAGCCGCTTTAATAACTACAACTATTTCTAATAAAGCAATAGTTTGTTACTAATATCTTCAACAGCAAGTACTTGCTGAAATTTAGTAACAATGACTTATTAGTACGGCTAGGAAGGGATTTACATGCATAACTGTTTTCTTTACTGTACTTACCCAGACTTCACCAACAAATTAAACTAACAAATCTTCATTTCAACCAATACAACAATTACAAGTAAATAACAACCAAACAACATTATCAACAAAAAGATCAATATAAACACGGTAACCAAAACAACAAATAAAGGATAAAAAAGATAAACATATGAGTACTTGTGAGGAATGGCACTCCATTTTTATGGTAACAATAGAAGCCAAGCTCTTTTCTGCATTCATTTTATTCAATGGCAGAGACATATTGGTTTACAAATTTTCATTCAAACAGAGACAAAGAGGAGATCAGGCAAACAAATTTAAGTATTTGACAGTTCCAAACTGTAAGGAATCACAAAGCAATCAAAACACCAATATATTTTTTAACAAATAAGACGACAGTCAGGCAACTTACACCACATGATACTCAAGTTCTCAACAAGCCTTCCAAGAGAGAAGACATTGTTGTCCTTAGAAAAAATGGAGATCAGGGAGGCACTAAAAAGCCAAGTCAACTTCGTTAATTGATCCAATGTCTATAATCCATTCACATAAATCAATCCAACGGTTTAAAACCAAGCAAAAATAGATGAAGTTCACAAAAGTGTTGATAGAAGCCAATCTGTACAAAATATTAAACTAGCAACCAACAATAGACAAATTAAATTGCAGGCTAATAGATACAACACAACTTATTGTCCTTCTTCTCTCATCTTAATAATAAACTTCTCAAACTGATTATCAGTAGCAATAATAGCATATAACTTAAACTGCAACAGCCAAACAAAACAATAGACACTACTCAATCATTGTTGAGTTCTTATCATATTAGTATCAATAATTAACTTATGGTGACGAATTCTTCAGATCCAAATTATCTACTTCTTATTAATCATGGGTATACGTTCATCTCAAACTTTCTCTACTGCAAATTTCTTCCAATCAACAACTATTTTCAATGATTAAACATTATATGTAAACATAAATTGTGTCACAAGAACACAATTGGAATCTTGGGAATTCATAGTTTTCACAAACATTAAGGTTAAATCAATATATGAGTACAAACCTTTGTCCATCATGCGGAATAAACTTTAGATCTATGAAACCTTCTTGATTGTTGAATCTTTACCGATCTCTTCCCCTATCTCTCTTATGCTTTTCTCTTCTTGATGGAAAAGTAAAAATCAGCGTATCCTTATGGGTAGAGACTGAATATGCGGGTTTCATTCGAATTTTAAAACCATCAATTATCAGTTTCTTTCGATTTCAAAACCATCAGTTATCACTAGGATAGCTTCCCACAACCATCAGAAAACCACTCCCATCAAGTGATTAACAAAGCCTTCCCAAAGCCAACCAAAATTACCGATTAGCCCTTCATTAAATCACACACATTTACACATTTATCCTTTAAACATGAGTGATATGTGAGTTATTTCTTACATTCTCCCACTTGGCTCATGTGATAAAGTGTCATTCTATGATTTAATGAAACATCAATCTTAATGCGCATATATAAGGCTAAAAGCTTCATATATTGGTTGCTGCATAAGTCATAATTAAGAATAAAACTAACAAGAGTCATAGCGGTTCTATATCATCAAATTGACATAGTTCCTTCTATGTACTACTATATTAGCTCTTCTCCTTAACATGACACTTTAACAGGAAGTACACAATTATGTCCAACAATAATGTTTTCATTAGAGATAAATCTTGTTTCCAACATCATCATTCATACATGCATGTATAAATAAATTTGAAAACAGAAAAATTTCAAAAACTTATACATTAATAAGCTCAGAGTATCAATGACCAATAATAACAATAATATTTAACATTCACTAGCAGACATAATGCTCATACTATACACATGACCAATAAATGTTTTGGGCGGTAATCCCTTCTTCAAGGGATCAGCTATCATAAGATCAGTGCTAACATGCTCTATTAACACTTTATGTTTCTGAATCTCTTCTTTAATGGCAAGGTATTTCAACTTTATATGCTTAGCACCTTTGGAATACTTGTCGCTTTTAGAAAAGAAGACTGTTGCGGAATTGTTACAAAAAAATTTCAACGGCCTATCAATACTATCCACCAATCCAAGCCCTGAAATAAAATTCTGTAGCTATTTAGCTTGAACTATGGCCTCAAAGCATGCCACAAATTGAGCTTCCATAGTGGATGCAGCAATTATAGACTGCTTCGCACTTTTCTATGATATAGCTCCTCCAACTAAAAGATATAAATAGACAAAAGTAGATTTTCTTGTATCCACACATCCGGCAAAGTCTGAATTTGAATATCCAATGACCTTAAGGTTGTTGGATTTCCTACAAGTAAGCATGTGATTATTTGTTCATTGCAAATATCTCAGAACTTTCTTTGCAACTTTCCAATGATCCATACCAGGATTACTCTGGTATCTTCCTAACATTCCAACTGCAAAACTGATATCTGGTCTCGTACAAGTCTAAGCATACATTAAACTCCCAACGAGCGATGCATATGGAATTGCTTCCATTTCTTTTCGTTCCAAATCATTCTTAGGGCATAGCATGAGACTAAATTGTCTCCTTTCTGAATTATAACCGGAGATGATGAGCACTTTTCCATTCTAAATTTCTCTAAAACTTTATTAATATATGCTTTCTGAGACAAGGCTAACAATCCTTGTGATCTGTTACAGAATATCTCTATCCCAATCACATAGGTTACCTCACCCATATCTTTTATTTCAAAGTTATTAGAGAGAAATATCTTAGTCTCACTCAGAAGACCAAGATTATTAGTTGCAAGCAGGATGTCATCAACATACAGAATCAAAAAAATAAACTTGCTTCCACTGACCTTTAGATATATACACCGATCGACGGTGTTTTCTTTAAATCCAAAGGAAACAACGTTATCGTTAAACTTAAGGTACCATTGTCGTGAAGCTTGTTTAAGTCTGTATATTGATTTCTTAAGTTTGCACACCATGTGCTCTTTTCCTTTTTCTATTAACCCCATTGGTTGGTCCACATACACATCTTCCTCTAAATTCTCATTTAGAAAGGCAGTTTTCACATCCATTTGGTGTAATTCTAAATCATAATAAGCCACCAATGCCATAATGATTCTTAAAGAATCCTTCTTAGAGACTGATGAAAAGGTTTCCTTATAGTCAATGCCATCTTTCTGAGTGAATCCTTTTACAACTAGTCAAGCCTTGTAACTTTCTAAATTACCATGAGAGTCACGTTTGGTCTTAAAGACCCATTTACATCTAACTCTCTTACAACCTTTTTGGTAACTCAACAAGGTCCCAAATTTCATTCTGTTCCATAGATTTCAACTCTTCTTTAATGGCATCTAACCATTTTTCACCATTATTACTGTTCATGGCTTGTGAAAACATAACTGGATCATCTTCTATTTCCCAAGTCAAATTCAGACTCTTGTAGATATACCACATAGTCATTAGAAATAACGGATCTCCTTTCTCTTTGATATCTTCTTAATGCTATTTGTTGTAGTTCTTCTACTATGGGCTCATTCGGTTCATTTATTGTGACTTCATTGTGAGTAGTGGGATCATTTATTTTTGTTCTTCATTATTATTAATTGGTACAATAATATGAGGAACAACAACCTTATTAGAAACACAAGTCAAGGGAACTTGTACTCTCAATTCTTGAATCTCCACTTTACGTGGTGTTTCACTCCCACTAACTTCACCATTCTCAATGAACCTAGCATTTCCAGTTTCAATAATCCTTGTAGTATGATTAGGACAATAAAATCTATACCCTTTCGACTTATTTAGATAACCAATGAAATAACCACTGATTATTCTTGCATCCAGTTTCCTTTCATTGGGATTATAGTATCTAATTTCTGCCTGGCAATCCCAAACATGCCGGTGCTTTAGACTAGGTTTCCTTCCAGTCCACAATTCAAAAAGAGTCTTTGGAACTGCCTTACTAAGAACCCTATTTAACACATACATGGCAGTTTTTAGAGCAGAAGTCCACAACGAAATGGGTAGAGAAGAATTACTTAACATACTCCTAACCATATCTAACAAAGTTCTATTACGCCTTTTTGACACACCATTTTGTTGCGGTATACCTGACATTGTGTATTGAACACATATGCCTCTCTTTTCAAGGAATTTAGCAAATGGACCCAGATGTTGTCCGCTTTCATCATACCTTCCATAATACTCTCCACCCCTATCAAATTTGATAATTTTTACCTTTCTGTCTAATTGCCTTTCAACTTCATCAATGTAAATCTCTAAAGCATTTACAACCTGAGATTTATCATGTAGCAAATAGACATAACCATAACATGAATGATTATCAATGAAGGTGATAAAGTATCTTTCTTTATTGAAAGCGTTAACATCAAAAGGCCCACATACATCAGTGTGTATAATTTCAAGAAGCTGAGTGCTTCTTGTGGCTCCTTTCTTTGTGTGTTTTATTTGTTTACCTTTAATACAATCTACACATACATTCAGATCAGTAAAATCTAAATCCGAAAGGATTTCACCAATCTTTCCATTCTTTCTTTAGAAATATGTCCCAAACATTTATGCCACAAGTAAGCAGAACGTTCATTCATTAAACTACGTTTAGTACCAACATTATGATGCAAGGTCATAAGTGTTTCAGCATAAAGATTATCAAGACTCAACTTATATAATCCATCACATAAAGTACCATTACCAATCAAGTGATTATGTTTGTACAAACTGAAACTACCCATTACCAAATTTAAAAGAGTATCCAGCTTTACCCAAGTTTGGATATTGAAACTAAATTCCTAGATATACTATGTACGTAAAAGAGTTTCACATAAGTCCAAATGATATCCACTGTCAAGAATCAAACAGTACGTCCCAACAGCTTTCACTGGAGCTTTCACTCTGCTGCCCATAAAGACAAACTTTTCATTTGGCCTTGTGATTTGGGTTGTAAGGAATCCCTACATCATATTAGAAACATGAGTTGTACGTCCAGAATCAATCCACCAAGTATTATAAGGAACTTCAGCTAAGTTTGATTCAAAACATACATAAGTACTAGGGTTACCTTTCTTTTTAAACCAAGCCTTACGTTTCAGACAATCCTTTTGGAAATGCCCAGTCTTTCTACAGAAATGGCTTCGTTTCCATAAGGTTCCTTCTTGTGGATTTGAGAAGATGAGGCCTCATTGATCTTCAGGGGTCCTCTTCCCTTCTTCTCAAGTTTCTTACCGCTTTTCTTTTTAGCTCCTTGATGCTTAACATAATTGATAGAATGAATTCCCTAGTTCTCGAGTCTGGTTTCCTCCTGAACTAGCATACTGTGCAATTCATGCACATTCCATTTGTCTTTCATGGTATTATAGTTCATTTGGAAAGGGCCATACTTAGCCGGTAATGAGTTCAGGTTGAATTGCACCAGGAAATTTCCATGCACATTCATCTCTAATGATTTTAGTTTTGCTGCAATGTTTGTCATCTCAATAACATGCTCATGCATAGTGCGAGAACCATCAAATTTCATAGTAGTTAGTGTACTCATTAGTGTCCCAGCAAGAGACTTGTCAGCAGTTTGGGAGCGCTCTTCCACAAGCTTCATCATTTCTTTGGCACTTTCAGTTTGTGGAAGAGCTGACTTAATGTTGCTGGCAATCATTCGTATGTACATCAGACTCAACCTGTTGGATCTTTCCCAGTTTTTGTAATGGACCTTTTCTTCTTTAGTGCTTGTAGCAGTAATAGCACCAGGTTTTATCTTCTCTAAGAGTTAAATTCAGATCCATTACCCCAAGGTAAAAATTGGATTTACTCACTCCATTCAGAGAAATTGAGTCTATTAAAAACTGCAACAGTTGAGAACAGCGAATGTGTAGCAACTGGTACTATAAGGAATAAAGTTTGAAAACATTAATACTTTGAGTTATAACATACATACACATCAACATGCTTTACAGATTCAGATACATTTCATACAATGCATATCGATGTTCACCTTTGGGCAATCCATCAATACACAACATTCAATATAATGATACTAATATGAATTTCACATAATTTGGCAATGATGTATACACTAATTAGAAACATTTATTATCTTTGGATACATAAATAAAACTAATAGTTCACATACATTACCAACAAATATGTCCATTAATTATAAGAACAACTAATCAACTTTTGGGCGATCCATAAATGCCTTATAATAATGAACTCCAATATACCCATAAATCAATAATTATCATATCATTAATAGCATCAAATTATGAGTAATTGGAATATAACCATCATATAATTTGAAATTAAATCAACTTAAAGATTTGACCACTTTTGGTGATTAACAAATCTATCATACATTAATTCTAAAATTCAAACATTTCATAAACTAATTAGGAGGATATAATATAAATTCATAATTTTTTTTAAAATGCCTAATACATTGGATCATATGGCATAAAATAAAAAAAAAAAGGACAGAACCATGAATTGCCGAAGCCATGGAACTTAAAAAAAAATGAATCTTGATTCCACGAAAACCAAGTGCATGTAAGACGTTGATGTGGAAATGGATATGGTGGATTGATTCCACAAAGCATCAATACTTTGGAATCTTGAGAATTCATAATTTTCACATACATTAGGGTTAAATCAATATATGAATACTAACCTTTGTCCATCATGCGGAATAAACTTTAGATCTACGAAACCTTCTTGATTGTTGAATCTTTATCGATCTCTTCCCCTATTTCTCTTACATTTTTCTCTTCTTGATGGAAAAATAAAAATCAGCGTATCCTTATGAGTAGATACTAAATATAGAGGTTTCATTCGAATTTCAAAACCATCAGTTATGAGTTTCTTTCAAATTTCAAAACCATCAGTTATCACCAGGATAACTTACCACAACCATTAGAAAACCACTCCCATCAAGTGGTTAACAAAGCCTTTCCAAAGCCAACCAAAATTACCGATTAGCCTTTCATTAAATCACACATATTTATACATTTATTCTTTAAATATAAGTTATATGTGAGTTATTTCTTATATTATACACACAGAGATAACAACAAATTGCTATGCAACAACAAGGACACATATAATTATCAAATGTAAGACACAAATCGGTATACTCTGACCTTCCTTGTACGTTTAGTGTATAAGGGTACTGTACACGAACTTCCACCAACATCGCCGAATCAATTAAGCCTGGTAATTTAGACATACAACCATCTTATTCTTCAAGACTAGTAGTCTGCAACCACATCCCCTAACCACTATCAAATCTTCCAATTTTTTACATAGTGAAAATAACGCATCAACAGTGGGTACTTGCATCTAATTATCATCGGACCGACGATGGACCGTCATATTAGCCCTTGATAGTTTTCTCAGCATGATCAACGGTTGACAATGCATGGAGTGTCCATGCTCCAAAGTAAATTAGGTGTATTGAAGACGGCACCATACAGCAAGTCATTTTTTAAGTGTACTGATGCACCAAAGTGGTCAAGGTGCATTGTAGAAGGCTCCTTAAATATGAGTCTTTTCCCCATCCGTTTGGAACAAAATTCAACCCAAGTAGTCTATGCCCAAAAAAAAAAAAAAAAATTCAACACAAGTTGTTTTATTTTATTATACTTTTTTTTTAACAAAATTAGTAAACCTAACAATTTTAATTTTTCTTTTATATATATATATATGAAAACTAGTTAAATAAAATATGGTGTTTATAGTCTTTGTTTTTTTTTTTTTGGAGATATTTTAGATATATTTAGTATTATAAGAAAATTGATGGAGCATTTATAACGTCATTTACTTTTAATGTTAATTATTATTTATACACAGATAGTAACAGACATTAATGTTCTATAAAATTAATGCGATACACATTTAATGATACAATTTAAAATTTTTTTTATTTTTTAAGTAAACTTTATTTTTAATTTTTTAAAAAATATATTATTTATCAATTTTATTTTTTATAAATTAATTTTTTTATTTAATTCTTTAAGTTTTAAGTTACTTATAAATTTTATTATTTTTAATTTTATTAGTTTAATCTTTTAAAAAAAATAAATTATTATAAATTTAAAATTTAATATATTAAATTGATAAAATTAATTATTTTTAAGAGATAAAATTAATAATTAATAAATAATATATATTTTAAGAATCAACAAATGAATTTTACTTTTTGATTTTTCTGAAATCTTTGTTCTGCCAACTGTCACCACATAGGTTAAAATAAAATATAAAATAAAATATAATTTACATTCTTAAATTTATCTAATATTAAGTTGTTATTTTAAAATCTCTTTTATTTTATTAAATTTTATTAAAATTTAATTTGAGTTAGAAATATTAATTTTATTATTAAATAAAATAAAAATAATTCTGTACATATCAAGTGATCATTAAATTAAAAAATTTTATAAAATAAAATATAATTTATATTTTTAAATTTTTTTATTAAATTACTTCATTAATTTTTTTTTATTAAACTTTCTGAAATTTAATTTAAATTAAAAATAAATGTTAATATTTATTTTAAAATTAGAGCAAAATTTGTAAAAAATTAATGAGATAAAAAAATTTTAAAAAAATAATTAATATTAAATAAATTTTAAAAATATAAATTATTTTATCCTAAAGTTATGTAGACGACGCCCACCAAAAAACAATCTGCGGAGACGATCAATGAAAAATATGAAATCAGTAACCAGAAAACTATGTTGCCACGCGGCGGCTTCCATTCCACGCATTCCTCGGTCGATATCTGCATCCTCCACTCTCTGGTCTCAGCTCTCATCAATGGGGACAATGGGGGTTTCGGGGTTGAGAGGGGGCCGTTTGTCCTTGTTCCATCACCATCACCATCTTCATTTCTCGTCTTCTGCTCCTTCCTTCACCAAGCTTCACGTTCGCTCAAAGTCAAAGGGATTCACTCTCTTCGCTCGCTATGCACAAGCTCAGGACCTGTTCTCGTCTCGTCGATTCCAAGGTTGTTTCTTTTCCTCCATGTACTCAAATTGAATTGTGGGTAATCATCAACCATTGTTTCTCACAGCTAGGCATCAAATTACATAGATTCTTTTTTTCCCCCTAAATTTTGGTTGGTTGGTGTTAACTGTTAACCATTCGCTATCATGATTCACTTTCAGGGCTGAGTTTTTTTTTTTTAATAATTATTTTTCCCAAATTTTCATTTTAAATTAAATTATATAGAGGGGATATCAATTTCAACAAATTAAGATTTACTCCTTGGAGTTGCTTCAAATTGTCCCCTGGGAAATGCTTCTTTTACTTGTTGGAATACCTGAGTTGAGGCCTTTAAGTTGTGTCCTTACCTCAGATAGCATCGAAAACCTGCCCAAGCTGTTGGAAGACATTGTCCGGACATCGATAAATACTGGTCCTAGGGGTGTCTTTAGGCTGGCTCAAGGTGTTCAAGCGTTTATTGGGGTTGGTCAAGAGTGGTTGGCGGATGTATCAAAGGTAACACGCTATGCAATTATTATTTACCTTCGAAGCCATGGTTAAATGCATGCCTATCTTCATATTGAGAATATACTTTTGGTTTTAAATTAGCCCATAGTCATTTGTCAACTACTATGGTGATGTTATCTGTATTTCTTGGATGCTTTAAGGTCCAGATTCACTTTGTCATTGCACCATGTTAAAGGGTGCCACCGTTGTTTAATTCTTGATATGCCTCACATGTTATGTAAGAAGTAATATATCGGATATGTGATAGTTGGTTGTTTTGATCTTTATATAGCATTTATTGAGTAAATGTTTATGATTTGTGTATTTATGCATAGCACATTGTGATAATTGTATTCTCTTTCTTTAAGTGGTGGATTAATAATATGTCTATGTGAAATCTGCTGCATGAATATGCTGTATTATTTTATAAACTTGTCTTTTATTATTATTATTATTATTATTAGTGAGTCAAAGTATCAAACTCATGCTTCCTATGGATTTTAGACGACCTATCACACCTGTACACACTTGTAATAAATGAGGATATTTCATTGAATAGGAAACATGTATGTGGGCTGAAAACTTTTACTATGTATTTGTCAGATCTGAGGTATCTTGCTGGTGTATATGTTGGCATCTCTTTACCATTTTTTTCCCCAATTCTGCAGCTCCTCCTACTTCCTTTTGATTAGTAGTCAATATTCTTCTATTTTTCTCTTAATAATTCTTTTTCTTTTTCTATTCAAAAATTTGGACAGAAATATTAACTCTCGTGTCATTTGTAGTCAACAAATTCATCTGCTGGTTTACCAACTGAAATGCAGCTTGGATTACTTTCCCCTGTTTATTTGAGGAGATTGTTTGAACGCATGGGGGCAACCTACATCAAATTAGGGCAGGTATGACTGGATTCCCCTACTCTCTCTGGGGGGTTCCCCTTCCAGTTTGTGTTTCGTAATGTTATTTGGCAAGCCAAACATGATGATGCTTACTATTTCACAGTCCAAAAAGACACAATAGTTAATAATATGTAGTTGGAAAAGAATAATGTAGATAAAATTTTATAACCACTTGATATGATCATCATGTCCACAATACAAAAGTTCTTTCCTACTTTGATAGTTGATCTTATTTATGCCAAGCACCTTTATACTGAATTACTGATGGTTATCTTTGGTTTCTGTTTGGTAGTTCATAGCATCGGCACCCACACTGTTTCCACCTGAGTATGTACAGGAATTCCAGAATTGTTTTGATAGAGCTCCTTCAGTTCCTTTTGAAGAAATTAAATCTATATTGCACGAGGAACTGGGAAGACCAATAGATAGTGTTTTTGAATATATTGACCCAACACCCATTGCTTCCGCCTCTATTGCACAGGTATGCTTTGTACATCTGTCTTTTCTATTTCAAGAACTTTTTGTTCAGCTTGCTTTGTGGCTGCTAATGCAGTTGGTATATATTACATCTAGGTTCATGGTGCAAGGCTAAAAGGCACTCGGGAGGATGTGGTTATAAAGGTCTTAAAACCAGGAATAGAGGACATACTAGTGGCTGATCTTAATTTGGTTTATGTTGTTGCTCGGATATTGGAGTTCTTGAATCCTGAAATAAGCCGGACATCACTGGTATAGAAAATATGGGAACTTTTCCTGCATTTGGTTCTATTGCTTGCTACATGGATATTTTGCTACAATATGGAAATAATTTTATTTTTTTAATCATCCATTCGTGAACACCGAAGTGAAGTTCTTAACCATGTTGCCTATTTGTTTGGCATCCTTTGTTTTGTCCCTTCTACTAAATTCTTGTTCTTTCTTATATAGAAAAGGTAATCTAGAACTTCTGCTAGTGGCCCGAACTTAGAACTAAATTCACATTCTGTTAGCACTTCTACTATTGCTATGGTGGACTATAGAAAGAAAGGGAGGAGAGGTATGGGATTATGATAGACACCCGTTAGTTGAAAGGGTGTATGTTAGGAAGAATAGAAGAGAGTAGTGTTGACTTCGTAGTAGTTGACTGAGTCAACTTAATATTACAGGTATTAACCTGTTTTAGTTTTTTGGGAGAGGGTACTTATATATAAGGAACAGGTTAAACGAGAGAGAAGGGTAGGAAAGAATTTGTGAAGGACTAGAAGTAGGAGAGTCCAGGACCTCTCGAATGCCCTGGAGTCCATTGTTTGTTTCTCTTCTTGTAAGAAAATTATTCTTAGCCCATCTGTACTGCTGTCCCATTGACAGAAGTATAGAGTGGAGGAATAAAAATTGTCCATTTTCTTTGTGATAATCTGAACCAGTGCTATCAACCAGTATCAGACCTCCCATCCAGGGAGCATTTCATGGTGTGGAGAATGGAGGCTCGGTTGGAGTCTTTAGAGAGAAGCTCAAAGAATGGAAGAGACAATGTGAGAAGAAGGAAAAGAACTCCAAGAAGCAAGTAGAGAGCTGCAAGATAGTTGGCGGAAAGTCAAGATTCCCTTGTTTCCGGAGAAAGACGATTGTGGGTCGATAGATAGAGTTGAGGAACCAGAAATCTTGAATGCAGTAGAAGAAACAGATCCTACAAGATTTGATTGGGAAGAAGATAGGAACTGAAAAAGAAAATGGAGGTTGAAAAAGATTGTGAAAAATCAAAGCCAGGGTCGTGTTCGAATGAGGGGAAGACAGAGGAAGTGAGGAAACAAGAAACGAAAATAGGGGAGGTTGCCGGAAACCTTCCACAAACAGAGCTGTTGCAGAACCCAGGGAACCACGAGATTGTGGTAGGAACCCCGCACAAGAATGGCCAAGTTTGGGAGCCAAATTCGGAGTGGCACTTCCTTAGAGGGTTGCGGCTTGTTGCTCCGCAAGAGGGGAGGGCAACACGAGGGAGAAAAATAACCTGCAAGGTTTGGCGATGATGGAGAAGCAGAAGGGAGAGAAGCTTGCAATAACCATGGAGCTATGGGTTTCGAGATGTCTGATCGATCCATTACCCCCACCGGAGCCACCAGATACAGATTCCTGGACTGCGGCTGGTGGGTCACTCGAGGCTGATTTGCTCCTTTGCCGACGCACCTGAAGGGGCATGGAAGATGATACAGATTGCCATGGGGAGGGACCATCGGGAAAAGGAGGGAGGCTAGGGCGGACCAAAAGCCACAAAACCCAGACCTTGAGGGGATGCATTATGGTCTGGGCCTAGCCATTGAAGTCCCTCTGCAAGGATGCTTCACGAACAAGAGGGGGCTGGAGTAAGATGGAGGGGCAGAAACGGGATATTGGAATTATTTTGCAACCCTAGCGGGTCAGGCCCAAAGTAATAAGGAAAAGGGATGGGCTGCTGAAGTTAAGAGGCTGGAATTTCTTAGTGGGCAGAAAAGTGGTTTTCACTCAGAAATTAAAAAACATGATTTTTCATACTTAGTGGGCCAAGCCCAGCTTAGTGAGGACAATTAAGAAGGCTTAGGGCTGAAAAATGGGAATTATTTTCCAGACCTAATGGGCCAAATTAAGAAGATATCAGCTACAAAGATTGGGCTACAACCCAATTTGAAATCTGGAACAGGGAAAGTAGGTTCTCAAATACCCAAGTCTATATCTATACCTGATTTTAATGGCAGAAATGCTGAGGAAGAGCAACGTGGGGAGGAGTTCCTTCATTGTACAGGCCAGAGATATTGTTTGTTCCTCCAACGGTGTTCGACATCCGTTCTCTTATCCAGAGCTGAAGCTTCCAATCTTCTTTTTGCCAGCAGCTTTGAAGTCTGTAGTGATTTTATATGAAGGTTCAGGACACCCACATGCAAGGCAGATTTTATTGGGCAAAATTGGACACCAAAATGGAGTTGAGAATGTTCTTGAGTGAGGAGGCCGTGCTATTTCTATGGGGATTACATACAGGACTGGTTATACAGGGATTACACTCAGTTGCAGGCTTGACAAAGGCTCTGTTTATAGCCTTGCAGAGCATATCAAAACACAATACTTAGCACCAGAATTATATGATTCGAATATGGAACTTGACTGATATTGCACAGAATCTTTAGGAGCACTTAATGGTGCTGTTGCTTCCTACCTTTGGATCAACTGTTCGGTGTCACAATGGAATTGGGCACACTAGGGATGATGCAAGACCTGCTTCGATCAGTGGTGCAAAGGAAGTTTCCAGGGAATTGGGGACCATGCATCAAGTTTCAAACAATGGACCGTGGTGGGAGTTTCTCCAACTACTACAGTTTTCTTACTTGTACCTTCACCTTGAGGACAAGGTGAAAGTTTGGGGGGAGTATTGATAGACACCTTTAGGTGAAAGGGTGTATGTTAGGAAGAATAGAAGAGAGTAGTGTTTTAATTTGTAATAGTTGACTGGGTCAAACTTAGTATTACAGGTATTAATCGGTTTTAGTTTTTTGGGAGAGGGTACTTGTATATAAGGAACAGGTTAGCCAAGAGAGAAGGGGAGGAAAGAATTTGTAAAGGACTAGAAGTGAGAGAGCCCAAGACCTCTCGAATGCCCTGGAGTCCATTGTTTGTTTTCTCTTGAAGAAAATTACTCTTAGCCCATCTGTTCTGCAGTCCCATTGACAGCAGTATAGAGTGGAGGAATAAAATTGTCTGTTTTCTTTGTGATAATCTGAACCAGTGCTATCAGATTAATACCCCATTTGAGCAGAAGAAACAATGTGACTCCAAGCAACTAACTGCACACACGGCAGGGTGGTGGGAGGAAAGAAACAGAATCTGTTAGGGGCAAGGATAAGAAGGAAAGGCAGCGAGAGAGAGAGGGCAAGCAAGAATTGAGTGGAAAGGTCAGGAAGGAGCAGCAGACCCCTCGAAATGTCTGCATCCCCATTTTCTGTTTCTGTTCTTTCTTTGCCCTTTTTCTTTGTTCTGTTGAGTAAGAGTACTGGTATTACAATGATGGGTAATGGCAGATTCTCCAATTCTTGGTATTACAGTGATGGGTAAAGGTCACAGAACTGTGTATGAGGACTTCAACTGGTTTGACAGCAGCCATATGGTTGCTAATTATTATGGGCTTTTGAGGAAAATACTAGATTTTACTAGTGAGGGTGTTCGAGATCTATTTCTTTTCTGTGTTTCAATTCAACATGATACTTCCTTGTATGAAGATGACAGTCTATCGCTATCTTGCATAGCTGATGTAAATTTCTCTACATATTCAGCTGTTATGAAAAAGGAATTGATCTGCAAGACTGACACAAGGTTTGACATCTGGGGAACTGAAGGCTACAGTTTGCAAGTTGGAGGAAAGAACAGAAGATTGCCTGGTTATCCTGGCATTGATTTGGAAAGTGGTTTCAACTCAACCTTTGATGCTTCTATCGTTAGGCACCCCAAGTTAACTGTGAGAAATAAGGGTGACTCTCTGGGGAACAGATACTTGGGTCTGTTCTATGGGGATGAGCATGATGCATCTATGATGGTTGGTGGTCACTGGGTTGCCCCTGCGGTTAAGACCACAGTTGCCATGACTTCCGTAATTGCAGGGCTGTTTCTCATTATGGGAATTGGAGAAAGTCAATGGGGCCCAGGTGGAAGTTCTTATGCTTCAAGCATAACTTGGTCATTATGCTTTCACTTGTTACAGTACCCTGACCTGAGCCCTCACCTCGAGGAAAAGTTGAATTTTTTATGGGGAGGGGGGGAGTATTATTAGCACTCCTACTATCACCAAGGTGGACTACAGAAAGAAAGGGGGTGGGGAGAAGAAGAATGGGATTAACGCCTCACGTGAGCAGAAAAAACAATGTGACTCCAAGCAACTACCTTCACACGTGGCAGGGTGGTGGGAGGAAAGAAACAGACTCTGTTAATGGCAAGCAGTATAAGAAGGGAAGGCAGGGAGAGAGAGAGGGAAAGCAAGAATTGAGAGGAGAGGTTGGGAAGGAGGCAGCAGACCCCTCGAAGTGTCTGCATCCCCATTTTCTATTTATGTTCTTTCTTTGTCCTTTTTCTTTGTTCTGTTGAGTAAGAGTGCTGTAAATCCACCTCTGCTGCTACTGATATCAGCTTCATATCAGTGCAGAGAGTGATTTCTATGTGTTAATTCAATAAAATCCTGCTCTGACTTGGAGTTTCTATCACATTTATTGGTTATTATTGTTTTTATTTTTGTAACTGCTAGTGGTCCAGAATTGCTTGTAATGCGAGCATCCTTTTAGTAGGTTGGTATTGTCAAAGACATACGGGAGTCTATGCTTGAAGAAGTTGACTTTTACAAGGAGGCTGCAAATATTGAGGCTTTTAGGAGATATTTAGAAGCCATGAGACTCACAGGAGAAGCAACAGCTCCGAAAGTGTATCAATACTGCAGTACTCGACGTGTTTTGACTATGCAGAGACTGTATGGAGTTCCTCTTACTGACCTAGACTCCATAAGTTCACTTGTTTCTAATCCAGAAACTAGCCTTATAACTGCTCTCAATGTGTGGTATGACTCCAAAAATTCTACTTGTAATTAATGTTCCTGTGCCTTCCCTTTATTTATCTCAAAACATGTACTGTTCTCTCTTTACATGAATTGTATATCAAGGTCTAAAATGTTGCTGCAGGTTTGGAAGTTTGCTTGCATGTGAGTCTTTTCATGCAGATGTACATGCAGGAAATCTGTGGCTTCTACGCGATGGCCGTATTGGATTTCTTGACTTTGGTATGCTTTATCTTCCATGTGCATTTTTTACAGATGGTTTTACTTAAGCTGTAACTTTTTTGAGTATGTTTGTCATCTATTAACCTTCTAAATCTGTCAAAATGGTTTATACATTTTATTTGAAATTTAAGCATTTCTACATATTTTTATCAATTCAGTGTTCAGCTTTCATCGCTAGCAATTTATCATTAGTTTCCTGTGTTTTAGTTTTGCTAACTTGAGTTCTCCTCAAACATGGTCCACATGATCATTCTACTGATCAAACACTAACTTCTAAAGAGCTCATTAAAAAACTAAGGGACCCTACCTTAGAAAAAATGATGCAAAAGTAACCATGAAATTACCATCTGTGGTAAACTCTTTGAAATTCTACCAGAGATAATTCCAACTTGAATTTCCTCATGTCAACCAATTTGATTCAATGTGCCCTTGCAAGAAATATCAGTGAGTAAATCGGTAAACTATAATATTTCATAATATTTTATCATGTAGTAAACAAAACATTAAGTAATATCCATCACATGCAATGCAAATAGTTAATAGATAAAAGCACATATACTTACTCCTATACCATCATTTAATTGTTTTCATTCTATCCCAGCCTACATTAACTGTTAAGAAAATTGATGCATACCTTTATGTGTTTATAAATAGTTCCTTATTGGGGAAAAGAAACTTTCAGCAATTCTTCAGACAATCAAGATATATTTTTGCGGTGCTTATGGCAGGGCATCATGCTGCAAACTTTAATCACTGTTGCTTTGCTTGGATATTTTACAAACTTGCCATTTTTTGCTCTTCTATACAACTAAAAGTCTTATAGTATTCTGTTGTATGTTTGATTTTGTGTGCAATAAGTTTCAATTGACAGGAATTGTTGGACGTATATCACCCAAAACATGGGCTGCTATGGAAGTATTCTTGGGATCAATTGCCATTGAAGATTATGACTCAATGGCATCTGCTTTAATTGAAATGGGTGCTACAAACAAGGATGTTAATGCTAAGGCCTTTGCCATAGATTTGGAAAAAGTGTTCTCATCAATTAAGGCAAGCACTGTAACTCACTTATACTTTTGCTTTGGTGTTTAAGTGTGTTAGGGAATATATGTAAGGATATTATATGTTGTTATATGTTATTAGGCTGGGCTTATCTCTCTGGCCTTAATCCTTATTTGTTTATATAAATATAGAGACAGGGGGACTGAGTATGTTATGTTAGTCACTCCTATTTTCACAATTTCTTCTTCCTCTCTAACATGGTATCTAGGGCAGGTTAGAGATCCTTAGAAACCCTAGCTTCCTCTGCCCAAAAAAAAAAAAAGGAAAAAAAATTCAAAAAAAAAATCACCAGTCTTGCTCAGAATCAGCCGATCTACACATCCCTAGGGTCCAAAAATTTTTTCATCACCTGCTGAGCACAATTTTGTGCGTTTTTAGGCATTTTGGGCATGAGTTTTCACGCTTGATGCATTGAGGCACTGCTTAGGCAGTTTTCCAGCGACCAGGGGTGTCGCCGCCATTCAGAGACATGCGACCAGGGGTGTCGCCGGAGTGGGAGCTGGAGTTGTCCCACTTTGTTGTGGTTTTGGCCGGCCAGAGCATGTTTTAGGGCTGTTTGTGGTGTTTTTTGTTGAGCCCAGCGAATTTCTTGTAGTCCGTGAGTTGGATTGCCGTGAAGGAGGTGTATTTTGGTGTTTTGCAGCGTATTTGACTGTGTTTTGGCGGGTTTAGTTACTTTTCTTTGTTGTTTCTGGAGGTTTGGGGGTGACAACATTTGTTTGGTCTGGGGCTTTGACTTTACTTTTAGATGGCGGATGATCATTCTCAATCGGGTTGTAGTAGTTCTAATGAATCTGAGATCTCTATGAAGCCCACGATTATGCCTGAGGTGATTTCTGCTTCGGTTTAGATTACCAATGACAAGTTTGATTGGAAACATTATGCTGAGTAGCATAAGACTATCAACATGTTCCTTACTAGAATTGAGAAAGAGGATCATCTGACAGATGACCCTCCAAAGTCTCGGGCTATACGGGACAAATGATTGCGGGAAGATAACCAATTGTTTGGTATGATTAATAAAACTCTCAACACTTCTATCAAGCATGTCGTTTCTCATTGCAATACTATGAAGGAGTTGTGGGAGTATATGTAGTTTATTTATTTTGGGAAAGCTAATTTGTCTCGTATTTATGAGGTGACACAGGAGTTTCATCGCCCGGCACAAAAGGAAAATTCTCTCCAGGCTTACTTCACTGAATTTAAGCGTACATATGAAGAGTTGAATGTCCTTCGTCCAATCTCTAATGATGTTAAATAGATGCGTCTACAACGGGAACAGTTAGTAGTTGTTAGTATTTTGTTTCGCTTGCGTCCTAAGTTTAGTGCTGCTTGTTATCAAATTCTGATTAGTTTTGAGCATGTGACACTTGCTGATGTCTATTGCCGTCTTTTACGGCATCATCATGAGTTGCCATGTGAACCTTCTTCTGAAGCCTTAGTTGCTTTGGTTGGTAGAGGGGGTGGTAGAGCAGGTAGAGGTGGTGGACATAGTGGTAGAGGCAGATTTGGTGGGCGTACTGGTGGTAGTGATGGTGGTCGTGATGTCTGTCGTGATAATATAGCATATATTTGCTCTTTTTGTGGTGAGGAAGGCCATATTAAGAAAAATTATTAGAAGTTGAATGGGAAACTTACCTAATCTCAAGGCCAGCGTTATGCTCATGCAGCCACCCAAGAGGGTCTACTACCTTCACCCATCTCTGCTCCTCTAACACAGAGTTTCAACACTATCACCTTATCTGATGCTGATTTTGATGCTTATACTCGATTCCAGGCCTCATAGGATATTGGCACTTCCTCTACTGCTACCCTTGTTCAGTTAGGTAATCCCACTGCTTGTCTCACTTCTTCCTCTCGCAACTGGGCCATTGATTTAGGTGCAACAAACCACATGATTGGTAACACAGGTATCCTTTCTTTATCTTAGTCTTCCTCTCTATTACCTAGTGTCACTCTTGCTTATGGTTCTTCTGCTCCCGTCATGAGAAGTGGCACTGCCTATGCTTCACCTTCTCGTCCTTTGAATTCTGTTTTATATTTACCCCACTTTCCTTTTAATCTTTTGTTCATTAGTAAAATTACAAATTCTATGAATTGTAGTGTTCATTTCTTTCCTAAATATTGCCTATTTCAGAATCTTGGGACGAAGGTGATTGACAGGGGTTGTGAATTTAATGGATTATATGTTCTGGAGTACAGTGCAAGAGCCATAATCGATTGCTTGTTCCACTTTCATGTCCACGTTTCAGCTTCATTGTCGTCTTGGCCATCTGCCTTTGAAGACTTTGAAGAAATTGTGTCCTACTTTAGAGTCCTTGTTTGTTTTGAATTGTGAGTTGTGTCAATTTGTCAAACACCATTGAGGAAATTATCCTCCTAGAGTCAATAAACGGGTTGCGTCCCTCTTCGTTCTTGTTTATTCTGATATTTAGGGGCCTTGTGCCATTGAATCTAAGTCTGGTTTTTATTGCTTTGTTACTTTTGTTGACGATTACTCTCATGTTATATGGCTTTATTTTATGAGAAATTGTTATGAATTATTTCCTATATTTTGTGCCTTTTTGTGCTGAAGTTTGAACCCAATTTAATGTTACTATATGCACTCTTAGAAGTAATAATGCTAAAGAATATCTTTCTACTTCTTTTAAGTCCTTTATGACAGACCATGGCATTATTCATGAGACGTCTTGTGCTGTTACCCCACAACAAAATGGTATAGCTGAAAGAAAGAACCAACACTTACTTGAAGTTGCTCGTGCACTTTTGTTTCAAATGAAAGTTTCTAAACCCTTTTTGGACTAACGCTATTTTCTACGGCTTGTTACTTAATTAATCGTCTCCCTTTCTTCTATCGTAGATGGTCAAATTCCTTGTTCTCTTCTCTTTCCCTCTTAGTCTTTATTTGCTCTTCCTTCCTAGAATTTTCAGTTGCACTTGTTTTGTCCAAGATATCCGTCCTCAGGTCTCTAAGTTGGATCCTCGTTCTCTTAAGTGTATCTTTCCTTGGCTACTCTCGTAATAAAAAAAGGGTATAGATATTATTCTCCTGATCTGCGTCGTTATCTTGTCTCTGTAGATGTAACCTTCTTTGAGACCACTCCTTTCTTTTCAGAGTCATCTCCCTCCTTCTCCTGTTAGTGATGACAATGACTTCTTGGTGTATCACTTTCTTATCTCTTTTTTTACTTCTACAGGTTCTACTATTCCTGTGTCTTCTTGGCCTTGTCCCTTTCTTGTTTCCTCCTTCTCCCACCATTACGTTTAGAGGAACCAACAATTTGTTGTGACTAGTGTACTGCCCTAGAGCCTCCAGATTCATTGCCTTCTACCACTCCTTCTGACTCTTTGGATCCTGCTCCTTCTGAGTCTAACATTGATCTCCCGATTGCTCTTTGGCAAGGTAAGCGTAGTTGCACCTATCCTATTTCTTCTTTTGTTTCTTATGCTGATTTATCTAGCTCTACTAAGTCTTTTGTAGCTTCTCTTGATACCCTCACTATTTCTACCACTGTTGCTGAGGCCCTGTCTCACGAGAGGTGGCGTATGGCTATGTTGGATGAGATGCATGCCCTTGAACATAATTAAACTTGGGATTTGGTTTCTCTACCTGCTGGTAAACAGGCGATTGGTTGTAAATGGATTTATACCATAAAGGTTAACACTGATGGTTCTGTGGCCCTATTAAAAGTCCGTCTGGTTGCTAAGGGCTATGCTTAGGTTTATGGTATTGTTTATTCAGACACCTTTTCTCCAATTGCAAAACTTGCTTCTGTTTGTTTATTTATTTCTTTCAGCTAGTCATCACTGGCATCTGCATCAATTGAATGTCAAGAATGCTTTTCTTCATGGAGATTTACGAGAAGAGGTGTATATGGAGCAACCACTTGGGTTTGTTGCTCAGAGGGAGAGTGGTAAGGTGTGCAGATTGAAGAAGTCATTGTATGGTCTTAAACAAGCCCCAAGGGCTTGGTTTGGGAGGTTTAGTCAAGCTGTTTTATAGTTTGGGCTTCAAAGAAGTCATTTTGATCACCTCAATTTTCTTCCAACATTCTCAAGGTAGATGTATTTTTCTTGTGGTCCATGTGGATGACATTATTATTGCTGGGATTGATGAGGTTGGGATTGGAAAACTCAAGAATTTTCTTCGAACACAAGTTCAGACCAAGGATTTGGGTACATTAAAGTATTTCTTGAGTATTGAAGTGATGAGAAGTAAGAAAGGAATTTTTTTGACTCAGAGGAAGTATGTTCTTGATTTGGTCAAAGAAACAGGTCTGCTCGGAGCTAAACCTATAGAAACTCCTATGATTCCTAATGTCAAACTCTTAGCGGATGGTGGAGATGTTCTTTCAAATCTTGAACGGTACAGAAAACTGGTGGGGAAGCTTAATTATCTCCCAGTCACTCGTCCTGATATTGCTTTTTCTATCAGTGTGGTAAGTTAGTTTATGTCTTCTTCCCGATCTACTAATTGGGAGGCTATTCTTCATATAATGAGATATTTGAAAGGGGCTCCAGGTCGTGATGTTTGGTATAGAGATCATGGACATACTATAGTGAAAGGTTTTTCTGATGCTGACTGAGCTAGATCTCCTATAGATAGAGGATCCACTTCTGGTTACTATGTTCTTGTTGGAGGCAATTTGGTTTCTTGGAAAAGCAAGACGCAAAGTGTTGTCACTAGATCCAATGTTGAATCAGAATATCGTGCTATGGCCCAAGTTACATTATATGTCATCTTCTTGATGAAATTGGATTTAAGAGTGCAATGCCTATGAAACTGTGGTGTGACAATCAAGCTACCATTCACATTGCCTCTAATCCTGTTTTTCATGAAAGAACAAAGCATATTGAGGTTGATTGTCATTTTGCGCGTGAAAAGATTCAAGAGGGGTTAGTTGTCATTGGACATGTGTAGACTGGAGAACCACTTGTGGACATCTTTACTAAGGCTTTAAATTAGAATAGAATAGATTATATCTGTAACGAGCTGAGAATGATTGACATCTATGCTCCAGCTTGAGGGGGAGTGTTAGGGAATATATGTTAGGATATTATATGTTGTTATATGTAACTAGGCTGAGCTTATCTCTCTGGCCTTGATTCTTATTTGTTTATATAAATATAGAGACAGGGAGACTGATTATGTTATGTTAGTCATTCCTATTTTCACAATTTCTTCTTCATGTCTAATAGAGTGCATAGGTGAATGTGTTTGTGCTGTGCTAATATGGAGAACACATTAGTTTCGTACTATGGTGACACCCAAACTACTAGGGAATGTGTTTTTTAATCTTGATCATTCAGGTAAGATTCAATAATTAGGATTTTCTCTGCTCACTCTTACAATATAGACTAGTGCTCCCACTTAATGCATCCCTTATGGATTCGGACCCTCATGTGAATTTCTCACATGACAGGGTCACGTGGAGAGACATAGATGCAAAGACGTTGCATGGGATTAAATTTGTAGGGCCTTGTGCATGGTCTTTGTATCTCTCTCTTCATTCAACATGGTCATGAGAAAAACTTATATAAGATGATCCAAATCCATCCCCCCCCCCCCCCACACACACACACACACACAATATATATGTATATATAGATACATATATACACACGTATGGGGCTTGCTAACCTCCTCCCCCTTTCTTTCCCTTTGGTGGAGGTTAGTAACTTCTATCTTTTCATTTGGACAAAAATATCATATTTCTTTATTTAAAATAACTAAAAAGCTCATTGGTATTTAAGACATTTTATTAAGGTAAAATTCTCTAACATCTAAATTAATTAATTAACCTCCTCTTTCTTTTTTATACAATGAATCTCTCATTCCTTTTTCCCTCAACTATTTATTGTTCATCCTTTTTGTCCTCAACTCATTAATTTCTTTATATCTCCCTTCATCTTTTTTCTCTATTCATTATTTCTGCACCCATTTCTCTCTCTTTCCTCTCTCTAGTTTTATATTCCATTTGGGGTTTTCTCTCTCTCTGCACTCTCTCCTTCCTTGATCTGCAACACATGTAGTCTGCATTGCTCCCTTCTTCACCATCCTCAACATGGACAATAGGTATGTTTTTTCCTTGTTCGTTTTTCTGCGTAATGTTGTATCTTTCAATTTTTCGTTGAGAGAGGAAGAGTTAGAACTGATTGAGTTACATTACAAAAGTTCCCATAGGGTCAAGGTTTTTTTTTTTTGGGTAATAGGGTCAAATTGATTAAAAAGTAGATAAATTAGGATTTTTTGACTGAAGGAAAAGGTGGAGGTTAGCAACCTACACTAAAGGAGAAGGAAGGGGGAGGAGGTTAGCAATCCGCTATATATACAGGGTAAATTACACTCTCACCTCTTCAAACTTGTCATATGACGCTCAATCCCAAAGTTTGAGAAAACAAAGAATAGAATTATACTTCACCCCGTTTGACTACTTTACTAACTTTCAAACTAACTTTTTTAATTTAAGCTTCGGTTTCACTCTCTTTTCTTATCTTCCCTACAATGCTTTGGTTCCATTTTCTTCTTCTCTGGTTGCACTATGCTGGAATGGACCTTAGCTTTTGGCATTGGGTCCGCCTTCCTTGCTTTCAAGATTGGGCTTTCTGGAACTTGATGGAAAATATGAGAAAAGAGGAAGACCGTGGATTGAAAGAGATTAGGGGCTTGATTGTTCATCAAACAATCTGATGTGTTCCATGTGTTAGATTGGTTTTTTATTAAATATATATACTGAATTAATGAGATAGGTGAAAAAAAAAAAATTTCAAAATTGCTAACTGATTCCCTAACCATAGTTAAAACTTAAAATGTATATTCTGATGGAATATGTTTGGTTGACTGTTAATCAACACTTAGCAAAGGGTTGGAGTGTTATCTTTTTGCAACTTTGGGGTTGAGTGTTATATTGACAAACTTCAGGGGGATAGAGTGTAATTTACTCGTATATATGTATATTCTGACTGGAGAAGGCCCATGTATCATTTATGCCATGAAATCTAAGATGGTGTGCCCATATGCAAACTTACTTATGCATACAAGTCAATTTATTGGAGAAGTGTTTGTAAACAATGTTAAATGTTTGGTTAAAAAAATAAGATCTCTCATTTATTGGGTGGTCTATATTCATGCCTCTTTTTAATACTGGGTTCAAGTTGGGTTAATATAATAGGGTCCTTTTATATTAGTTATTTAGTAGGCAATCAATGGGAGTTGGTTCACTTGGTCGACCTTTCGCTCATGAAACCTGCATGTCTTGGGTTCGAATCCAGGATTTGTAATCCCACTGTATATTCTCGTTGAGATTGATAGTTTGCCCTGGCCTTGGAATGGGGAGAGTCTCCCATCATATTAAACTTTTTTAAATCAAAAAGTTATTTAGTAGGCATAAAATGTCATCTAGTAAAAGTATTTTTCTGTGTTGTGGACAAGTATTTCCATCAGAGTAATTGATTTTTCAAAATTATGCATATAAGTTAGCCCAAACCCAGTTAAGTGTTATTACTTACATTTTGCATTTGTGCCCACTTTATGTAAGTGCAGGAGTTGGATACTGAAGTAGTTATAGCAACTACGAGTGGGACAACCACCAATGCGACTGCTGTCTCTGCTAATATAGTTGTTGATGAGAGGCAGATGAATGCACTCTTTCTTGATGTGGTAAGCTATTTAGTATGAACTAAATGAACTATCAAGACAGCTTGTAAGCCAATAAAAAAGGTCCAAAGTATCATTGTTAACTACTTTTATTTGAATTAATAGACATATGACGGAGTGTTTGCTACTTACTAAGCAACATAATGGTATGCAGCTTTGCTGTTTTGACAAATCATCTTGTTGCTTTAAAATTGCTATCAGTTTATTAATCTGTAGGTTTGCACGTCTGCAACATCTTTTAATACAGCATATGTATGGCAATAGGGTATATTTGAATTGATCAGCAAGAGTCTTTTCTTCAGCAAACAATAATATTTTAATATTATTTTGGATAAACATGAGAAATTGTGAGATTAATCTATGATAAACAACATTGCAGCATTCTGTAGCTGTAAACGAGTTGTACATGGACATGAGAAACATCCTGTATCCATTTATACAGTGATCCTCTTTAACTGGGAATTTCTTGTGAAGGTGTCTGTTTGATGAACGCCATTGACTAATACTGCACTGTTTATGTTTTCTGTGCTCCACAGTTACGGGTTAGTGAATCATATGGATTGAAGTTTCCTCGAGAATTTGCACTTCTCTTGAAGCAGCTCTTGTATTTTGACCGGTACACCCGGTTGTTGGCTCGCAATTTGAACATGCTTCAGGATCAGAGGATTGACATTGCCTCCAAAAGAAGAAGCAGGTATTGAGAACAGTTTCAAATGAGTCATTATTCGAAGTCTAGATGTACCCAATCTTAGTTCAAAAGCTTTTATCTGTATTATTACTTTTGCATATAAGTAAAGTAATCCATAGTTGGGAGTTCACTTTCTGATAGGAACATTGGAAAAATATAGGAAATTTAACACTGGCTTGACTCTTGCACCTTGGACGACACCAACTTGGAATTCCTTCTTGCAAAAGTTGAGTTAATAAAAAATGGAAAATTGATATTAGAAATTTTTCATATCAAGCATCTGTGGTTTCTTTTGGGATTTGGAGACTGCTTAAAAAGATCAACGAAGTTTTCTCGCAATGCCTTGCAATCATGCTTTACCAATCCTTGACTTACATGAGTTCCATTTTACTGCCCCATGACCAACATGTTCCATATGGGTGTTTTCTGCTACATTCAGCATCTTTTTTTTGCACTCTTTTTTCTATGTTAAAACTCTTGTTGACATGGTTCCAGTTGGTGCCTTATATTGGGAATTGGACCATTTGAAAGATGGGATCGAGATTCTCTCACTTAAGAGTACAGTGGGTTGATAATCATTCATTAAAAAGAATGGTTTAGATCTTTTTTTCATAAAAAACAGGTATATGGATATCAAACCATGAATTTGTTAGATCTCACTTCTATAAAATGCATTTTGTATTTTAGAGGATTCAAATCTTTAGAGTATGTTTGTAACTACAAATTTTAAGATTTGATTTGATTATAAATGAAATCTTTTGTTTGAAAGTATAAAATAGGAACTGATTTAATTTTGTAATAGTTTTTTAGTATGAAAATGATTTCTAAATTAAATTAAACCACTTTAACTTAAATTAAATTAAATCAAATTTATTTTTTAACAATTCCAAACATAGTGTTAATGATGATACTGAGCAAAGTTATTCCTCATGGTTTGTCACATTTTAGCAAGGCGGCCATGTTGTCGTGACAAATGTTGCAGTTAGATGAGTAGAAACTTGATGTGTACACTTCTGATGCTACCCTTGAACAAAAATTCCTTCCTTGTGTAGAACGAGGATCTTACCGCGAAACAAATGATTAGTAGTGGAGTCAGATTTGGAAGTGAACACTCAATCTATCTCAGTTCTATAATTGGCCGCAAGTCAAATGCAAAGCATGCAGTTCCATTGAAATTCTATCAAAGAGTAATCCGGGATATATATATGTATCAGATATCGTATTGAATACTCATCAACACCATTCAATATTATTAGCTTGCAATTTATATATCTTTCATATTTTTATTTTTGAAGTTTTGTGCTAATACATGTGAGATTTTATAAGATTTTGATAAATGTTAGCCTTCTATTGTATTTACAATTATTGTTATAGAAATTAAAAGCCTTTTTGTCTACTTTTCCCTCTCACGGAATTTTTCAACTATTATTTTTTTATTTATAATGCCTTATGATAGTTATATATATATATATATATTATATTTAAGTTTTAGAAATGATATACATAATTTTTTATACATATGTTATGTTATATTCTACCGTATCCGTATCTTAATTTTTTTAAAAATAATGTATCTTCTTGTCGTACTAGTATTGTATCTCATACCCCTATTCATATACATGCATCAAAGGTTTATATCTACACTTGTATCTTAGAAAGGAAGATTTTTTATGTAGATACTAACTACTACATCATTTTTTTATATTTCATTCAATAATTGACACATGATATGTGTTCACATTTTTAAATTATTATTAATATTATACATATTCTATCACTGTGATATAAATGGGTACATGGAACTAAGCTATATAATTTGTGTGATATTAATGATAATTTAAAAATGTATGCTTTTTATTTATGCGTATTAATTTTTGAACAAAGAATATAAGAATGACGAGGGAAACAATGTATGTTTAAGAATTCTTCGAATATTGTCTTCTTTTAGTTTTCGAGCATGGATTGTGAATGCAGGGACATTTCTTTCTGAGTGCGGTTTGTGTTAGGAAATTATTTGAATTCCATGCGGTAGGGGTATAGTTAGAGAGAGAAAAAAAGAGAGAGCATGTGGGACCTATTTGTGGGTCTCACATTTTCTTTCTTTCTCTGTCTAATCGCACCTTGCAATATGGGAATCGCCGTTTTGTTGGTGGCTAGAGAATTTTATTTGGGTCTTACTTCAAGAAGCAAGAGAAAATAAATGGCTTTCTGATTGTATCTGGTTATCTATTATTTATTCTTGTCAAACTAAATAACTATTCAATTGGGCTAATATAAGATTTAAAACTAATAGAAGGGCAAAAATGGAGAGTAGCAGCGCTTAATTGGCTAGCACTGTAATTTTGTTTGATTTATATTTTATATAAGCAAACCACATGTCCAAAAACCATACATGCAAGGTTCTATTGAAAACGAAATATAAGCAGTATGTTTGGATAAATAATTTGCTAACACTGACGATAACAGAAGAACTATAGTGAAATTATTACTGCACCTTTTTTTTTCTCTGGAAAATTATTATTGCATATGATTTGCATTTTACATCACTATTTACATCATGATTTCTGCAAAAACATTATGTGTATATAGTGGTAGTGGGTCCTCTATGCAAGGATATGCAGGAGTTGAGGTGCTGTAAAAATGATATGAATAAAATATTGTACAAAAATCAACATTTTATAGTGTTAACTATTAAGCAACTATTTTAAAGAGTTAATAGACGATATAAATATGTCAAGTTTTACATAAATGTGGTGATAGTATAAACATTTCTATACACTCACTGTTCATAAAAAAACTCTGAATTTTAAGAAATTAAAATTTTAAGATACACACAGCAACCACTTTTATGTAAAGCGAAATCATATTTTTACAACAATTAAATTTACGAGCATGACACTTACATAGCACCTGCTGCCAAACTGGTATACACCCATACATGATGAGATTGAATAACGGAGCTAAATTGCTGCTAATACACATTGGTAGAGCAACAAGTCTTTCTGATGCCCTTGTTCAAGATACTGAACAGCTAGAAGGAGATAATAAAACAAAATCACAAAATCACATAAGCATAGTTTCAATCGCAATTACAGCCACAATATTGCTGTTGCGAGAGTTATTGCAACCGTAACGCGACTGCAATTGCAGTTGCATCAACTGCATTTTTTCGTAATTGTTCGTAATTTCTACAATCATAGTGTAATCGCATCCGCACCTGCAACTGTAACTTCAATTTAAAACCATGCACATAAGTCATCGTGGATATGCTTCATCACTACATCTGAACTTCTGATAAGGAACTCTCCCACTCTTAATTTTCCCAGCTTCCCTTTAAATTCACCAAACATAGAAAGAATAAACAGAAATTGTCATCTGACCCAATGGGTGACATTTTAGTTCTGTTGAGAATTATGACTCATAATTTCCTCCTTTGAGTAACAGCTCTCTACCTTCAACAGATGGCTGAATCCCTCTTATCACTTGACTTGGTGAACAATAACCCATCAGTTGATGAAGTGGCGACCTTTTTGGTGGTGACCGTGCCTCCATTTCTGATGACAAATTATCAGACCCAGACACATTGGAGGAAGGCCCAGCTGATTCATCTGTTTCCACTGGAGTCTTACTTGCACTAGAACCTTTTGAAGCAATCTTCTCCTTCTCTGATATAGGCTCAAAGGTACCAAGAGGGACACTTGGGTTATCATATTCACTGCCATGCAAGGGATGAAATGGTTTCAGAGAAACCTGATCTCCTTCTGAGGAGTAGCTTTTACAGACAGAAAGGCCATAATCATCAGAATATGAAATCTGATCTGCATGTGAAGAATGGAAGTAGTTGGCATGAGATGCTGAATGTAGATTGCTGCCATTAATCGCCTCGTTTTGGTCATTAAGGTCACTTGATGATGGGGGGCCTATAGCATTTGGTGCATAAGAAACTATATGACTTCTGTTCTGCAGCGAAAATTTGAGTACCTCTGAACATGCACCACATTTTAGCTCATGAAATACCCTTTTAAAAAGGAGAAAATCTGCAGGCAGCTGCAGCAACTTTAAGCAATTATGACAAGTGACAAAAGGTGCTCCACCTGCTACTGGCCGGTAATGTCGCTTAGTCAAGCTCTGTTTAGAGGCCATGAACCATTTCGGACTCGAAGGATAAGAGCAGTGACAAGAGTAACAACTGCGACCTGGATTGGACCTACACAACTCTTCATGCTGGAGAAGAACATGCGGAGGCAACTCTGCTGAGCATTGCCACTCTTGGGGAGCACAGCAATGTAAACAAGAATGATCAACATGGTGTGTACTGCTTGTTGCCTCAGCTAAATAAGGTATCCGCGAAAATTTATGCCTTTGGAGCCAGTTGATTCTATGACTACATCTTCCATTACACCTAGGGTAATCCAGACCGTGAAAAAATCTTCCTTCATAAAAATCATGGCTGTGGTATGCAGAAATATGCTTTCTCTCATAAGAGACACCCATGGGTAGTCTTCCATTTGTTTCCCCATTTACATAGCTAGTTCTGTTCAGTTGATCCTGCAATTTATAAATCATTTTCAAGAGTTTCATCTTCTCCTGGTCAGGGTCCTCACAGGAGTCAGGTGAAAGAAAGCTTGAGCTGCAGTAGAGCTCATCATGTGTTTGATTTGATGGGCTGCCACTTTCATAGCCAGATTGGGAACCACTTAGGTGGAACGGCATTTTGGATGGAAACTCATCTGTCTTTGTTCTCATCCAATGTCGATGACCATGTCTTGTAGTCTCCAGCACTTTGTTTTGATTCACTCTGCTGTCTTCCACGACATGATGCGTTCCATTGGGCAAATATGATGGGTGTTGTGTTTCAAGATCTCCATATAACATGCTACTAACAAGGCTTTTTTCCTTTCTGAGCCTTCCCTCAGAAACACCATTAGCAACAGTGCAAGTGTTCTCAAATGAATCTAAATATGGGCCAGGGAACCGCTCATCCACTCCATCATAAGAAGAGATGCTGCTATCATGAGAGCTTCTAGTGGTTGGGGATTTAGACAATTCTCCAAGAGTACCACTAAGCTCCGAACTGGGATTAATTACTTCTGTGGTATCAAATGCATCCACAGACCTGACACAGTCAAAGCTATGGTGAATATTTTTCTGACCTTGCTTCTGTTCTTGATTTGGAGAAGATACATGATTCCCAGATGTGCCTTCTTCAAGTTTACAAGGAGCAACTGGTGAAATGCTTCCCTTTTCAGATATGAAGTTCTCAGTACTTGACCTTTTGGCAGTAGAAGCATTTCCAGTAATGTCCGCATCAGATTGTGCAACCACTAGATCTGATTGGTCATTGTTGGGATCTTCTCCATCTGATGCACATATATTTAACGCCTCTTCTGCTCCCTTTAATAACAAGTTCCCATTATTTAATTCTTCTGCTTCTGCTGTATCGCTGCCAGTGATGTCCACTTCAGGGTTTGGACCTACTATAGCTGATTTGTCATTATTGGCATCTTCTCCATCCGGTCTAGAAATTAACTTCTCTTCTGCTCCTTCTAGGAACAAGTTTCTATTATTTAACACCTCTACTCCTTCTAAATCACTTCTAATAATGTCCTCTTCAGACTTTAACCCTACGAGAGCTGATTTCCCACTATTGGCATCATCTTCATCCATTGCACAAATTAACTCCTTTCCTGCTACTTCTAATGATACATTTCCATTACTTGGCTCTTCTGCTCCTGCTAGTTGCAAGTTTCTATCATTTGCATTTTCTACTGAATTTCCTCCCTTCAGTTCTGGTGAGGCCCCAACCTCACAGTGAGTCAGCTCATTTGAACATCCTTTGTTGGACGCTCTATGCCTTCTGATATCTGACAATTTATAGATATCCTTCTCATATTCATGTTGTTCATCTGATAAATTAAGCGGTCCATGCTGCTGTCCATTGCATTCACCATTTTCAATTTGACCCCTTCCACCATTTCCATCCAAAGAACATTCTCCGGAGGAAGAACTAGCAGCTTTTTCCCTCACCTTATTCTCCTCAGGAATAACTAGCTGCTCTCCATTGTTGTATTGTTTGTCCTTAGAAACACGATCCAATGCATTTCTAGGAGCTGCATCCTTTTCATGTTTGCTGGATTCTGAGTTCGCAGAATCACTTTTTCGTTTCTTAGCTGTATGGAGAGCAATGAAATGATTTGAGTTAAAAATTTAGAACTATAAGAGGTATATGTATAGAATCAGTATCCTCATTTGCAAAGCAGGATTTCATAAAAATTCATGCACACACAAGAGGTCCCTCGGTAGATTGGAGCAGTAGTATTTGTTTCAGAGCGGGGAATAATTTATTCTATTAAGACATTTGTATCAATCAAGCAAGGAGAATAAACCATATCAGAAAAATTAATTTGATTTGTATAACTTCACAAGAGAGTAAGATATAGAAGGTTATGGTCAACCCAAGCACATTATGTAAGAGTTCAGAAAGTGCAACAGCCATAAACTTTAGTACTCTACAGCTGAAATTTTTTTTTTCTGCATCAAGTTTCCTGAGAGAATCAAACTTGAAAAGTAAAATCATATACAATAATGAAATTTTTCACCTTGAAGAGTCGTTCCACATCCACCACACTGGTACACATCGTAATCTGGAGACACTGGAAGAAGATGCCAGCATTTAGGACATATAACTAATCGGTGTTTGGGAGCCAATTCACCAGACATCTTACTCCAAATATGCAATAATTTACGGTCCAAAGGTTGGGTTTTGGCAACAAATTTTACACAGTAAATGTCAAAGTCAAATGCCACATTCATTCAGAACATTCTGGCTGGAAAAAACCAAGCTCCGCCAAGCTTTCACTGTCTGCATCAGATAAAATAGAAGTTAGCTTGGATTCTCGTAAACAATTGCCTCATTAATTATGGAATAGTGTATGATATTCAAGCAAATGAAACTGCACTAAGAAACCGCAAGATGCAGCCAATCAACACAACTAATAGATAACAAAAGCTTTGCCTTCATATATACTAAGTTGTGACAAAGTGACTTCATGGGTCTTGAACTAACTCTGCCAACTCTAATTTTATAGAAACTAGACATCACTGCTATCAGAAGATACACCAACTACTGAATTATAGTGTTCAAACACTCAAAAAGCCATTAATAACTAGCATGCTTTTAAATCGCGGTCGTGGTTGATGTGGGCCAATGCGGTCCGCAATCACAAGCTTATGTGGCCGCAGCAGCGTGGCCGGATAAGGTGATGCAAACCGAGATTTATAACCTTGATAACTAGCAAATAGCAAGACAATTTACCATTTTTATAATATTCTAATCTTTGTAAATCAATGGCAAACAGTAACATTATGCTGTAAGACGAATTGAGTCTTTTGGTCTAAAAGCGACAAACAAGAAGAGCTGAAAATAACAGACAAGAAGAAGTTTGATTTCACATACACAAAGGCAATCATGCTTTATAGGTTGTAGGCATATATATCTCAAATACTTTAAATAATCCCACAAAGTAAGCTGAGTTTATCGTAGAATTTATGGCATATATCCATTGCCAAATTTACTGAACAAAGAGCAGCCCATTAGCCCAACCAATGATAAAATTCCATTTTCGCATAAAAATATGAACACTAGATACCATTCAAACAGAATAAAATTTGGGATCCAAGGAAATCTCTGCTTCGGGTCAATGTCGCAGAAACACCTTGAGGAAATGAGACCCATTAAGTGAAAAAAGCTAGAAAATAATATTTGATATGTGTAAGACATATGCATACCAACAAAGGAAAAAGAAATATACGTTTTTCATTAAAATATTTTCTTTAAGAAAAACAGGGGAAAACAAGTCGAAAAGAAAAAGTAAAAGGAAAGAAGAAGAAATTACTGTACTACTTCCGATCCGAAATTGCGTGACTCACATGGAGAATCCAAGGTACTCATGCCATGACCTCAGTTTGCATGTTAGATCGGATCAGAGTTCAGACTCTATAGCTGCTTGCAACCGACAAAGTCAAGGTGCAGAGAGAGCACAAGAAACTTGGGAAACGAACGAAGATGGAAGAGGGACAAAACAAAGAACAAGACCCAAGAAATAATGAAAGGAAGCTGCAGAAGTATAAATGAACAGATAAAAGACAAAATGCAAATTCTCAATCTCAGGAACCGAAGAAAAGATGAAATGAAAGTCTGAACATGATGTGTGGGTTGAGAATTGAGAAATCTTTTCTTTCCCGCAAAGCTTACGTTACGTCAGAAGAAGTATACGAGAGGGACACGGGCCATGAGTGCCCTCTTTTTCTTCTTCTTGTTATTGGTCTTCTTTTTTTGTAGAATACTAGCAAATTACGAAGTAACTAAGAGCGTTCAATTTCGTGTTTGGAATGGATTGGATTTCAGTCAACTCTGACCTAACCTCGGAAAGAGAAAGAGGATCTTGTCTTCCCTTCAAATTTGGCTTCTGCTTCTGCTTCTGCTTCATTTGCCTCTGCGTGAGTGCGCGAGTGTCTCTCTTTGTCTCTCTCTTTTCTGTCTCTTCAGCCGTCGCCGGTTTTTCTTTTTCTTGTCGTTATGTGTTTTTCTGCAGCGAAAGGTACCAGACAGCCGGCACAAAGGCGCTGGAAGTCCGCGCCCGCTCCATTTAAAGCGCCGCCTTGATTACTTGGCATCAGATAACTTTAAATTTTATTATGGAATATTAAAATAATTCTACACCTTTTTAAATTATTTTTTAATAATTTTTTATTATCAAATAAAGTAAATATTGAGTATTTTTATAATTTTAATATATTAAATTATTTATTTTTTATTTAATATTTATTTTATTAAATATTAAAATAAATATTAAAAAATATTTTTAAAAATATAATATTACTCATAATATTACAAATTTAATATAAAATGTATATTTATATCTAAGGTTAATGTTTTATGTTTTAACTGCTTTGATAAGTTTTGTACAGTTTTTTTTAATTTAAAATAATTATATGATTTTAAGTTATTTATATTAAATTAATATAATTTTTTTAAAAAATTAATAATAAAAATATTTTTTAAAATATATATTTATTATATTTTAAAAACATGTAAGAATTTATTCTTAATATAAATTAAAATTTTTTTACTAAAAGAGCATTTATTTTAAATTGAAAAGGATACATGACAATTTCTTTCCGTCTTCACTTTGACTTAGATTAGTTACGGCGGTTAAAATCTTGAAAATTTTTTTGTCTTATCCTCCCTAGATAAAAAAAGGGTGATATTACAATACCGTAGTTATTTTTTCAAGGTATTAATAATTCATAAATTATCAAATATTAATTAATTATTAATTTTTTATAAAATATAATTAAAAATTAAAAAAACACTTCATTTATTCTCTTGTTATTGAAGATATTTATACAAAAGTTAAAAAGTTATACAAAAAAAATTAAATTATATTTAACTAAATTATTCTTTTATTAAAATACACAAAATATTACTGTTCATATCACAAACTCTCATTCACTTAATTAAGAAAATTATTGAATATTTTTTAATTTTTTAAAATGATAAATAAAATAAAATAAGAATTTTTCTTTAGAATGACAAATAAAAAAAAGCAGAAAAAATACGACTAACAACAAATAGATGCTTAAGTAATTTCTCACAAAAAATTACTATGACATCAAAAGAATCATGTTTTCAAAATTTAAAATCTTTTCTTTTCAGAAACAAATGAGTATATAGGAATTCACCATCATTTATATTGAAGTCTATCAGCCATGATCTTGAGAAATTTGTTTCGTTAACGTGAAATTGTCGTATATAATTTTAATAACAGAAAAAAAATGCATATCCATTTTCTTGTTATTTTTCTTTTTGCTTTATTGTTTCTTGTGTTTGCAGATGATTGGAAGATTATGATTTATGATTTACTATCAAAAGCAGTGCCCGACTGCTGGATAGCGAATACCATCACCGGACAGCCTCGATTTGGGAGGAGAAGACGATGAAGCCCGCCAACATGTTTTGATTTATGAGAAAAAGTGCCAAAACGAGACATAAAATAAAATAAATAGAATTAAAAGAAAACACAATATAGAAACCGCCAACAAAGTTTTGAGTTAGAGCCTTGAAGTCAAGTGAACCTCTGCACAACACAACACGATAGAGGCGTTTTAAATTGAATCAAACAATAAAAAAATTAAACAAAATTAAAATTAATCGGTTTTATTTATTTCTTTTTGACCGATTTGAATCAATTTTTAGTTTTTATTTTTAGAACCAAACTCATATATTTATGCAAATATTTTTATAATTTACATGCTTATAAATGATTAATTTTTTATTTATTATTATTTGTATAGAAATGTTTAAGTTAATTTGTTATTAAAATATATTTGATTATATTTATATTAAGATTTTTAAGTCAATTGAGTTATGAAAAGGAAAAAAAAATAAAATTTAATGTAAATTATTTAAAAAAAAATACTTTTTCAAAAATCAATTAAACTAAATTGAATCAAATCGATTAAGAATAGTTTAATTCGATTTATTTCTTTGTTTAAAACAAAAGTGACCGATTTTTAATATAAGAAAACCAATTAGTTTGGCTTAGATGACTATTATTTTTCAAACCAAATTTATCCAAATTGCGAACACCCTTATTGCAATTATAATCGTTGAATTCCATCAATCAAAATTCACATGAAATTAAATAGATCAAATCCATAAAATTTTATAGAACTTAAAAGTTTATTGGTACTTCATTTAGCTACTCTACTTAAAAGTATAATATATTTTTTAAAATGTAAGTAAATGTTAACATTTATAAAAAGTTATTTAACAAAATAAGTGTGTCAAGACTTAAAGTAAGTGAATCTTTATCTATATATATACTTATAAGTGAATCTTTTTATTCTAAGAATGAGTCTTATTATATTTATTTTATTAAATAATTTTTTTAAAATATTAAAATTTTTTCAATTTAATCATTAAATTGAAAATTCTCATGATATAAATAAAATTTATAAAATTTTACAAATAGCTATATATATTTAATTTATATATATGATGGTCACAATAATATCGTATGCTTTTAAAGTTAAATTAATAAATCTCATTCTTATTTTACAATATATTATTTAATAATATCAGCTTACAAGATGCAATTTAATCCCACGTAGCTAGTGGCCCGAATTTAGACAAAGGTATGACAAAATAATTATAAAAAGATAAAGGGCAAACGAAATACTCGGCAACATGGCCATTTCTTGTCCAGCTTTATCTGTCAAACATTATAGCGTCTGTTTTTCAGCCCCTATCCTTCATCTTCTGCTTTTCACTTTCCCCAGTCCATGATGATGTTGATTTCATAAGTTACATAATGAAAAGTTAAATATTTAAAACATTTTTTTTTGTGGCAGTAAAATTTTTAAAACTTGTTTTTAATAAATGAGATTTGATCCCGGCTCTTTTTACTCACTATAAAAATCATTGTTAATTGAGTTGGCTAACAATTTCACTTTTCTTTTACTTATATATACATATGTTTTGAATTGTTAGATGAATTTACCTCAAATTTATTTGGATGGATTTTTTTAATTTTTGAGTTTAATTTTGATTTATTGTTACTGTAAAAAATTTTACATTATTATCTAATAATACATTATCAAATCATTAAAAAAAATTACTAAAATAGCAACTGCCTAAAAGTAACACTCTTAATGATATAATAACATGTGATTGAATGATAATATAAAAATTTTTTATAATGATAGTAAATTAAAATTAAATTTTTTTAATCTAAAATAAATTATTATTTACTTTCACGGTTGAAAGATAGCATGCTTTTCTATATATATCATGTATTATTTGTGTAAATCATATAGGTGTGAATAAATAAATTGTAACAATTTTATTTAAGTCTGATAAGTTATTATAAATTAACCAAAATATGTGAATTTTTTTATATGAAGTGTTGAATAAGAACTTAAATAAAATCAAAACCCATTTAAACAGGGCCTTACACTGATCAATAGTTTTTTTGTTTTAGATGGGAAGAACTGCTTCACTAGTCAATGCCTCTTTCAATTGAAACAGTCAAAACTTCTTTGTTAATTTAATATAGGGAACTCGTGTGCATGCATCTATGGCTATCAAATTCAGTGCTGTCTGTACTCCTTACATTAATTGATAGAATATGTTCATGATAAAGTTATTAGGAATGAATTGATGATAAGAAATATTTTGTATTTTTTTTCTTTACACCAAATAAGTATAAGATACAGTGTAAGAAGGAAGAAGATATGTTCAAGAAAAGTTGTCTCCATGAAATTCGATGATATGATCAAGCAGTTTTTAAAGAGAGTTGATGCTATTTAAATTGCAACTCTCCAACATATGCTCACGACATAATTTATTTAACACATAAGCAAGGGTTAAAGATTATTCATGATAAGGGATTTAAATTTTTTATCTCTTTTTTCTCTTTTAAATCCTGTCTTTCCATTTAAATCCTGACAATTCAGTTAAACAAATTTAAATTTGAAAAAAAATTAATATTAATCAAGATAAACATATATTTTTTGATCAAGTTGTTAGGATTTAATTAAAAGGACAGGAAAAAGTAACAAAAAATTTGAATCTGATGTTGAGGGAGCCAAGGTCGCTCAATTTATTTTTTTCTGAAAATTTTATTTTACATGTATTCTTTTATTAAAATTCAAACTTGGCTTTCTTAACAACGATGTTCTTTTCTTTTTTGGTCCTCATATAAGTAAAATTCTCTTATTCTGCCTCTGCATATAAGGTCTATATTTATATATGATATTTTTTTAAGAGCAAAAAAATTCTATTAGGTATAAGTTGCATTACTATTTTTGGGTGCCATTTATTTTAAAAGTAAGTGTTTTGTTAACATATGTCCCTAAGAAATAAATAATAATAATCATTAAATAAAAAGTATAAGTATTTAATGTTTTAAAAATATTTAATATATTTAATACTTTATTTTTTAAGTAATTAAAATTATTTAATATAAGGTAATAAATGTTATTTTTTTAATCTTTAAGGATACATGTTAACAAAATCTTATAAGTAATAATACATAATAAAAAATAATAACCAAAATTTTTGACAAAACTTAGTTAAATTTAAAAATAATTATTGAATGAAATAAAATAATAAAAAATATTTTATCTATCTAAAAATTAATAAATATATTGAATTACTCAGACGTTGAAGTACTAAGAAAAAAAAGAAAGGAAAGTTACGGAAGTTTGACTTTTGAGGAGTTGACGATGAAAGACAAAGTCATATGCTATGCTATATATGATTGAGAGTGTCTTCCCCTTGAAGGAAACTCGAAGAGGACCACAACAAATTATGTTGAACTTCTGAATTGAAGTTGAAGGCTAGTCAATGTCTACTCCCGTCCGAAGCGTTACTTGTATGATGTACCGAGGTTGTCAGAACTGCTTTTAGAATTTTGAATAAATGAAGCTTTTAATAGCCTGTTTGTTTTAAATTATTTTTAACTCTAACCAACATTCTAAAATTATTTTTAAAATCATTTTTGATAAAAGTAAGTTTTTTTTTTTGGCTTTTAGAAAACGGACGTTGACATTCAAACAATCTAAAACAAATAGACACTAAATCTCAAAAAAAGAATTGCTGAATTGAGATTGTCTGAAAGTGGATTTGATAGAGTAACAATTGCTGTACATTGATATATAAGTAACAAATTACACATTTGCAATTTGGGAATTACAAGAGAAATAGCGGAGTAATGAAGGTAATTGAAGCAGGAAGGTACAGATGAGGAGTACTGGGGTGGGGAGACGAGCAGGATAGCATAACAAATTCCTCCCCTTGCATAATGAATCCCTTGCTTGAATATCTATTGCCTCTCTCAGCTTCCAAGTCATTTTTCTCACACGGTTGCTCCTTCTCTGCATGCCACTACTAGTTTCCTTCTCGTTCGGATCTTTTGCCACGTGTCCCTCTTCACATCCTTCATGTGTGTCTTCTGGTGTGAGTGCTGGGTATGTATCAGGATTAAAATTAAATTTTTAAAAATTCAAATTTACAATTATAATTACTATAGGATTAGGCTTCATCAATTTAATAAAAATTACCTGAACGTATATGGAATCACTCATAATTATGTATCTACAAAATACAAAAATATAAGAATTATAAATATAACATCACTCGATTGTTTCTATCCTAAGTAAATACTCTATCTTACCAATGGTACTAAAAAAAAAAAAATACTGTGCTTTGTCTTTTACTCAATAATGCCATGTGCAATTGATTAACTTTTTGATTATATTTTTTTAGCTCACACATAATCGCTTTTTACAAACTATTTTTTTATAAGCTCATGGCTCTTTTATATTTTAATCCGTTGTTACATTTTCTTTTTCAAATAAAACAGGGCACATTACGATAGAAATTTAGTATATAGTAAACCTATATTTGATTTTCAAAAATGTAGAAATACTCTTGTTGTGTGGTTTAGCCCAGTGCATTTGAAGTTTGGATTTTTATATTCTTCCCAGTTGGCAATTGCGACTGCACATAATGCAACTAATTACTGTGAGTGTGAGGGAATATAAATCTTTTCCAAATCCAACGACATGAAAGTGGGTTCATTGGCTTCAGAATTGAACCAGTAACAGCATTTATACTAGAATGCTACATTTCTTATTCGAACTTGTCAATGGCAGGAGCAGCAGAAGGGTCTGCAATGCAATGAGAGAGTTAGCATGTCTAGGGTTGTTCATGGTTTAGTTTAGTTAGGTTTTGAGGAAAAAAGTCATCTGAGTCAAGCCAATTGATTTTCTTATATTGAGAACAGATCGATTTTGTTCTTATTGAAGAATTGAACCAAATCAAACTGTTCAGTCTAACTGATTTTTGGCTGAATAATTTTTTTGTTAAAAAATTATTTTTCACTTGACTTTTTTTTCTTTCCATGACTCAATTAATAACAAATTAGTCTAAAAATATTAATAAAAGTATAATAAAATATATATAAATAACAAATTGGCCTAAATGTTTATATAGAAACAATGATAAATTAAAATCTAATTTTTTTATAAACATGTAATTATAAAAATAAATATGAATAATTATATGAGTTCAATTTAGTTTAGTTTGGTTTGATTTGGTTTTATAAATGAAAACCAAAAGCTGAATCAAACCAATTGATTTGCATGAAAAGAGAACCAAATAAAACTAATTAATTTTAATTTTGTTTGGTTTTCAATTTTTTGGTTTAATTTTTTTGATTTAGATCGGTTTAATTTGGTTATAAACACATCTAAACATGTCATTTAAAAGATTCATTAGATTGTTGAAAAAAAAAAGAAGATAGATTAAATTGTTTTACTTGACTGTTTGTCTCTGGCAAAGTCAAGCATGGGGAATAATCGTATGATCTCTGTTGAAAAACTTATGATAACCACAACCACAAGTGAAAGTAACTCGACCACAAGATAAAAGTCTATAACGATTTCAAACGAAATGGGATATAATAATGGGCTCGGTTCTGTGTGTGTGTGTGTGAGAGAGAGAGAGAGAGAGAGAGCTATAATGAAAAATGAATTCAACGTCAATTACCAATATATGATCTAATTTGATAGGAAGTGTTTCTTAGGAAAATTGTCAACAAGATTAACAATGCTGGTCCTTAAAAGTAATCTAAAAAAAGAAGGAGAACCTCGTCTCAAGTAGAATTCTCTATTTGTTTTATCAGTGTCTTAGAATAGAAGAGCTTAGTCTTAAACTATATCAACATAGTTAGTGTAAAGAAGCAAGTAAACATGGCTAAAGAGACTGAGAAAACTAGAGAAAGGCAAGACCTAAAAAGAAATGCAGAATAAAAGCACCTTGCGTTAAACTTGCAAAGTACGTAAATGAAGAAACGAAGAAAATGGCATTTTGAAAGAACTCTTTTCCTGTGTATCGGTGAGTGATATGTACTAGTATCCAAAGTCTCCTTTCTAGCGGTATATATTCCACTCATAGTTTTAAATTGCGATTGTGATTGCGATTACAATTATATTGCAATTGTAAAAATTCTGGATAGTTACAAAAAAATATGATTGATGAAGCTGTAATTGCGGTTACAGAAACTTCCATAATAATAATATTGCAGCTGCAATTGTAGTTGTAGACCATAATTTAAAACCATGATACCACTAATTTATACATCCCTATCTACTATATTTCAGTCCTATCTCTTGAAAGTAAGCAATCTCTTGAAGGATACTCCCCAATAGAGATGGCCACATTCTTTCTCTCATTTCTTGACTTGTCATGCTGGCTCTTTCGTGAGGTTCCATTCTATGTAGCTTTTCTCTCATTTTCAAACTTCAAACTCATTTGTTCTCTCTCCCTTCTATTCAAACACACTTCTCTCTCTTCTTTCTCATCTTTTCCCAAAAAAAGTTCAATAATTTGGTTTACTCATGGCTCACTTCAAGGTCTTCGATGTGAAAGAGAAACAAAAATGAAGAAATCAGGTGAAGCAAAGAAGAAGAGGGTGCGACGGTTCTCAGCGACTACCTAAGATGGTGACAAAGATATCAACTTTGACATGACTCCTAATGTTTTCTTTTCTCTTTCCTTACCTCTTTTTTTTTCTTCCATTGATTTTGGGTTTCTGCCCAAACAACTCATGAGTAATGGCCATTACAATTCCAAAAACTTTTTATCTTGCTTCTGTTGTTTTGGTAATAAGTGTTGTCGCAACGTCTCTTTTGGCGCGCTATGCAGGGCGGCAAAATTTCCTTTATTAGAAAGAGAAATGGAGAATTTATGAGATGCAAGAATACAATAGAAATGGATGGAAAAGATGGAATCGCCACCAACCGTTTTCTTCCATTAAAAATAGAATGATGCGATTGGACACCGAAAAATATGGTCTACAATCCACAGTTCAAGTTCGGGGGTTGGTTATAAGTAGAAAAGGTGTTAGCATCTTACAACTCCTCGTTTCGCGAACGGTTTCTATTTAATCTAAAATTATCTACTAAATGAATTATGTTAGTCAATTATTATTCAAAAAAATATTTTTACTCATCTTTATTTTTACATGTCTCAATTTATCATTCGTACAACCAAAATTAATAAATGACTAAGAGAGAGAATGGATAGTTAAATAGCCATTATTATAAGGAATAAATAGTAAACCCACAACATAGGATATGAAAGTGATGAATTTAGAAATTCTTTGATTTTCAAAAAATGATATTAAATATTTTACTAAAGTGAATGATTTTTAAAAAATGAATATTTAAAAGAGTTTTCAAATGAGATGGTAAAATGGAATTTATTTGAAAAATGTCTTAAGTGAATCTCACAAAAGATATATTTTTAAAAAGTTGATTTCACAAAATATTATTATTAATTTAAGAATAGGTTTATTATTAATTTCACAAAAGGTTTATTTTAGAAAGAGAATCTAAATCCACCACTATCACAAAGTTAGGATTTGCTCCTATTTATTATTATTTTATTTTTATATGGAAATAATTTTTAAATTATGAAAATTACCCTAAGACATTATTATTACTAATGAAATGCAATGACTAATATAACATGTATATAATGAAGATCATTAAAATAAAATTAATAATTAGATTGAGGCTTTATTGAAAATCTTAGATTTAGACTTTATTGAAAATCATCTAAATCCCTATCAGCGTTTCTGGCAAAATAAAAAAGATTCTCCTCACATCAAAAATATCAAAATGTGGCCGTCGTTACTTGTTAATTTTGATTATTTCGTCGTCAGCAGCTTAATCTATTATTAATTTTAATTATTAATGATGTGTGATATGTTATATAAGATACAAAAACAAATAATCTTAATCTAAATCAACCCAAATAAAGATAAGCCTAATGATTATTCAAATTAAGTTCTAATAATAAGAATGATCAAAATAAAGATAATGATGATGGAACTCTAATGATATCTAATATGATATGTATGTGATGGAAATTATTAAAATAAAATTAATAATTAAATTAAGACTTTATTGGAGATCATTTAAAGTTCTGCCAACACTTCTGTAAAAAAAAAAGAGATTCTCCTCTCTTCAGGAAATCAAAATGTCGCCGTCATTGCTTACTAATTTTGATTATTTCATCATCGGAGTCTTAATCCATTATTAATTTTAATTATTAATGATGATATAGTAATATTATGAAAGCATAAATAATATATTACAAAAGTAATGTAAAAGCAAAGGAAAAAGAATAATTTATGAAGTAGTATATTGGACATCTACAATTTAAATAAACAAGAAAACCCAAATAAGAGACAATGCAAACCCTAATCAATTAGATGAGAAAATAAAAATAAAAATAAAAATAAAAATAAAAACGAGTGAAGAAGTGGGTCGTGAATGAATGATTAATGTCGTGTTATGAGAGGCTTTGTATAAATGTGATTTAGCAAAGAATTGGAAAGGAGATTTTAGGTAAAAAAATGCTATGGTTGGATAATGATGGAATGTGCATGTAAGATGGTTAGAGAATGCATGTCTAGAGTGAATGGTTGTGGTGAATGTATCAACTTGATGCAATGGCTTTGGAATTTGGCTAACAGTATGGGACATGGAGCAACTCATCTCGTGTGGCTTGTATGATGTTCAGGAGATGGCCATGGTACCATGGAAGAGGTTGTATGGGTGATGGTGAAGGAGAAAGCACTTGACGTGAACTGCCACAGGGAGGTTAGTTCATAAAATAGTTATGAATAGAAAACCATTAAAGAACATAGAAACTTTGAAAAATTTACCTTTAATCTTAGCTCAAGATGATGAAAGCTTCTTATTCTTCTATGAAATTTCTATGTATTATTGTCTTTTTTCTGATTGCCTTCCCCACTTTTGATTGTGTTCTTATTCTCTTTAAATAAACCTAGATTCCTAACTATCAGATAGAGTATAATCTTATCTTATAACTCAATCTCTTATTGAAAAATCATCTCATTCAAATCAATTTTATTTCCATGAGATCTTTAATTTGAGTTGGACTTTATCTGTTTATTTGTATATCATCTTTTCCAAATTAATTATATCTCCCTGAGATGTTTAATTTGAGTTGAACTTTATCTATTCTTTTATTAGTTTTTTAATTACCATTATCTTTAATTAAAATTAAAGGATGAGATAAAATTAGAATATTTATTTCTAAATATCTCACTAAAGATAAAATAGAATAAAAATTAAAAAAAAGGTGGACAAAATATGATGTTTATAGTTGTTCCTCATTACTGGTTCTTTACTAGGGAAAGTGAGAAATAGTAGTTACTCATTTTACTAATGTACGGAATAAGTAAAGATAAAAACACTTATTTTGTCCAAACTAAAGATAAAAAGCTAGACACAGATAATAGGACGCTAAGCAGCAACAGTCATGGAAAAATAAATGTGATAGGCATAAGGGCCCGAAAAAGCATATGCAACAAGTACGAGGACCTGAAAAATAAATTTGGATGGGTACGAGGACCCAAAAGGTAAATACGATGGGCAAAGAGCCTAGAAAGTAAATTTGGTTGGGCATGTGGACCAGAAAAGTAATGGACATAGGACTCGTAAAGCAAATTGGATGGGTATGGAAACCCAAAAAAATAAATACGATAGACCTTGGGCTCCAGAAAAGTAAGTATGTTGGGCACAGAGGCTCTAGAAGCAATGCACATGGAGGCTTCAGAAGTAATGGGCACGGAGTCCCCAAAAAAGTAAATGTAATAGGCATAAAGGTATTGGGAAAGTAAATGTAATGGGCACAAAGGTGCCAGAAAGCAAATTTAATGGGCATAGAGGCACCATAAAGGTAAATTTGGATTAGTATGGTGAACTAGAAAGCCGTGCGCACGAAGCCTCCAGAAAGTAAATTGGATGGGCATGAGGACTTGGAAAATAAATACAACGGGTATAAGACATAGGAAAAAATGGGACTTGTGCAAGCCCCAAGAAAAGTAAATACGGCGAGTGCAAGACTTAAGAAAAAATAAATGCGAGGGGTGCAAGGCCTTAGAAAAATAAATATATGACTGGTGCAGTATCCAGGAAAGTAAATGCGATGAATTTTACCTAAATATGTTAGAATAAAATGTAAGTGAGACCTTGATAGGTTATAATTTCTTATGAATGAAATGATGCATGTTGCAATATGCATGCCCACGTGGTACGATGTGTATGATCAATCGTTATTGAAAAGTTCTTTGAAAACAATAGGGTTTGAAAGGACATTCTTTTACTTTGCCACCCTTAAAGTCTCCATCCCAGATGAATCCATGGATGAATAAGAGCAAAACTTGCTGATCAGCCTGTAGTTTGTCTTGTCAGGTGCTATATTTATACCTTTGCTGAAAATAGCAACTGAAGTATATTGTTCCGATAATGGATACCCTTGAAATATAGTAGCTTAGTTGTTCAATTTTGAATATGAGAACTCATTGGGAATTCGTCAAGCTCCCCTTGACCCTTCGAGATCAAACAAAGTAATTCTTAATACACTTTGTACTGTAAATACAAGTGTTACATTCCAGTATATGTTTACTATGAGAAATTCATTGCAATAATAGGATTCAAAGGAAATTTATGCAAATATTGTGTGGGAAATGGAAAGATACGAAGAGGACATCATGATAGGAAGTTATCTTTTTAAGGATGAAGGTTTATAAGAAAATGGGTAAGTAGGATTTGAATCATTTAGTGATATTCTCTAGAATAATAAATGTTAATCACCCTTATGTATGATCCTGAACACTCCATTGTCTTCCATGAATTGGGGTTGCCTTAGTCTTGAGATTCACGAATCCTTCACAATTAGCTCCTTCAAACTGACATTGCCCTAGTTTTAAGGTTTTTAGGGATTTCATTGATTGACCACTTTGAATTTGAGTTGCCCTTGTTTTGAGATTTCAAGAGATTTCATTGATTAGCAACTATAGAGTAAAGTTTCCTTTGTTTTGAAATATCAAAATATCTCCAAATTAGCTTCTGCAAATTTGAGTTACTCTAGTTTCAAAGTTTGAAAGGATCTTTAAATCAGCTTCCATGAATTTAGGTTGCCCTAGTTTTGGAGAGTTGTGGGCACCTCACAATCAGCTCCTTTGAATTTGATGCCCCGATCCAGAGATTTGTGGAAATCATGATCGACTTCACTATATTGGATTATCCCAATCTTGAGGCTTCAATATGGATGCATGTCTTGACTTCTATTACTATAATTGTGGTAGTTGCTGATTTCTCTATTTTGTTTGACCTTAACTTTTGCTTAGGTTGCTTTTTTTAGAGTTTTCAACCTAGAAGGTCTTTTTTTTTTTTTGCACTCTAATTTTTGTCTAGTTCACCTTTCATGTTTTCAACCTAACGAGGCTCTTTTTTTTGTTTTTTTGTTTTTTTGTTTTTTGCATTGGTCTTTATCCTTTCATTGGCTAATTGAAGTGCGTCTTTAAGTAGTATGCCTTTCAACTAAATTAAATGACATAATTGCTTCATAGCTACGATGCCCATACATATTGATAGAGACAATCTTCCTCTTATTTTCTTGATTCATATCCATTTAATCATAAGTTCAAATTCTTCATGAGGTGAGATTTTCTAGAACTTTGAAGCTTCTAAGAAGACTCTCAATAATCTTCATTTTCTTTGTCAACACAATTAACAAGGTGATCAAAACCATAACTTGGGATCTTAACATTATCATTTTTTTTTAGAATACCACTTTCAGATTTGTATTTATCTGGGTTAGCACAAGAAAGGAATAATGAACAAAAGTAAATTTTAGAAAGTGAAGGTAATAAGTAAGGGTGAAGACCTATCACTGAATTGAAATTTCATTTATTTCATGATAACAATACTAAAAAAGAAACATGTAAGCCCTTCTTACAAATGTCATCTTAAGGCCTTAGGCAGAATTATAGGATTATTACCAAGGATTACTATGAATGAACTCTAAGATCAAAGAAAACTTGATTGCATCCAAGTCATTGAGCTCAGTGATTGGGGAACAATAGTACATCAAGTTAATATCAATGTAATAGTCATCCTTGACTTCATTCGAAAATGTCATTCCTGAGCTTCAGAAGTTTTGGTACTAGTCATAGACAATACTTCCTCAACAGCATTAACCCCTGAATTTCCATGATTAGGTAAAGGGTTATGACTTTTGCTTGGAGTTCCCTCCTCAGAGGTTAGCCATTTGGCTTTTAGAAGGTCTTGCACTTTCTTCTTTCAAAGGTATACAATTTTCTATGGAATGGCCTATAACTCCTCCATGGTAGTCACAATGTGCACTAGAATCAAACCACTTCGGGTATGGGGGTTCCATTGGCTTTATCGGGCATAGTGCTACTAGAGCATTGCACAAAAGATTAAGTAACAACTCAAAATAGGACATGGGAATAGGGTCATAGTGAATAGGTTTTTAGTCCTGGCTATTCTGGGTCTTTCTTTGATTGGAATTCGAGCTCTGGACCTAAGGTTGAGCTATTTGGGAAGGCATTGTGATAGGTTAAAAGGGAGTAGACGTATGATAAGGCAAAGGTGGTTGATATGGTTGTGGATATGGAGTATTGGAAATAGTAGCAACATATGGAAAGGTGTTTGGAATGGTTGTTGAGGATTGGTAGGTGTTTGGCTAGGATTGGATCTTGCCTAATGCTCATACATCATAGTGTGTACCTCACCTTCTTTCTTTCCTGCCCAGGGTTTCTTTGCACGAGCAATCTTAGGTGAACTATTAGCAATCTTCCCATTTCTTATTCCAAGTTCTACTCTTTCTCCGATTACAATAATATTTGAGAAATTCGAGGATACATTTCTGATCATTCGATCATAGAAAGGAGATTGAAGGGTATCAATGAACATAGTAATCATATTTTTATTAGATAATGATGGCTTTACTTGTGCAGCTGTTTCTCTCCACCATTGAGCATACTCTTTGAAAGTTTCATTGGCTTTCTTCTCCATATTATGCAGTTGTAGCCTATCAGGAGCCATGTCAATGTTATATTTGTACTGCCTTAGGAAAGCAACAACTAAGTCCTTCCAACAATGTATTTGAGCTCGATCAAGATGTATATACCAATTTGATGTTGGCCCAGTCAGACTATCTTAGAAGAAATGAATCAATAATTTGTCGTTATGAACATGAGAAGCCATCTTCTGGCAATACATAATCAAGTGATTCTTGGGGCAAGTTGACCCCATATATTTATCAAATTCAAGCACCTTGAATTTCGAGGGTATAACTACATCAGGCACAAGACAAAGTTTTGAAGCATCCACAACACCATAGTTGTTCGCTCCCTCTATTGCTAGAAGTCTTTCCTTTAGGATTTCAAACTTTTCCTTAGATTTTGACTCTTCAATCAATGAATTAAAGGGATGATCTTCAACTTGCTTTGGAGGATGGACGTAGGGTATAGTGACAGGATAAGATTGTGGATTGGGTGGGGGCAAGCGGCTTCATGAATTGCCGAAGGTGGTATGTCATGGAAATGAGTCGTCTACTGTGGTGGGAAGTTATGAGAAGGAGGGTGAAGATTTTGTGGTGGTAATGGCATCTCATGAATTTGTGGGTTTGGTGTGAAGCCAGGTGGATGGACAATTGTAATTGGTTCTTCTCCATTTCCCCTTGATACTTCTCCTAGACCCCTTTGTCGTTCAGGAGATTGAAGAATTTCAAGTATCTTGCTCATCTGTTCTTTCAGTTGGTTAACATCACTTCTCAACTCTTCTTCAGCTCTTACTCGTTCTAGTTCATCCATGACCTTTGACTAGGAATGAGTCTTATAGGGGTGCTTCGGCAACAGGGTTGCTTTTGTGTGACATCCTTTATTTATTTTCACAAAATAATAAAAATTATTGAATGCATCAAATAGAAGGAAAAATGCTATCAAGGTTTGTTTACCAAAATTCAATTGGACCATTTGAGTTTAGGCCTTTTTAAAAAAATTTTAGAGAAATACGACCCATTGTCATATGGTAAATAAACCAGTAGCTTTATTGTAAAAAATAAAAAGTGGAAAGAATTCTCTCATGTGTCCTAAGAAGAGCAAACCCTAGGCTCAAGGTCATGTCTTGTTACGAACAAAAGATGGCTCTAAGGTAATTCTAATAAGTGATGGTTTAAGTTCTATGACCCCTATTGGACAAAAGGTTCCTAAATTGCCCCTACTATCACCAACGCTTTGGCTAGCAAGGTCCCCAATCCTCACCCATCACTGGCTACAAACGTAAAGGGTTCAATTTGAATAAGGAGATTTCATGTGCTTATATGGAGACCGACGATCTCTCAAAGCAACACTACTTTGCCCTCTATCTAACCTATAAGGTTTGAGCCCGGGTGTAGGGCCTGGTGTGCTAGTGTAGTGTACAATGTGTGGAAAGGAAATATGCAAGTCATTTAAAAATACACAATTAAAATGTAAAATGTAAAAATGCAAAGAAAATAAAACAAATAAAATAACAATGACCAACAAAATTAAAGAAGTAGATAACAATAAATTAAATTAATGGCTTAACCCTCTATTATCCTTAGTGGAGTCACCAAGCTGTCGCAATGTCCTTCTCGGTGGCGCAACTTGGAGCGGCAAAACTCCTTTTATTGGGAAGAGAATAATGAGAAATTTATGAGATACAAGAATGCAATGCAAATGGATGGAAAAGATTGAGTCGCCACCAACCATTTTCTTTTACTAAAATGGAATGGTACAATTGGACATTTAAAAATATGGTTTACATTCCAGAATTTAAGTTAGAGGGTTGTTTACAAGTAGAGAAGGTATTAGCACCTTACACTGCTCGTTTCGCGAACTGTTTCCTATTTAATCTAAAGTTATCTACTAAATGAATTATGTTGGTCAATTATTATTCAAAAAAATATTTTATTTATTTTTATTTTTATATGTCCTAATTTGTCATGCATATTATCAAACACGATAAATGACTAAGATAGAAAATAGGCGACTAAATAGCCATTATTATAAGGAATAAATAGTAAACTTGCAACATAGGACATGAAAGTGGTGAATTTAGAAATTCTTTAATTTTCAAAAAATGATATTAAACATTTTATTAAAGTGAATGATTTTAAAAAAATGAATATTTGAAAGAGGTTTTCAAAATGAGATGGTAAAATGGAATTTATCTCAAAAATGTCTTAAGCGAATTTTACAAAAGATTTATTTTCAAAAAATTAATTTCACAAAATATTATTATTAATTTAAGAATAGGTTCATTATTTATTTCACAAAAGGTTTATTTTCAAAAGAGAATCTAAATCCACCACTATCACAAAGTTGGGATTTGCTCTCATTTATTATTATTTTATTTTCATAAGGAGATGATTCTTAAATTATGAAAATTAGCCTAAGACATTGTTACTAATGAAATGTAATGACTAATATAACATGTATATGATGAAGATCATTAAAATAAAATTAATAATTAAATTGAGACTTTATTGAAAATCATCTAAAGCCTTGCCAACATTTCTAGCAAAATAAAAAAGATTCTCCTCACCTCAGAAATATCAAAATGTCATCGTCGCTGCTTGCTAATTTTGATTATTCTGTCATCGGCAGCTTAATCTATTATTAATTTTAATTATTAATGATGATGTGATATGTCATATAAGATAAAAAACAAATAATCCTAATCTAAATCAACCCAAATAAGATAAGCCTATGATTATTCAAATTAAGTTCTAATAATAAGAATGATCAAAATAAGATAATGATGATGGAACTCTAATGATATCTAATATGATATGTATGTAATGAAAATTATTAAAAAAAATTAATAATTAAATTGAGACTTTATTGGAGATCATCTAAAGCTCCGCCAACACTTCTGGTAAAATAAAAGAGATTCTCCTCACTTCAGGATTATCAAAATTTCGCTGTCATTGCTTGCTAATTTTAATTATTCTAACATTAGAGTCTTAATCTGTTATTAATTTTAATTATTAATGATGATAGAGTAATATTCCAAAAGGACAAATAATATATTCCAAAAGTAATGTAAAAGCAAAGGAAAAAGAATAATCTATGAAGTAGTACATTAGACATCTAAAATGAAAAAAAACAAGAAAACCCAAATAAGAGACAATGCAAACCCCAATCAATTAGATAATAAAATAAAAATAAAAATAAAAATAAAAATGAGTGGAGAAGTGGGTCGTATATGAAAGATTAATGTCGTGTTATGAGAGGCTTTGTGTAAATGTGATTTAGCGGAGAATTGGAAAGGAGATTTTAGGTACGAAATGCTATGGTTGGATAATGATGGAATGTGCACGTAAGATGGTTAGAGAATGCATGTCTAGAGTGAATGGTTGTGGTGAATGTATCAACTTGATGCAATGGCTTTGGAATTTGGCTAACAGTATGGACGTGGAGCAATTCATTTTGTGTGGCTTGTATGATGTTCAGGAGATGGCCATGGTACCATGGAAGAGGTTGTATGGGTGATGGTGAAGGAGAAAGCACTGACGTGATTGCACTGGGAGGTTAGTTCATAAAATAGTTATGAATAGAAAACCATTAAAGAACATAGAAACTTTGAAAAATTTACCTTTAATCTAAGCTCAAAATGATGAAAGCTTCTTATTCTTCTCTGAATATTCTATGTATTCTCTTTTTTCTGATTGTTTTTTTTTTTTTTTTTTTTTTTTTTTTTTTTTTTTTTTTTTTTTTTTTTTTTTTTTTTTTTTTTTTTTTTTTTTTTATTTTTTTTTTTTTTTTTTTTTTTTTTTTTTTTTTTTTTTTTGCCTGCCCCCTTTCTGATTGTGTTCTCCTTCTCTTTAAATAAACCTAGATTCCTAATTATCAGATAGAGTCTAATCTTATAACTTAATCTCTTATTTAAAAATCATCTCTTTCAAATCAATTTTATTTCCATGAGATCTTTAATTTGAGTTGGACTTTATATGTTTTTTTAAAAAATCATCTTTTCCAAATTAATTCTATCTCCATGAGATCTTTAACATGAGTTGGACTTTATCTATTCTTTTATTATTTTATTAATTACCATTTTCTTTAATTAAAATTAAAGGATGAGATAAAATTAGAATATTCATTTTTAAATATCTCACTAAAGATAAAAAAGAATAAAAATTAAAAAAAGGGTGGACAAATTATGGTGTTTACAAGTGTTAAGTATTTTCAAAATGATCTTCACTTATGCTGGCACTTTGAAATTTTTTTATCTTGTAGTGGTGGGTCTCCTATTTGGAGATGATATCATATAGAGAACAATTTGTGCTTATGTAATTCATGGCTGTGTATTGATTAAGAAATGTGTGTATGTGTTGCAATGCTTTAGTTACCTACCTGGCTTGAATGTGTTTTGTATAGTCACTAAGGAGACTGACCCGAGTCAAATCATCATCATATATCAAGTTTTCATTCCTGTTGTTTTGGAAGCATGATTTTTGGGAATACACTAATTGATGTTATAAGTTTAGGTTAGTTTGTTATCACTAATACATGTCAGTTTGTCCTCTTCAAGGTTATTTGATTATTGCAATTGTTTCCTGATTTTGTAGCCTGATCTAGTTGCCCTAGGAATTGACATTCTAGTTGTATAGTCTCCAATTGCCCCTACTTGTATAGTCTCTAATTGACATTCTAGTTGACACTTCAATGGCAGCCCTCATGCTACTGCAGCGGCTGCCCACATCAGATCATTTCATCTTAATTGGTTACTAACAGCAATGAAATCTACATTAATGACCACTAGTAATGATTGTTCTTAATTTAAAACATGAACCTGATGATTGCTTTGCTCATTACAAAGATGAGCTTCCTATACAATCATCTGCACTTCCACATCCACATGTTGAGTCACATTCAGTTGATCCTTCACAGCCAACGACAAGATATTCGTCTTTGGAAGATGTGCAAGACATGCCATCAGTTTATGATAGTGATGAACTACATTCTAATGATATCAATTTAGAAAGTGGGAAAAGGCCAAAAGGTGTTAGATACCACCAATACAATCCTGCTGAGATGTGCAAAAGTTTCTAATTAAATTGGGAATAGAGTTTACATCAATTAATCAATTTAAAGAGGCAATTAGTGAGTGGTCATTACTGAATGGTTGGGGTCTTCAATTTGAGAAAAATGATAAAATGATATGTAGGGTGGTGTAGGGAAAGGTGTGAGCGGGAGTGCTTTGTAAGCAAAGCGAGGGATCAAAGACTTTTTGTTTGAAGATACAGAAATACAAGTACACCTATGGGAAGATGTACAAGAGAAATATGGCTACTGGTAAATGGATAGTTGATAAAATCACGAAGACAATGCAAACAAACAAGCAAATAAGCTCGAGGGAAATTATACAAGACAGTAAGGCAGAGTATTGTACTGAAGTTTCAATGACAAAGACTTATTTTGCAAGGAAAATTGCCAGAGAAAGGAAAGAAGGAAGTCTTCTACAACAATATTGGTAGATTTAGGATTATTGTGAAGATGTTAAAAGGACAAATCCCGAGAGCACCCAAAGTCCAAACTGAACCTACAATCACAAGTTCAGAGAGACACTTTCTAAGGATGTATATGTGTTTTGGTGGGGGTGAAGTAGGTTTCTTGGCAGGTTGCATGCCATTTATTAGTCTGGATGGTTAGTTTTTGAAGGGCCCCTTTGTTGGGATATTATTGGTGGACGTAGAAAGAGACTCCAAAGATCAATATTTTCCCTTGGTTATTGTTGTAGTTGAGGGTGAGAACAAAGGCTCTTGGGTTTGATTCATCAACTTACTTCTAAATGACATTGGACATGACAAAAATGGGTTTTTATCTCAAACTAGCAAAAGGTATATGAAGTAAATTTCTATTTCAACTACTTTCTATTTAAATTTGTGACTAAATTGTGTGATTTCTTTGTTTTCAAGGTTTGGTGCCTGTCATTGAGAAGCTATTATAGAGGGTTGGGCATGAAGAGATATTTTGGTAATAGCACAGTGCTTAGGAATATTGGATGGTTTTAATAATTTTTTAATAAATCATAAATGAAATATTAGTTTTTTTTTTACCCATTCATTAATGATTCAATCTAAAATTCATCCATTGACCACCCCTACTTTCATCTTCTTTCTCCTATGCAAACACTTCATTTATAATTTTTAGCCCTTTATTCTTCTTCCTCTCTAATTTTCATTCTTCAATTGCTATTTCAAAGTTCATAGGCTACCAATTGCATTTTAGCATCATTTGCAATGACTTCTTAGGAGTTTAGAGTTGGTGGATAGTTGGATCCCCTTAAAGAATTCATTATACACCTCTTAAGCCCTAGATTAAATTTTGGCTATTATTTGAACCTAATTTTGTCCAGGCCAATAATAAAGAAAATAAAAAGTTTTTATCTTTTTTAAATAAAAAATATCAACATATTTCTTTTATTTAGAATAAAAGTGGACTAGCAAAAAATTCATGTACTTGAACTAATTGCAATTCCAAACTACTTCTCATTTTTTTCTGGGACCTATTCGCTAAAGAGTAATGGCTGAGCCTCATTTGGGAGGCTCATCACTAGTGCCAGTTGCTGCAGGTAAAGGAGAACATTAAGCAAAAAGGGATGAGAGGAATTAAAAGAGCATATACAAGGCTAATCATGAATTAAGATAGAGTGAGTGAGGGAGCTAGGTTCTCTATATAAAAAAGCTGAGCAACGGAGGTTTCATTCTTATTTCTTTTGTCCCCTGTTGAAGGTAAAGATTGTTTGAAACTTGTTGTGATTCCCTTTTGGTCTATGGTATTTTTGGTTTATATCTTACTTGAATAATGGCCCTTTTCCCCTTACCCCAAAACCACACAATACCCCTCAACCATCGCATAAAATAACCATGATCATTCGATGATCATAAGTTCCAAATGTTCAAGCTTAGATGCGCATGTAAGGGAGTTTGTAAGCTCCAAAGCTCTCTTAAGTTAATCTTTTCTATTTGTTTTGATGATTAACAAACTATATTGAAATGTTGAACTGTTGCTCTAATATTCTTAAATGGATTAATGTGTTCTTGTAAGATTTTCTTTAAAGTTTTAGTATGTAGGCCTCAAGATCATTGATGAGAAAGATCATTAGATGACTGGAGGATCACCAAAACCTAATGAGAAGACTCAAGGAAGGCTTGAGAAGGTTAATCTCAGATACAAGTATCCAGAACTTGAGAAAGGTCAAGGCTGAATATGATAAAGCTTGAAGATCTCATGAAGAAAGGTTAGAAGTCTGAAAGATGTTCAAGAGCAAAGATTTCTCTACATATTGTGACAAGACAACATCAAACAAGTTAAGAGAAATCAACCTAAGAAGAATCAAGATTTGAGAAAGTTAGTTAAGAAAGCTGAGAAAGTTGAAGTTTAAGTATCAAAGAAAAAGAACATTTTTAGGGTCCCAAAAAGACTCTCAGATAGATAGTCAGTCTAACTTACATATACATATGGTGGAGATTTTAATCATTGGCATTCACTGTCAAAATCGTTAATGACACCATGAACTTGAAGTAGGCCCACTGGGTTTCTTTTTGCATTGAAGAAAAGTGTTTTTATTTTTATTAGCAAAGTGAATAATTTGGCTTTAGAAATTTTTACCTTAACTTTAGAAGTTAGCATCTTCTTTTTAGACTTGACTTGCCTTTTGTGCCAACAAGCAGGTTCCTAAAAGCCATTAAGGGCAGAACCAAGAAATTTTAGGTGAGGATCCAGAAAATTTCTGGCGAGGGTGCTAAATACACACTTATTTTCCATATAGATTGTAAAATTTTTAAAGAGGAAGCATGTTTAAAAAATTAGAGTAATTGAGAAAAATAATTGTATATAGGGCAAGCCACCGTCCCCCACATCAAAAAGTAATTTCGACCCTAGAAGCCATGATCTAGACGTATTGGAAGTAGAAGTTAATACGTTAACGTTGCCCCCCTATTCCTCTGCTCTTAACGATTTCCATAAATACAAATATAAGAGTACAAATAAAAAGCCTAATTTTTTAGTTGTAAATTCTTTTTTTCTTTTGTTTTCTTAAATGTGAATTAGTTGGAACTATTTATGAATGAGTGAATACAGTTAAGATTTAAATTTAATTCAATGTAAGTATAAAATTTTTTTACGCTATTATTTAGTTACATATTACTAAGTAGTTGACTTTTTAAGTAGTTGTTAGTCAATTTTTTTTAATGATTTGGTAATCTATGATATATGATAACTTTTAAACTGACAATAAATCAAAATAAAGTAAGTATTTTACTGGCTAATATAATTAGTATTTTGGGTGTAAATCGGGAGAGATACTATAGGGTTCGATCCATTTGAACTGCTTCCTAAACTTAATCTTTCCAGGCTGAGAGTAATAATAATATGGCCCTCTCTATGAAATGCAACTATCAAGAATCAAACCGTAATCCTGATACATAAGGAAGCTGTTTAATTCACATATATAATTAGTATTTAGTAAGAGTCATTGTACGATCAATACTGCATGCTTTCTTAATTAATTATTTTGAATACACGGAGTTGTTTCTCAAGTTATTTAATTTATGGTAATGTATATGCGAATTTCTTGTGTTCTAGTGCCGTACAATTCTAGCCTCTCTAAAATAGTCTTTGGTTTTATTACCTTGTAATATCAGTATCCTTCATGAAGTCATAAGACAACCAAGAAGTCAATCCACATGCACTCTACCCAAAATGAACGGCAAGCTTTTGGACTTATAGCAACTAGAATATGAGTTGATAAGTTTAATGAATGTGCAATTAATCTTCATGGACTTGTTCTAATAATTGTTTGACTTATATATGCACTGATGTAGAAATTTAGGTCATAGCTTTCATTCCCATTATCCTTTAATTTGGAGACACCATGAAGGCACATGAATTGAACATGACGAAGCATAATAAAAGTCAGTATTTTTAGTTAATGTCCCTCATTTCTTTTTTTTAACACTGTCATTTTCTTTGATGAGAACACTATCACCATATGTAAGGTTGGAAGACGTATGGTTACAGATATCATGTAATTTTCTTCACTCAAACCCAAGAGGAGGAGTTACTTTTTTCCGAAGTTCTAAAAACCAGACCGAAACGGACTATTCAACGGATTGGACCGGGAATTGGTCACCACCAGCTCGAGCAACTTCCCAAAACTGCTAGAGTCAAAAATCAGTTAAAGACCATTGAACTAGTTCCAAATCGGTAGAACCGATCAACCCGGACCCGATCCATGTGGCTAACGGTTCTATTCTTTTTTTTTGAACTGCTGCTCCATAAAACGACATCGTTTTATTCTTTTTTGTACAAAAAAAAAGGAACAACATCGTTTTGAGGCTGGAGGTTGAAAAACCCTAACCAGCCCAGCAGTCCCTTCGGGCCTTCTGTCTTCTTCATCGAGCGAGGAACAGAGTGAGAGCAATGCTGCGCCGTCCTCCTCTGTTACCTTGTGAGAGTGAGATCAGTGCCGCCCCTGTCAGCAGCCTCTACCATGATGAGCTTCCTTTCTAAACTTCCTTTCAATGAGCTTCCAACACAACCCACCGTGCGAGCAACCTCCTCGCCTGCGAGCTTCGACCATGTGTGCTGCTGTGCCAGCCACCGCTTGCTACCACTAACGCTGCGCCAACCTCTACCTGTCGCTACCGACACTATGCTAACCTCCACCTGACATTATCTTTATTACTTGTAAGAAATGCACTCCATTGATTATGTGTATTGTTGTCTCTGTAATAAACTAGAGTATATTGTTCTAACTTAGCAGATACGCACATGATATTGAAATAGATAGGTTACGTCACAAAGAAGACACAATGGGATCCTAAGGCTCACGGTTCAACGTGACCATTTTGTCTTGCTATTTTCTCACCCATTTTCTATTTTGTTGATTTCTTTAGAAATGCACTCCATTGATTATGTGTATTGTTGACTTTGTAATGTTGATTGTTATTTTCCATAACTGTTATGTGTTATGTTGTTGGCTCATAAGCTTATTAGTTATTCTTCCAGAGCATTGATTTAGATTTGTTACATTTGATTTGTATGCTAATTGTTAAATGCCCATGCCCAAATCAGTTAAAGTTATGGATTTTGTAATTTTACTTTTTTCAGATATGGATAATTCTAATAATCAAACAGGAAAGAACAATGCTGTAAACCAGCAATCCTCCTCAGGTTTTAGTCATCCAAAAAGTGATCCAGCATAGAAACAAATTAGTTTAGTTCATGAAAAAATGGAAAGCTAATGTACACATGTATGTTTTGTTTGACTCGATATAAAGAAAGAGAGATTAATAGGATGAAGCAGCATCTTACAGGGAAACAAGGACAAATAAGCTTCATTCAAAAAAGTTCCTCAAGATGTTAAATACTAAATGTTAGCACATTTGGAGCAAATAAAAAAAAAAGATGATAAAGTGAGTTTTGGTGATGATTATGATGAAGCAGAGGAGCAAGAAGAACAAGAGATTACTCCTCCACCTCCACCAACTAAGATACAACGTATTAGAGACAAAGGCAAGAGAAAAGCAAGTGCTTCCCAACCAATTGGTAATTATTTTGCACCAAGGACAACTCCAGGAGCCCAACCAAGTTTAAAAAATGTTTTTCCTAGCAAAAAGGTCATATAAAAGGATAAATTGGGAATGGCCAGATGGATTATTGATGCAGGCATTCCATTCAATGCAATTCAATCACCTTATTTTCAAGCTGCACTAGATGGTGTTACTGCTATTGGACCTGGTTTTAAAGGTCCATCTTATGATGAAATGAGGGTTCACTTGTTGGGAGATCTTAAGAAGGAGTGTTAGCTACTTGTTGATAGTTATCGAAGCTCATGAAAAGAAACTGGTTGTACACTTTATGGCTGATGGTTGGACTGATCAAAGGCAATGAACTCTAATCAATTTTTTGGTGTATTGTCCTGCTGGTATGTCCTTTGTGAAATCTGTTGATGCTTCAGATATAGTGAAAAATGCTATAAACATTATTTAACATGTTTGTTGATGTTATTGAATGGGTTGGGCCTAGCAATGTTGTGCATGTGGTAACTGACAATGTAGCCAATTATGTGGCAGCTGGGAGGCTTATTCATGATAAGTATGAACATATTTTTTGATCTTCTTGTACTACCCATTGCATGAATCTCATTTTGAAAGATATTGGCAGCATGCCCTATGTAGCTAACCTTGCATCCCGTACTATAAAAGACAACTATATTTATTTACAACCATATGGTGTTTTTGTCTTGGCTCAAAAAAAGGTCAGGTTGGAAGGAAGTTGTTCGTCTAAGAGCTACCCGTTTTGCTACTGTTTTTATTACTTTAAAAAGTATTTATGAACACAAGGAAGACTTGCAAGTTTTGGTTGTAGATAAACACTTCTCTGGACCCAAGCTAGAAAGAAGTATTAATGGGAAAGCTGTTAGTGCTATTATCTTGGATAATAAGTTTTGGCATGCTTGCTTTATTATGGTGAAGTGACTTAAACTGTCAAACTCACTCAAATTAACCAGGCTTATAAATAAATTTGTAATATAGGACAACCTGAATCGTCTCCCAAGGAATTTTGCATAGGACTAAATCACTCAATTGAAAAACAGAACAATAAATAGGGGGCTTTTAATTCAATTGAAATTAAAGCGAGATATAAAACAAAATTAGAGCAAGAGATAAAACGAAATTAGAGCAAGAGATAAAATGAAATTAACAAATTAAAAGCAATCAACCAACCCAGAATTGAGGTTTCAAGGACATCCGTCACTGGACAAAGAACTACTGAATTTTGTGTTGACCCTAAACAAATCGGAATCCCTGCATTCATATAGGAACCCTCTCTACTAGACAATCACCTAGCATTTAATCAAACCCTTGGCGCGTTCACTCATGCCATCGGACAGTGTTCACTTCAACCTGTCTTGATTTTAAATCCCTTGGGTTAATCAACCTAAATATTAAATCTAACATTTAATCCCTTCCCCTGGATGATCAAAATACAGAAATCATAGATAAACCTCATCCGCTCATATTCAACTTACACAATCGTATTGCTCAATTCGAGTAAAGGGAGGAAGAGAAACAGGATCCAGTTCATGGAGAGCACGAGTCCTCTGGATTCAACAACAGAAACCTCAACCCATGAGGTTGATTGAACGGAAAGTTAGCCTACCATGGCTGTACACAAATAGAAAATGAAAAAGAAAGAAAAAGAAGAACGAAATGAACAGAAGAGAGAAAAGAAGAGAGGCGTTAGATCTGAAATTTCTCAAAAATCAAAGCTGCTGTTCACATTGCCCTAATATGCTATTTCAACCTAAAACTAAACCAGGATCAGGGGCTCTAAAACCGGCCCAAATTAAAACATAACTAATGGCTTTGGTCTCATGTAATTTGGACTCCTAATTAGAAAGTTAAGCCCAATTAACTAAACATAGCTCCAAAATTCTATGACTGACTTTGGCTCCAATTTTGACTACCTTCTTCTCTGAATTTAGCCTTCAAGCGTCTAATACCATTTGTAGCTCTTTGAGTTATCTACAAAACGAAATAAGAATAAGGTTAATCGGATACCTAGAACAAAAGTAATGATCAAAATACTGAAATAATATAAATTTGAAAAATTAACACGAAAATGAATTAAATCCAATTAAAACCCCAAAATCCAATTTAGACCAAAAACCATTAATTACACAATAAACAGTCCTAAAATCATTAAACAAATGCAATAATTAAGTGTGATAAAATTCAATTATCAAATGCCCCCACACTTATCCTTTTGCACTCTTGGACAAAATTAAAAAACTCAAAACAAAACTAAAAAAATGATAAAATAATATAAAGACTAAAAGATAACCTCTCCTTTCTAACAATTGTCAAGAATACAAAACTTCAAAAGATCAACCAATCATGACAGAAATTTTTTCATCTCAAATTATGAAACATGACAATCTCAATTGATGATGCTAATTACGCAAAATGGCCTCTCAAGGTATGCTCTCAATCAATCTGTCAAGTGTATAGGGTAGCAAGTGTATCATTCAAATTCCACTTAAGAAAATTACCCTACCATAAGCTTGCTCAAATTCTACTTCTCCATTATTCAAAACACATGCATGCACAAATCAAGAGGACTTATTATTCAAGGTTGTAATGGGGCTATGGTGAAGGTATGGACAAGTTTAAAAATGAAGGGTTAGGCATCCAAGAAATTTAAAAGAGCATTAGTCAAGAAACACAAAGGTTTGTTCAAAACCAACTAAGTGATGAAATGCACTTTTACAAACAAATCGCCTCTTTCGACAAAACTCTTTTCCTTCCCCAAAACTCATTATTACACCAAATTTTCTCAAATGACATTTATATATATATATATATATATATATATATATATATATATATATTTCAAATTTTCTTCTTTTTTTCGTTTTTTTTTTAAAGAATTCCACAATTACTTTACACAAGCATAATGATCAAACTAATGCCAAATGACAATTAGCATCAAATACCTCCCCCACACACTTAAAATGTTGCACGCCCTAGGCAACCCCCACACTTAAACACAACACTAAGGTGAAAACTAATGCTCAATAAATTTTCCAATGTGCGGAATAAAATGGTTTTACACTTAGGCTTGTAATGTGGCTAAGACAAGGATGATACAAAAAGGCACGAAGGGGCTAACTACAGAAATATAATGTAAGGGATGGCTATCTGGCCAAAGTAGTAAATGAAAGAAAGAAGGCCTCTATCATATTTATGCATGCCAGTGAAAAAT